>JAOTRN010000041.1:18431643-18443668 GCA_028566695.1 Bagroides melapterus | reverse complement strand
ACGTTAGCATGTACAGCTGTACTTCATCATGTCAACAATCTATTTTGAATATGCTTTTAGCTAAATGGGTAGGAAGTGTAGATTTGTAGCGCTATGGCAGCAGTAGCAGCACGTGGATCAATAATATAATCAGAACTTCTTTTCATTTTAATTCTAGAAAGTAATGACGTCTTGATTTGCCGAGAAACTAAGCTACACTGAAAGGTCGGTTTCCCGTGGTTCATTTCTTCAGGTCTGTGCTGTTGTCTTTGTATAATTCTGGCAATGCTGATTATATGAAAAAGAAAATGGCTAATAATGATCAGAGGTCTGTAGAATCTTATCAGTCAGTGAAGGAAAGGTCAGAGAAGCTAAAGAAGTGAACGCAATTAGGAAAATAGATGAAAATCTTGATGGCTTCTGGTTCGCTGGTGTTATGTGTATGATGCTAGTGGCAGTGTAGCTAAAGTGCATAGTCAGGGTGACAGAGTCATCATTTTAGTGCTAATCAAAAATGATGAATCAGCCAGGTCTGGGTAATTTTCTAACTATGTTTCTTTGGCCATTTGGTCACCTGAAATCACATTTATGTAAGATCATATTAATATTATTATTATTGTTCGACGGCTCTGATTTCATCTTTGTCAATCGCTGCAAAACAAATAAAATTTTCTCAAGTGCTGTTGCTTTCTCTCTGTCAGATTGTAGTTGGGGTTCACAATGTAGCAGCAGCAGTGTAGCTGCTCATTTTGAGCGATGGCCCTGTTCGACCGCACTCAGTACAGCAGGTGTGAATCTCATCGTCATGGTCGCAGTGTGCGAGGCATTAACCAGGGTTGCCAGGGTTAAGCAAAATTTTCACACTAACAACATCTCAAGATACATACATAAAGATCTGAAGCACACATTTTTTATGTACAGACATTATCCATTTCATTATCACCTGTTCCCTCTTACAATCTTTGCAGTATCTTCTTATAGAAATGTATATCAATAGAAATAATGGACTTTGCCTTCTTTTGGAGAGGCCTCTTTTAGATTAGATAGATTAGGTTCAACTTTATTTTCATAATGAAATGCAGTTGGGCATTATATAAGCAGCAAGTGCAAGATGTTGAGTTAGCATTTGATGCAGTTCCTATTCTTTACCACTAGGTTTAAAATGTACTCCATGCAGCCTAATGGGGCTTTGTACACCCTGCCTCTGAGAAGGGTGAGTAAATCATTGGAATGGCTAATTTCCTGGAAAGTGTTGTTTTCTCAACTGAAGTACTCAGAAGTTCAAGGACATTGTATCGTGGTGCTTTAAAGATGAGGCACAGTATCCAGTGGTGTGCCGTCAGGGCCAGCACGCTACTTCTCACTACTGGCCTAAACACTATCAGAAACACTGACCTACATTTACAAACTAAATTCTAATATTTGTTCCATGAAATTATAGAAATTTATTCCCAACAGTCTATTATCTCTTTGCTGTTTCCAGTACGTGGATGTGGATGTTAGATTTTTTTGTCCAATCAGATTTCAGCCTCTATGTGCTGCCACGTCAATCTAATCTGCCCAGGCTCTTCAGAATCAGTAGTGCTGTAGCGATGTAACGTAATCTCTATTAGCAATGGGACTGTTTCTTTAACCAATCAGATTTCAGACTCACCTCACAATAACATCAACATTTTTCCGTCCTCTGATTGGTTGGTCAGAGCAAAATTCTTACAGTCAAGTTCGGCTAACAAAACACGTGTGTAGAGATCTGCACACATTAATACATTTGAGTTGCGGTTGTAGTGTAGTGGTGTGGACTTGTCTTAACTGGGTTTCTTGCTTTAGTAAATATGGTCTTCACCCTCAACACGTGAAATGTCTCTCTCTCTGTAATGCCACGCCTTGTTATATTGCGTTTTTGTATAGTATTGATGGTTTCTATAATTGCGACGTGATGGTGGTATTAAGAGCCTTCAGTGGGGACTCACCCAGCGGTAAGTCCCCACTGACGGCCCAGGTACCAAATGTGCGGCACGCCACTGAGAGGATCCGTGTGCAGGTGAAGATTTAATGAACACATACAAAGTAATCCAGACAGGAAATGGCAAAACAAACACGAGAACAAACACTCATAATAGCTAATAAAGGACAACCAACAAAGAAATATGGCAGATAATGGGGTTAAATATACATGGGGGACCAATGGCAAAGGGAACAGCCAAACACATGACTTGGACAACCAATGGGAACATGACACAACGAGAAGCAATACACAATCAATCAAGACACAGAACCAAATTATAAAATAAAAGACAAGACATACAAAAATGACAAACCGACACAACAGACATTTATATATAGCTGTGAATGAGGATGTTATAACTATTAACATTTGTTGAACAGCTCTGCCCCACATCCCACATACCCCATGGATGAGCCGCCACTGTGAGGTTCTCTCCGGTGATTGCTGGTACATTGCCAGTATAGAAAGTGAAACGTTTTTCTGGGCAAGTTTTTTGTTCCCCAAATTATATTAATTATTTAGCAGCCTGGAGAAGAACTGAACCATGGATACCCTTCCCTCAGGAATGAAGTGCCATATAGCCGGTCCAATGCTATTATCATCATTGAAGAGTTGAAAGTGAAGCAGCGTCTCCAATACCGAGTACCTCTGCACTCCTCGCATACGAGACATCGTGCAGCTGTGAAGTGAGGCGAAATTGCTATTTAACCAATTGCTCAAATTAATCTTAATTGAATTTCTGTCTGGGGTCATTAAAAAGCCCCAAAGTAATTGTATCTTTGTGGAAGAGAATTATTAATGTACAAGTAGGGGTAAAACTGCATGCTCAGCACAGATGGGAGCACCAATAAATTCACACTGGTCAGATCAGCTCGCTCTATTATACACGAACAAAGGTTTGGAACAGAATTCCTAGAGCCATATGAATAGAGGATGTGAAATGAGGGATAGAAAAAACTCTTTCTCATGTCTGCACCGTGCTCTGATAAAGGTTATTAAATTTTAATTCACTGGTTATGGTTCTATATAAATTGTTCAACAAATTTATTGTGTGTGAAGACTGAGTGGGTGCTGTCGAATTGTCAGATCAGATCGGATTTGTCAGGCGTTAAATGATTTTGAATAACAGTACAGCTCTGACAGTAGCGTCATGTGCTCGTTCAATATGTTTCTATATTGACTCGTAACTACTAAATTCTAACTAATTCAGATGGTCTTGGAGGATGCACGAATCTAACCCCAGTAATAACTGTTTAACATACAGTCATTGAAACGGCGAAACTTTTTCAAGGTGTTTAGTCATTCAGACATTTCCTGAAGACGTCTCCAGCATCAGCTCTGAGGAAAGTCTTAAAAAGAGAGAGAGGAAACTTCTTTATAGACATAGGGGTCACCACAGCGGATCACATGATCCGCATATTATATTTGGCACAGGTTTTATGCCAGATAGCCTTTCTGACTCAACCCTGCCGTGTTATCCTGGCATGGGACCGGCACTGAGAGTTAACTCTTCAGTGGCTGGGTAAGCTCCCTGTCCTTGAGTCAAACCCAGGCAGTGACAGTGAGTGTGCGGGATCCTGCTGCTGGACCACCAAGGGGGCTTGTTTATAGCTGTTATAATGAGTGATAACAGGAAAAACTTGTCTTGTAGATGGTTCCTGGCATTAAATGGTTATAAAGCATGATGTAATTCAACAACAACAATAACAATAACAATAATAGTAAGAGAAGAATAAGAATAAGAAATTGCAAAATTGCTGTGGTATTAAAGGAATAAAACACATAAAACAATATACTCTTCCATCACACCACTCTAACTTTGATTGCTTTCCTATTACCTCATGTACCTAATAATCAGAGTGTGAGAGAATAGTATAAAGGTGGAGAATCAGCATGGTATCACACACTTTGTACATACAGTACATATCTCTATGGTATCAGGTTAATCAACACGTGAACTCTGCCTCATGTCAGTGTATTTAAATGAGCTGAATGAATTAATAAAGGTTTGCCTAAGAGCTCAGACATTTTAATTCTCTGTTCTATACTACACAACATGACAAGACGATCCACAGAAATCGGGGAATGTCATTTCATATGGAAATCGGTGTCAGACTGAGTGATACTACTAGTGTTAATAATGGTTATTAAATGGTTTTTTTTCCACACAAGTATTCAAATAGTGTCCCCCCCACACACACACACCTTTGTCTTACTATTTTGTGAGGACCTTGTTAATTATTGCTATGTTCCACCTAAATCTAACCCTAAGCCTAACCTCAGTAACCGAAACGAAACCTTTGACCTCTTCTGTTTTTCTACATGGGAATTTGTAACCAAAGTTCAAAACTTTATTTTAATCTCTAACCAATTCTAATTGTTGGTCCCCAGCACGGTATAAAAAAGATATCTCTTCCCCACACACACACACACACACACACACGCTCCATCTCTTTTCTTCTTGCAACAACTCTCCTCCTCGCCTGTAAATAATTCATTCTTGTCACTCAAATGCTATTGATCCTGCTGGTAATTGTCTTTATTAACAAACATCTATCAAAGACAGAGTTTTCTGATGCCTATAGCAAGCCCTGAGGATAAACAATTCCACTGTCTGGTGTCTTTTTAAGTACTGAAAGACTATGCTCTTCCCTAGTGAAGTAGGGTGCCATCGAAAACTTTTAATTAGGTTTCTGCCTTCCCCAAAGAATTTTATACCTCATTACACAGATGGTATACTGTAGAAACCAAGTGCTTCATTAATAACCATGAAATGATCGGTTATGTCATGGCAGATTGTGTTAGCCCTTTCTGCATACAGTAAGTGAATCCTTCTCTAGGTGTTATAATTTTAACTGTGAGATGAAAGTGTCACTTTTTTAAGCTGCATATGGTTCATACACACACACACACACACACACACTCATATGTTAGAAATGATATTACTTATGGGTGTGTTAAGTTCTGTCATGCATAACTCTAAAGGAAATGCAAAGACAAGCTCATTCATGCATATGTATCAACTGGGCTACTCATCTAAACCCTGCTGTCTTTACACCAGCAATTCATGCTTGCTAATTTCTAATGAATGCATGCCCCTGGTCATCTGAACATCCAAGTACAGAGATTTCTTGCTGAGAAGGCAGGCTTTATAGGTACAGAAATCCCCTCACGTCCTTTAAAGAATCTAAAGGGCAGTATATAATCAGCACTGGAGTCTCTCTCTTCTCCTCTCCTATCCATCCACATGCTCCAGGATTTCACTTATTCCCCCACTTAGACATAAATCCTGCTGTGAATGACTAACACTGTCTTGTTTCAGTAGGAAACGAGCTTTCATGAAAACTGCTTCAAGTCACTTCCATCTGATATTTGAAGTTTTTCTTTCTGCTGATGATATTAGGACTCTTTAATGGCTTCTCACAGCCAACTTCTTCGTACGCCGACTGAAACGGGACGTAATTAGCACCAGAGGGTTTCTCTCCTGCAGCTCATCTCACAGGCCGGTTGGAGGATAAACTGAAACAGAGATAAAGATGTATTTTGTTGGTTGAGCCTGGAACATTCTGGTTTGTGGAGTGGCATCTTATTGACCTGTTGTCTTTCTTCTAAGCCTCATTTGAAATTCCGCTGCTGTCTTTTGAGTAGTCAACGTACCCCCTTGGACCCTCGAGCTTGTCCAGAGGATCTCTATCTCTCAGTTGCTACCATGCACAAATGATTAAATTTCCAGCAATTATAAATTATTCAGCAACGAATGTGCATGTGCATATGTGTGAGGATTATGGAGCATCACATGCATATGGATGCTTTCAATGTGGAAGCATTAAAAAAAAGCCTCGGAATTCATTCTGTAGTGAGACACACTTTATTTCATATAATAGTGAATAAAAAGTGACATGATGGTAAAGCATTTAATCTCTCAGCAAATATTCTTTCACAGTTCTTCGTCTATTCATAATCGTAATCATTTATAATGCATTATTGGTACATAATTCACATGAATATAGTCGCAGGTGATAAAAGCACTTAACGTGTTTATTCAAGCTACTGATCTAAATAAATACTGAACTGCATTAGATTCTTCTACGTTAAAGTAGTGAAGAAAGAAATCTTAAATTTTCTAAACTAGAAATAGAAATATTTATAGAAATAAAATGTCAAGAGAGAATCAACATCTGAAACATCTGCCTCAAATCTCCTACTGACTCTGGGCATTGATGGAAAATTCATGTGCCTTCAAAAGAAGTATTGCTTCATGGCCACAATTTACCATCTTCTAATGGCTTCCAGCATGATAGTGTAACATGTCACAAAGCAAAAGTCATCTCAAACTGCTTTCATGAACCGGGTTACAATGACTTCAGTGTACTTCAAAGCCTTCCCAGTCACCGGCCCTAAAGCCAGTAGAAAACCTGTGGGATGTGGTAGAACAGGAGATTCACAGCATGAGAGTGTGGGAAACATCTGCATGTATTGTGTGATGTAATTCTGTCAACGTGGACCAGAATCTCAAAGGAATGTTTCCAACATTTTATGGAATAATGAAGAAAAGTGAGGCTGTTTTTTTCAGAGGAAAGCACGGCTCTATCCAGTATTAATATAATGTTTCTACACTGCAAATAACCACTTTCTTACTTAGTAGTTTTGTCTCTTTTTTATGACAAATATCTAAAAATTCCCAAATCAAGATGCACTTTCTTGAGGAGCAAAATGACGTAAGAAATTAAGTCTAGTTTTTATACAAAAAATATCAAATTTAAGTGAATTTATGCTAGCAAAGAAATCTGCCAATGGGGTAAGAAAAAAAATCTTTAAATAAATGTACTTTTTTCTTAAACACTAAATTTAAGAAAAAGTCAAGAAATAATTTCTTACCCCATTGGCAGATTTCTTTGCTTAGCTTAAGCATAAATTCACTTAAATTTGATTGTTTTTTTCCTTAGGTCATTTTGCTCATCAAGAAAATGCATCTTGATTTAGGAATTTTTAGATATTTCTACTGAAAAAGAGACAAAACTTCTAAGTAAGAAAGCCTTTTTTTTGCAGTGTAATAAAATTCTCAATGAGGGTTTATCATGTTTATATTGGTTACAGAGTGTCTATTATATCTTAAAGAAAGAGAGAGAGAGAGAGAGAGAGAGAGAGAGACAGAGATGTGTCAATTATTAAAATTAATGTACCCTGTGACATAAGCTAAACAGCAAGCATTTCAAATCTCTCCTGGCTCTCTAGAGTTAAAAACCCCACTCCTGGCATTTTAGCTCTACAGCTTTTCCCATCTTTCCTGGTCCCATTCCTGTCTGGTTGCTTTCTTTTCTCCTGCTTTATGAGGCTTTTTGGAGAGTCCACAATTGGCAGCAGTGCAAACGGAACATTTGGTCAAGTGTCAGTATATCAATAGCTGTATTCCTCAGCTTATCTCTTACTCCACTGAGCTAGCACTTTGCTTCCAGTTGATTTATGGCTTAGCCTTGCATGGACTGAACTGCTCCTGACTGGTTAATACTGTCAAACAATATCATTTTTATTTTAACTTCATTTTACAGAGCCCAACAGTGACAGAAACATGTTTTTGCTCAAGCATGGACTTCAGATTCACGTTCACGGTTTTAACATTTATATATATGCCTGCTGTACTGACAATCTGTGCTAGTGATGAGCCATACCAGATTTCTTTTAAATGCCTGACATAATGTCAAATGACTATTGTTCTGAGGTACAAATAAGAAGAATGTTCTACCATCTGTGTTGGGAAAGCTGTGTTTCACTGGTAACTGGTAATAATTTCCATGCTATATATCATTTTCATTTAAATTTATTTTAAACTACGCTTCTAATAAAGAAGCTATCTACACTACAAGCTACTAAAAAAGAGTTAACTACACTGAGGCTAAACATGATCTGTTCATTTTATTTTGTAGCTAATTCATTCAATCAAATGTACAGTACATGCCATAAAAGTTTTGTATAATTTTGTAAAATTGAATTGAATTGAATTGAAAAGGAAAGAATCAGTTAATATTACCTGCAAAACAACACTAGAAATCATATTGAATGTCATCTTTACTTATTATTTCATATTGACTAGCATGAACTATTAGACTAAACAATATCCGATATCAGTTATCATGCTCTGTCAAAATCACATCACATTAATTCAAAACACATATACTATTACTCCTGATCATGCTTCTTATTTATCCCACTTGCTAATCAAAAACTAAACAGATAAATAACTTTTACACTGCAAAAAATGACTTTCTTACTTAGAAGTTTTGTCTCTTTTTCAGTACAAATATCTAAAAATTCCTAAATCTAGATGCATTTTCTTGATGAGCAAAATGACCTAAGAAATTAAGTCTAGTTTTTATACAAAAAATGTCAAATTTAAGTGAATTTATGCTTAAGATAAGCAAAGAAATCTGCCAATTGGGTAAGAAATTATTTCTTGACTTTTTTCTTAAATTTAGTGTTTAAGAAAAAAGTTAATTTATTTCAAGATTTTTTTTCTTACTCCATTGACAGATTTCTTTGCTTGTCTTAAGCATAAATTGGGAATTTTTAGATAGTTGTACTAAAAAAGAGACAAAACCTCTAAGTAAGAAAGTCATTTTTTTGCAGTGTAATGTTTATACACGGCCTTAAAATGAGGATTAAGGTTATGGATTTGGATTTTCACAGTTTTGTAGGTTACAGTCAAATGTGTTAATAGTGTTAATAGTGTCGATAGTTATGATTTGATCGTTAGTCTAACAGAAGTAAATTGGTTGTATAGAAAATAAAGTGTTTAGCTACTGAAAATGTAGTATATTTGTAAATTTACAGCTTTTGGCAAACACCCAAAGTGTCCAGAGTGACTTATATTTTTATACAACTATGCAATTGATGCTTAAGGGCCTTGCTCATGGTCCCAGCACTGGCAGCTTGGTGGCTCTGGTATTCAAACTCACGACATTCCAAGCATTAGTCCAACACCTTAACCAGCAGGTCCCCACATCCCAAGTAACTAGCTACTTTCCAACACTGACACCATTTCCATTTTTATATTAACACACAACTTCGACAAAACAAAATGTTTTTACAATCAAGTGCAGCTGAACATTGTAGACTTGACAGTCTGTAATAACAAAGCTGAACCAGCTTCTCACAATGCTAAAACATCATGCTCACAATTTCTTGGTTTCATTAAGCTGTGCAACTTTTAAGTGCTACACATTTCAGCTTTCCTGACAGGGTGACATTTTCTGCCATCATGTTCTCACTATAAATCCTTGAACACTCTAAACTTGTTTTTCCACTGGAACAGCTAGTGTGATGTTCCATTTCTTTAGAAAAAAAAACAAAAATAACACTGATGAATTACATTTAGCACCCAGCTCAGAAATGTCATCTGACTTAGCAGCACCCACGTGACATAATCAACGACGTGTTTAACAGCAGCAATCAGAGCTGTCCGGCTGAAAATCAATAGCAGATTGTCACGACAGGAATAAAGCATGAAGCCTATAAACCGCTAATGTTGGCTAAACGACTCAAAGGACTCTGGGTTATTTTTGTGGTGTTTTTTTTGAAGAAATGATTATAGGTATGAAGGATGAACAAAAAAAATATCCGTTATTGGATGAGCGAATCTGCATACATTACATCCACAACCCACAACGGTGTGCTATATAATTCTGGGAATAAGATGATATTAAGGCATGATATGATACCAGGATTTCATTTTGCCCTGTACTGAAGGAGAAAAAAGGCAGTCTATTCATATTTAATAGGAGGCAAAGCTGAGAAGCTTTAGTTTTCATCTTTTTTGTACCATGTTCAATTCAGACCTATGAGAGTAAGGATAAATAAATAAGATGGATGATGGGTACGCTGTGAGGACTAAGGATGGATTTGAATAAGCCATATAAAATGGTCTAATTGAGAACAAAACGCATGTTATTTAACCAGGCTCTCTACCAGCCTGTTTTTTTTTAACTTCCTTTTAAACGGGTTGGATAACAGGCTTTAGGTTTATAATTAGTATGTTTGAGGAGCACTTGAGATGCACCAGTAGTGAATGAAGAGCATGGTAGGTAGGTGCAGGCTTCGAAATGTAGATTAGATTCAAATCCAGACATCAGAATCTCACGGATATCATAAGCTTGTCTCTAAAATGCATGCAAAAAAGACGTGTGCAAGTGCAAGAACCTTTAATAATAAGGATAATCTTTCCATAACAGCTCCTGTCTCTACACTGTTATCTACACTTTTTAATCAGAGCATTACTTCAGGCTAATAATTTTATTATTTTTTTTAATTCTCAGTCGTTTGGAAATTGAGAAAAGTGTGAAGAGCTGTTATACGAATCTGTATTTTTTTGGCCCCTTTTGCCCCTAGAAGTGCTATATCTATTAAATGCAGTAGACAGTAGCAATAAACCGTTTATCCAGTAGTTAGAATGTCGATCAATTTAATGAGTAGTGCCTGCATTGCAGATCTCTGTGGTAACAAAAAGTTGTGACATCTTTCTTTTCCCTTTGCTGGTAGACTGTGGAGACACGGCATGCTAATTGTCACGTCACGACGGAGGAGAGCTAAAGACGGTGATTAAGCCTGCAGACAAGACATAAGTAGTGCGCTCTGTACATAGGGAGTCAGCCTGGAGGTTTCTCCGACCGTCATCTATTCTATTCACAAACCAAATTGCAGGCCAGAACAGAAATAGTTTCGCAGACAAGATAACAGTCAATTACAGACGAGAACAATCAGGCCCTGTGAGAAAGAACAGAAGGGGAGGAAGAAGTGAAGGACAGGACGGAAAAAGCAAAAGACAGAGCGCCGATGCCTAGACAGCCGGAGTTTATCTGTCTGTAATTTATATTTGCTATGGGCTAAATGGACTGTGAAGGAAGCCTTCCTCTGGGGATGTGGATCATTTCCCGATTTATGGAGGACGATTGCAGTGTGGTGTTCATTGCTACATATGTAGAGCGAGTGGGAGGTGGTGGTGCAGAAGGAGACAGGTGGAAGATGCCTTCTGGCCTCATTGATGTGTCTCCTTGCCTCACATTCTGTCATACACGCACCAACGGCTCCAACGTAAGCCTGGTGAATGCACATGCAACATATTAATGCATTTAAGTACAAATGCAGAATATTGGATTAGAAGGGTATGGTCTAGAGTTTACTTGTGAATTTTTCTTTGTCCCGTAAATCAATTCAAGACCACCACAGGATATCATCTAAGAGAGAGCCTTGAGTTATTGTCTGGGATGATATGTGATTTGGTTATCTGATAATAGCGCTATTTGACGCAGCTTCCTATGGGCATTGATTAGTCTGTCGGCACACATGCCATATCCATTCCCAATTACTGTAAAGCCCTTGGGTGGTGTAATATTTCTTTTTTTTTTTTGATAGTTCAGCATGAATGGAAGCGTGAACATACTAAATAAAGGAAGCTTTTCAGAATCTAGGGCATTTTGTGGATGTTTTTTTGCCTAGGCCTGAAGCAAGTGAGAGTATGATGAAGACTTTGGGTTAGGCTAGCTGAAAACAGCAGGTCTGAATTAATGATCAGAATCTGGAAGAAGCTGTGTGATGTGTTACATCAGTCCGATTTGTTGATATGCTACAGTATGTAGTCAGAGGTCTGAGTTCTCTAATGGTCAGGAATTTTAGAAAAAAAGCAGGCCAGGTGGAAAATTTGTCCTGGTTTGTCCCACCTTGCCGAATATATTTCCACCTCAGACTTACACTGTAATAGTTTAAAGCCTCTGCCAAACAGTAAACCCTGAACCATTGTTCTGCAAAATACAATTTTTTAATCTTTAATAGTCTTCTCATTGTCTGGATGATGTGAGCAGTTTTGCGGTTTGGTGTGTAACTGAGATAGTGATTTGGATTATTCTCTCTGCTCATGGGTGGATAAACAATCTCTTTGACCTGTTTACCAGAGGCTAAACAATGGTATTTGTGCCTGTTTTAGGGGTGTCCATGATCTTATATGAAGAACCTGACCTTATTATCCAGAAGTATTTCTGTTTCTACAGAGCC
>JAOTRN010000041.1:18417182-18431543 GCA_028566695.1 Bagroides melapterus | reverse complement strand
CACTTCCTTGCTAGACCACCAGGTGGACCTGGCAAGTGGTTCATACTTGTATCACTGTGTTATTCCCCCGTGGGCGGTGCCCTAGTCTTTCCTAATGTGTTTTCCTTTTTTCTAACCCATCCCTTGTTGTCCCTGCTCTGTATATGCCTCTCTTGTTGTCTTGGTCATTGTCAGTCATTATATATGCTGGACACCATGTTATCCAGCAGCGTGCGTTTGGGTCTGATCTGCTGCTGTGGGTGATAGAGCTTACAGCAGAAATCCGGGTTCGATCCCTGCCATTGACGGCACCCGTCTCCACAAGTTCCACCTACTAGGGGCAATATACTTATAGGAAGTTCCAAGAAACAACAAACAAATAGTTCTTTTTTCACACAAACGTTTCTATCTTCAAAGTACATGGAGATATCAAAGCCAATACTGCTGTCTGAGTTGCCCCAAGTTATTGCTCATACGGATCTAACATCTAAAGGCAGAAAGCAGAAGACCATGGCAAATATTCATTCATTCATTCATTCATTTTTACATAACTGTCCCCGTTTATCTCAATCAGGGGCATGATGAATCCAGGAACACTACATACAAATCAGGAAAGTCAGATGGCACACTGGGAGCACCATGGACACACACTTCCACACAAGGATTCAAGCAAAGCAACGATTTAACATGGAGCATAGTGGCCAGCATGTACCAGCACGTGTTTGAGAGGTGAGAGGATACTAAAGAACTCAAAAACCCACTTGGACACAGAGAGAACACATGAACCTCAAGCCCTGGACTGAAACAGACACTCGAGCTGTGAGGAGTTCTTACCCACTGCACCGCTGCAGCAGCAACTAAAGAAAGGCAAATTCATAGGCTGTGTAAGTTCATTTTTTTTCAGCACCTGTTCTATAAAATTATTTGAATAATTCAAAGCAGACCAGTTGCAGAGGGAGACACTCCCAATGGCTTATACAGTTCATAAACTCAGCAAAAAGTGTAGAGGCTTCTGTTGGACCCATACTGCATGATATTATTAATGATATCAGCAACACCTTCAGTGAAAAGTAAAGTCTTTAAAATATTTACATGAATTTTGGAATTTCTAGGTATTTGGTATTTTCACATTTTGCTTTAGACCGTGTGTTCCCAAGTTGACATCACAATCCACAAGTTTTCACACCTCCGGGGTTGGGGGTTAAATTCTTGTCCCTGCCTGGTGTGGAGTTTACATTACCTCCATGTTTGTTGGGGTTTTCTGACTGAATAATCCAGTTTCCTTCTCCAGTCCAGTGACAAGCATTGTAGGCTGATTGGCATCTCTAACTTGTGTGTGAATGGGTGTGTGATTGTATGTGTGTTATTGTGCCCTGTGATGGACTGACACTGTATTTAGGGTGTCGCGCCTTGTGTGAGATAGGACTCCAGCCTCCCTGTAACCCTGCGTAGGATAAGCGTCAGAAAATAGATGGATGGGATTATCACAGAACTCGCATCACATCATGTCACTTGACATCTTATATTTTGAGTTAAAGTCCACTAAAAAGACCTTCATAAAGTCACATTATCTACAGCATCTTTATATATATATATATGATGCTAGACAAAAGAACAACTTTTATGCAAATTGTATTACTTTTCATGCACAAATTTGTTCCTGTGTATTTATTTATTTATTTTTGGTGGGGTTCTTATTTTTTATTCTCATTTTATTTTGTCTTCATGATCGCTGGCAATGTCACACTACCTGTAGATTCGCACAACTGAGTGCTTCTGAATGCTCCTGTAAATAGGCTGTTAAAACATGCTAAAATTGCCGGTTCAGATATTTTTGTAAGTCACAGACTGTGTTTTAACGTCTGTCTTGGTTTGTTCGTGTATTTGTTGTAGAGTACAGCATGTTAGTGCAACATGCTAAGTTGCCATTCTCACGCTCGGCTTCTGGAGCATGAGGGTGAATTCTCACAAAACTGCAGCGGTCCTCACTTTGTGTACATCGATACCAAACAATGCACATTTCCGGCTGAGCTGCAAGCGACAAGTTAGGTCCAGCTACACCAGGCGCAGGTGTATTTCATGCTTGTCTAGTTTTTTGTGCTCCACATTTTGTTGCTCATCTGTATATCATTTTAAATACAATATTCTGACTGAAAAACTTGGTGTTCCTTATTAGATATGATTGCTAAGCTGAGGTGAAAATCTGAGCTTTTGAACAAATTTATTTCAAATTTTCAAATTTCTAAAAAAATGTTTGTTAATTTCAGCATGAAATTCAAAAACAAAATCCCAGATTTTCAAACTTATCCTCAGATTTCTGAATGCGCACACACACTTACATTGTGTAATTGCCATAAGTCAGTAAAAGGCAGTCTTTTATATAATATCAAGGCAATTTTGCAGCTGATTGTTATTCTTATATCATAAAAGCGTAAAATTCTGCCTTTCGGAGAGTTACGCAAGTACACAATGTGGACGTGGGCGTATCAGAATATACACAAAAGCGATAACAATACCAGTCCTTATTCAGAGTTTACAGGAAACAGAAAACAAAAGATGTTACTTCTATTTTCTCTTCGATCTCATTCTATTTCAACAGCTGAATGATGCTGTTCATATCTCCTTCTTTCTCCACCAGGATCAGCTACACACATCAAACATCAAAAAATGATCACGGACAGCACTTTTTCTAGGGCATAGTAAACATCAAAGTCTCCTCAAGGAAGTAGGAAGGTAGGAGGAAAAAAAAAAAGATATGAAAAAGACCTTCTGTTTTCTTCAGGGATGCTTCAATTTAACAGGATATCCAGGACAATTAAGCACTGATCAAAGCCCATCTGGACGAGCACAAGCTTTGACAAGATAATAATTTCTTTGAAAGAAAGTACATCTTTATCTGTGTATGTTTGTGTAGTCACACACTATACCTACATTTGGGCTGATCCTCTGTCTCTGATCGTGGAGCGGCAGATGTCCATCTCACCGCGGCTAAACCCTCATTCACTACGAGCACAGCAATAACTAAACGTAAGCAAATTTGTAGGCTGAAGTCATTTGAGTTCATTTTCATTTCATATATGTTGTTGCTCTTTAACATCGTGAATAAACAAAGCAGAACAATTACAGAGTTAGACACGGTTTTATACAGCCCATGAACTGAAATTCTATAAAGATTGGCTTTATTCCCAATTAAATTAAACACAGATCATTTTCCAGTCAAACACCAGCGCTTACTGGAGTGAACATTTTGATTTTTGATGATTAAAACTGGCTAATGAGTGAAATAGCAAAGCATGCTAATGTAGAGTGGCATATGTGTGTCATCTTCACTTCATGAGTATGGATTTAATAGGCATTCAACACAAACCTTGGTTGTGGCATTCCAAATATATATATATATAAATGAAAAGAATGTTTTGTACAAGCAATGATTCAATACATTATGAAAACAACTAAGAGGTTTATTCTAAGTGTGTTGACCTCCAGGTTTTGAGCTATCTATTAATGTGCTGAAATTATTTACAAAATAATTTGCTGCTGTTTGGCATTTAACCAAATTTGGATTAAATCTAATTTGTAATTCTAATCAGTTTCTGGTTGTTGTTTTTCTGCTTCTTCTTCTTCTTTCTTTCTTTCTTTTTTTCTTTTGAAGTTACTGCATCTTCACAATTTTTGACAAGTTTATTTTTTTCCTCCATTTTTTTTGCTAATTACCAATTGTCTATCTGCATAATAACCAAAGAGAGCTACAGAATTTGCAGTTATTCTACTCTTCTTCACAAACACTACAAATATAGCCTCCCCCTGGTAAAGATGATAAGAGATAGTGTAGTATTACACTTTAGAGATAAGACGATCTCATATAAGATACAGCTGGACCCAAACCTGACACCAGCAAAAAAAAAAGGCTAACCCAGGTCAGACAAAGTGTACCGAAACAACAACACTGATAAGACCTGAAAATGTTGAAACAAAGAAAACAAATATAGATACAATATCGATACTGAAACTGCCCAAACAGAAGATAGCATCAAATAAACCACAAGTGTGCTTAGAAAACAGACACAGCATACAAAATGAAGCAGGCAGAATGCTGCCGGAGATGAGGCAAACTTCTTCACGGTATCTGTGATCAGTCAGAGAGACTGTGAGCGGGAAAGGGAAGAAAAAAAGAGACGATTCTTAGTAGTGTGTGTAAATCAGTACAAAGGGTGGATATAACAAGTGAAAGGGAAGAAGGAAGAATGGGAGGATCAATCCTCACACTAGGAAAATAAAGTTCTTTAGATAGTTAAGAGTTTTTAGACTCTGAAAATGAAACTCCGTCTCAGGGTTCTGTTCTACATAGTTCTCCAGAGGGACAAACTCAAGTAGACTTCGGGGTCTTTCCGAAAAACTGCTGAGAGATAACTTTAACTCAGGCAGCTATGAAACAATATAAAGCAAGTGAATTTTTTCAGCCCCCATTTTGCATCCTATTACTACCCCAAAACAATGTGAGAAGCCTACAGTGAGCTAGATAGCTGGTGGTCAGGTAGAACCTTTACAGTAAGTTTGGGCCAGGACTAATCCAATGAGCTGGGCTGCCGTTAACATCCAGTTCCTACTGGATGTGGAGGACTTTGAGAAGAATGAGGGCGTGGCTTAGAAACAAACAAAATCACTAAAGAAAGAGGCTTTCAAAGAAAAGTCTAATTAAACCCCATCTATAGAGTCACAAGGTTTAAGTAGTTCACCCTGGCCTTTAGCTTAATTTTCTCAATCACTGAAGCAATAATCACATTGCCAGAGGTTTCGTGGTAGCAGACTGACATGTACAATGTATAGAATAAAAAAATGACCTGAATATGATTTTTTTTCTTTATTTTGTCTTCTTAAAAGAACCAGCACAGACCTAGAGAAGCCTATCAAGGCTAATACTCATCTAGAAGTGAAATTAATTACTTTATTTTTTAAAGCTTCTATTCACGGTATAAGAGCTGAACAAACTTGAAATGCCCAGGTCTGAGATCTAGTCTGAGTCTGGCTAGCATTAGTCTGAATAAGAACAAGAGTGGAACTATTCTTTACCACCCATTCGGAGCCCAGGTGCCTCTTTGTGAAGTACTGCAATAAAAGAGCTCTGATGCACAACTGCACTTCACAGGAAGCCGTCAACTCAATTTTCTGTTCGGTATTAAACAAGTAGACATGAAATTGGTTTTTACTCTAATTCAATATACTAGTATAACAGTTGTACATCTTTGTGGCAGCAGTCTGCTTTGTACAGATGTCTGGCTTGTTACAATGAGAGCAGCTGTGCTACTAATGGTAATACTAGGTGTTAATGTAATCTTAATGTATCTAGATTAGGAGCAAAAGACCTAAAAAGACCAAGACTTCTGATTTTTTTTTTTAAAAACATGTCTTAATAGCACAATGCACTGAATGCTGCTAGGTTCCAAGGATCTTTGTGGTGGATCTGATCATTAGGTTTCTCAGTTACATAGTCAGAATTACGTTCTGACTTTTACAGGTTTTTACTCTGTTGCAAAGCCTGGCAGGTAAGTACCTTCTGTATTTAATAGCTGATCTATATATACAACAGACTTGCTAAAGGCAAAATTATGACAGTGACAAATTAGGGGTTTGCTATATTGAAGATATGAGATGTAGAAGCGTCTACTCTACGTTTCAAATTATTTTCTGAACAAAAGCAAACACTGACTAAATAAAAAACACTGAGAGCCAAAAAAAATGGTCTCTGGAATTGCTATTCGCTAACCTTGCAAAAGTTTTACTCTTAAAATGTAGGCATATACTATCACATTTCCAGTTCATTGTTTATGCGGAGAGGAAAAAGCGTTTCATGTGGAACTTATAGGATATGACGACTATCTTCTTATTCAGAACCAGGACTAGATACTTTTATTTTTACCTATAGATATTACCAATTAACACAGTTGTACACATGAAAGTCAAGAAGCTTTTAGTCAAGAAGCTTTTATTATCATTTCAACCATATATAGCTTATGTAGTACACAGTGAAATGATACGTTTCTCCAGGACTATGGTGCTACATAAGACAGGACAAAAGAAAAAACACAGAGCTATATAAAAGAACATAAAGCTAAGGACTTAAACTAGGTTAGTCCTAGCTACATAACGTGCATCTGTGCAACCTGGTGCAAACAGTACGAGACAGAAGACAAGACTGTGCAGAAAACAATACAATACACAAGATAAAACATAGAAGACAATACACAAAATCTGCGCCGACTAGTGAACATATCGAATGTTCTTTTGGTGCATGTGCAAAATACAGGACTCAATATTAAATACTGTATAAACAGCAGCGGTTTTTATGTGGTGATGTAATGAGTTGTAGAAAATAGCAATAAAAGACTATATTTGAGCTCAATAAATAAAACTTGTAAAGGTATGTGAATTGTGTGCTCTGGAATGCTCTAGATGCATTAAAAGAGGTGAAGTAGGTGAAGAAAGTAGGTGCCCTAAGGCTTAGCACTGGATGAGACAACCGGGAGGAACAAGCCTGGTTTTATACGAATAAGGCTCCAGAGCTGAAATTGCTGAGTCACCTTCCACACAAAAGAGTTCAACTTTTGAATTGACTGTTTCTTAAGGCACTTAACTGCCTAAGGTTCCCTTATAATGATTATGCTATTCTGAACTTCTCTGTAGCAGGGGTGCATGTCTCAGGTATGGGGGTAGTGATAGTAGAAGATGGATTCCTGGGGCAATAAAACTAGAGAATGAATGTAATATAATTGGCAATAGATGTTGGGAAGCACTTTTCCAAGGCAAGCCCATTTGAAGCAACTGATTTGAGGGTCACCAAGTTATCAAAGGCCAAAGTGAAATAGAAGCATGCTTTTGTGGTCTGTTCTCTTGTTGCCAAAGATGAATCATTAGAGTAGATGATGGAGTTGGCCGTGTTGACTTGCAAATTTTTAGACATCCCTGCAAAAAAAATGTGAGAAAGGATCCGGGTAAAAATGACATTTTGGTGAGTCAGAGACCATCGCAAAAGTGTACGTTAGTGAAAGGAATGAAGGAGGAAGTGGAGTAGCGAGCTGTAAAAGCCTTGCCATGGGCAAAGTGTATCAAGGGGTTTTAAAAATTGTATTTGTAAGTCCTTTCTTGTCCCCAAGAATGCCCACTGGCAAGAATATCTCAAAAATATATGAAGAATGAAAGCTGATAGCTGAAGACCAGGGCATTGTGGAAGATGAGGTACAGAATTTTCACATGTCTGCTGCTTTTCTACGTCTGTATGTCATAACAAGTGTGCATATGACTGTAAAACAGTCAGGAAGAATAGACTGTTGTCATAAGTCTGATTTTACTTCCAATCAGTTCAGATCTTTATCAAGTACCAACATATTGGTAACAGTATGTTTAGCAAAGAGAAATTAAAAGTCCTTCCTCTGTCTCTTCTCAGAAATATGAGGCCTGCTAGTGAGTAATCTCAGTTTGTCTGCGCTAGATTTCAGTGACCACAGACCACAGAGCATCTGATATCTTTCATATTTACTGGCCACAAGCTTCAGGTTCATAAGCTTGCTATCTGACTAGCCAGAGTTTAGTATAAATGCACTACTGCACACCACTTACCAGTGAGAAAACTCATTTTCATATTGTGACAGATGAGGTTTTCAGAGCAAGATATAGTCACAAGATTGTATAAAGTTTCTCGCCTCCCAAATTTAAAATATATTCAAGAATTTTGCTTAAAACAGTTAGGGGTAAGTAAACAAAATATTCTTGCACGGTTGACTATGGGTTATGAAAAATGTCTGTGGATGGTTATTTGTAGCACATAAAAAAGGGATAAACAGTAACTTACTTTTAAACTTTAAAATTTTTTCTTCTTTAAAGCTGCTTTGACACAATGTCAATTATTAAAAACGGTATATAAATAAATATAACCAAATAAATGAAATGAAATTAAATAGAATAGTCAGACCTGGCCTCTTGGATGCATTGTTTGATTAAAACTATCACATCTAAATGGCTGGTTTGTGAGAATAAATATTCAATGAAATTTTATTGATGTAGCACGTTTAAGGATGAATATTGTCTCAAAGCAGCTTTACAGTAATATCAAAATTCAGAATTGTTTTGAGATTTTAATTTATATTGATCCCTATCTGTGGGATCTGTGACTGTTTGCTCACAATTTTATTGTTTGTCCTTGCTGACAAACGTCCTCTTCAGGCTCCTTGATGTTCCTAATTATCACCCACTGCCACCACTGGCCCATCTGATTTGTCTACTTGACGTCTAATTATGTCGAATCAGATGTGCTAATAGTGACATTTCACCAAAACTTAGAATTCTTAGAATACTTAGAAGTCTGTCTTTCAACTTTCACTGGTATTTACTCCATTGTTACACAAAGCATTCCTGCTCTAAATGTTGTTTTCTTTGAATGGTACAGTATATGATGTTTACTTTAGGTTACATTAAGGATATTTTGAAAAGGTGTAAACAATTACAGCTTGATTTGATATTACACCAAGACTGGCAGTAAGTCTTAACTAACTAGCCTGTTTCCTGAAAGCAGAAAATGTGTACGAGAATTAATTTATATTGATCCCTAATGAGCAAACCGGAGGTGATGGTGTCATGGAAAACTTCTGAAACGATATGAGGAAGAAGCTTTGAGACAAACCAGACTCCAAAAGGTGAGTATGGATCATGTGATTAAATAATTTCCTTTCTCCAATAATACACAGAATACTTCCGATTTCATTATATACTGTATTAAACATAAATTAATATATAAACATAAATCAAATGTTGAATGATGGAGATCCAAGCACAAGACCAACTGTGGCTGGTATTAAGGGGTTCCAGTCTTGCCGTAGTGGAACAATGGATCAGAAAATTCGGCTTGCATGTTGTTTTTATACTATATACAGCACATGGATATTTCCGAATGGTTTCAACCAATAACATTGACTCCTCAGTCCACACTAGGGTATAACATCCACTGTATTCCAATACGAATAGACTTAAATACTTACTTAGCACCTTAGCACTTTAAACACCTTTGCACAATTATCATTACACAATACAGCTTTTGTGTTGTCTCCTGTCCTCTGATTCTATGCTCTGAAACACAGCATTGTTTTCCTTTCTGTCTACAACAAAGAAGAGTGATGACCATCTCCCTGGGAATAAAGGAAAATCAAATTCACATGGGATATGAATGTGAGCAACTTGTGGGTAAATTATAAACATAAGAATACCAGTAGGGTGAGCTATTTTTAGTGAGATGCTGTTCAGTGGAACTGGGCTGTCAATGGAAATGTTATCTAGACATTCATCAAGGAGGATGTGGAAATTCTAAAAGACCCGATCAGGTTTTATAAAATAGTGTCATCGTTTTTAATATGTGTTCTGAGTGGGAGTATTATTTACTGTTAATGTTGCACATCAGAGACAGTGGGAAGAAATCCCCAGCATGTCACTGATTTTTTTTTTATCTTGTCTCAGTACACTGCTCCTTACTTATTATAACAAATGGCTTTTATTATGTGGACGAACTTTCAGAAATTGGAAAGCTGCCATAGTCTAGGATCAGTAACTTGGAAAAGAGGTAAAAAAAAAAATATTATAATAGCTAACCCTTGAGACAGCTGGACTACCAAAAAAACAAAACAAAACACAGGCTGAACTTTTCTGCTTTGCTTTTTCATACCGTTTCTTCTCAGACTTCTTAACTCTCACTGTCGAAGCTTTGACTTAAGTGCCAGATGACAAGATCTGATGCTGAGTAAGCGTTTGGCTGTATTTCCTTCTGTCCTCTAAGTAGATGGATGATGTTTAAGATGGAGAGAGATTTATGGGTCTGTCATGGCCCAATATCAACACATTAAAAGTCCACTTTTGGGGCTATTGTTATGGGTGACTGTTTGCTGACAATCTTATTGCTGTTACAAAACTCCAATGTCATGTCTGTCCATTTGTAATTGTATTAGCCTAGCCATGTTCAAACCTCTTCTTCAGGCTCCTTGATGTTCCTAATTATCACCCAGTGCCACCACTGGCCCATCTGATTTGTCTACTTGACGTCTAATTATGTCGAATCAGATGTGCTAATAGTGACATTTCATAAAAACTTAGAATTCTTAGAATACTTAGAAGTCTGTCTTTCAACTTTCACTGGTATTTATTGCATTGTTACACAAAGCATTCCTGCTCTAAATGTTGTTTTCTTTGAATGGTACAGTATATGATGTTCACTGTAGGTTACATTAAGGATATTTTGAAAAGGCGTAAACAATTACAGCTTGAAAATACGGCCTTGATTTGATTACACCAAGACTGGCAGTAACTCGTAACTAACTAGCCTGTTAACTGAAAGCGGAAAATGTGTACGAGACAATTAATTGACAATTAGTGCAGAAAGATATATAGCAGAAAAAAAAAGAGTCCTGGAAAAAATAAAGAATTAAAGCAAGCTAAATTTTAATAATGCTGTTATTATACATGATTCTCTATACTTGATTGTTAGGCTATCAAGCAAATATTCACCAGAGGGGACAATAATGATAATACCCTGCGGTTCAGAATCAAAGTTAAGTGCACAAAGTCCCATAAGGCCTTGTTTACTCTTTTTGCTGCAAGTGGGTGAACTCAACTTCAATTCATTTACATATATTTGCATATTTGGCATGGTTTTCTCTTCTGCTGTGCTTCTTCTTCACATATGAATTTCAATTTTGAAGCATACTTAAGGAGCTTAACACTATCCACATTTCTTGATCCTGACCCACTTTCTCAAATGCTAATACTTAAAGCTGCCATAAGCAGGGGCGGTTTACGAAGTTTGAAACCTCAGGTTGATTGATTCACGCAATTTCTGGAATACTTATGTGTGATCGGAAGCTGACACATTACAGGAAAAAACCTGTGACACATTTTAACATGACTTAAGTGTACATGGTGAAGGATGCTAGCTCAATGGCGCAGTTAATAAGGGTAGGATTATGTCTGAGTTAATAATGTGTCATATGGAAGCAATGGCATATAAAAATACCAAAAACATTTGGTTCTACTGCTGCCAACAGTGACTTACATCCCAAAGAAAGTTTAGAAAAAAGAATGGGAAAAAGCTATGAGGAACCTTACCAACATAAGAGCATGGCCAGATGACCATGACAGTCAGGAATGAACACTTTTTACCAGTAGAGTAGCTTTTCAATCAAAATAAACAAATTACAAGGAAATATTGACTTTCGGTGTGAGAAAACACAGAATTATAGTGGTTGAAATTTTCATATTTGTGTGAATGAAATTGTACTATTTTCGGAATTATCTATGAATATATTGGCCATAATAGGCTATATAAAAACATACTGTACAGTAATTCTGCAGTAATTCAGAAATACTGTAATGTAGAGAAATACATTATGAACCACCTGGGGGTGGAAAATGACAATGAAATTCAGAACATGGATACCCCAAAGGGTGCAAATTCCATTTTTAGGCCTCTGGTATCAAGAGTTAAGAAGCAGTTATATCCACAATGCAGAAGTTTAAGCCAAACAACTATGTATGACTAAAAAATTATAGAATCAGCATCTATAAATACAGTGTTTTAGAAAAAAATTAAGAATGTTAAAGCAATCTTATTCATTAATTAATTAAATCAATCAATCAATCATTCATTCATTTTCAGGAACTGGTTAATTCTGGTCATGTCAAGGTGGATCTGGAACCAATCTCAGGACCACTGGGCACAAAAGAGAAACACACCCTTAATGGGATGCCAGTCCATCACCGAGCTCTGGGCACACACATACTCAGCTCCACACACATTCATACCTAAGGGTAATTTAGCATATCCAGTCCTCTTACCAGCATATTTTTGAGAGGGGGAGGAAATGGGACAACCCAGAAGAATCCCGGGCGGGCATGAATAGATCATCTACTCTGCTTGGACAGTAACCTGAGCTCAGGATTGATCCAAGGACTCTGGAGAGGTGAGTTGGAAATGCAACTAACTGCATCGCTGTAGCCACACCAGTAAAGACATGTCATTAGATGATTTAAACTAAAATTAGACCTGGGATCACAGAGCTCATGAGCATTACTGTCGAGCTTATGCCAGCAGCTAATGGACACAATAATGAGGAGTCTTACAGTAGTAGAATCGGTTTGTTCATAAAGGTGGAACTAAAAGCTTAATTCAATATTCTATATGTATATTGTAAAAATGTATAGGTGGATTTATGTTTGGCTTTAAAAAATGACTTGTAGATTACTTTTACATATTCATTCAGCATGGCTTAGTGCCAGTAGCAAATAGAGATTGAGCTGCTTATGAACCAGTTCTGGGCCTCATTTAGCCCTGATATTAAACTAACATTTGGACTTGCTCCAGCTTAGGGCCAGATGGAAAAAGATTCTTTGTTAACCTCTTCCCATTATAAATCACATCTATATAAATGGATCAGTATGCATAAATACACCGTTTGAAGTGGATGCAACATTATATTTCACCCACATCTGGCATACGTTTGTAGCGTAGGAAGGCACTGGTGTTACTTTCCAGTGCTGCAGAGACCAGACAGATTAGAAGGCCTTGAAAGTGAGGCTAAGCTAGCTTTGCTTGTGCTTGACAGGTAATTATCCTCATCACCCAGCCATCCTGACATCAGGAAACCTCCACTGTTTTTAGAACATTCAGAGATGCAGAGAGATGCAGTTTTGGGTTAGTGGTACTGAGGTAATTAGTGAGGTAATGTGGCAAGTATGTCAGTTATTTATTCATTTCTGTCATTACATAGCCCTATAAATTTGTAGAATATACAGTTCATTGATTTCTCTATTTTTTGCAAGTCGAGCTGTTTCCAGCTTTCATCTTTTTTGTCATAGAGGTATGCAGTGACAAGTAAGCTTTAGAATATTTTTTCTCTGGTAGGTCATACAACAGTCAAACATTTTCCTTAGAAGTGTGAAAACTGCAAGGATATTTTATTTGAGACTGGTAAAGGGAGCACATGGAATCAAATTCTTTCCTCTTTGGCTGTTTCTGTGATTATAGTTTGTCTACCATTTAAGCTTCAAGGTCTTAGCATACACCTCAAGGAGATATATTGCTTTGGTAGTTTTAGTGAAATTTGTTATATAGAGTGCTGCAGGGATGACACATATTTGAAGGCCAACCCTGAAATTAGCGTCATACTCAGACGCCACGCCCACAAATCATTGGATGAACGTTTGATGCATATGGAACCCAAAAATAGAAACTTCAGGAATTCTGAAATTGTCATCTAATTTGTTGGATTCTACAAGATTTTCCGGAGAGGTGTGTGTCCGTCTGGAAGCAAAGCCACAGTGAAGCTTTACTTCGCTCACTGAAGAAGGAAGCCATTGTTCTTACAACTATGGCAATGAGCACTTACAAAGGTCAGCTAAATGCTTCTGAATTATCCGAAGTTCACGGTATTTGCTTGACC
Source organism: Bagroides melapterus (assembly GCA_028566695.1). NCBI lineage: Eukaryota > Metazoa > Chordata > Actinopteri > Siluriformes > Bagridae > Bagroides > Bagroides melapterus. The sequence goes on along the minus strand of JAOTRN010000041.1, from coordinate 18,418,092 downwards.
TTCTTAAATGAACAATTTACGGTTGCACACAGGTCTGTTCTTTTAGGGACATCGACTATTTTTCCATAAACATGACGCTGAACAAAATAAACTGTGATTGGTTGCTTAACATAACAGTTAGATGCCTTCTTAGGCAGTCCTTGGCCACTAAAAGCTGCACCCTTGTCGCATGATTTAAACATCACCACCACTAAGCTTCCAACAACTCTAACTTTTTAGTTTAAAAACATTTTCCCTGATAAGGATCCAGTGTACTCTTTTTGTGGATGAACCTAAATTAATGTAATGTTTGAGTTTGCAAGAGTGTGAATATAAACACACTGAGGCTGTAGGAGATGAGTTTTCATGTTGACGTTTAATGGCCCTGACAATCTCTGAATGTAAAAGTTTTTAAAAAAAATATATATATACAATATACAGTATATATAGAGAGTTGGGTATTACTGTTGTATTTTATGTCTTTGAATAATACATGAAAATATATTTCGCTTATTTTAACCACAAACTTTATTTCAGGCATTTAACAAAAACAAAATAAATAAAAAAATAATAAATAAATAAATAAATAAATAATACATCAGACTTTGACTTCAGATGATAGAACCAGAATTTCCAGGTTTTAGGATTTATTCCCGCAGTACAATTTTCAAAGGCCTACTACTGTATGTTAGCAATCTAACTAGCACATAACCACTGATGATCTTCTGTGATTAACTAACAATAATGCAATTACGGCTGCAGAGTTTTGAACTAACCAGATGTTCTACAACCTTTACCATTCTTTTAATGGTAGTTGTAGTAATGTTTGGATGTCTTGGATGGAGTTAATGCAGAGTGATGTTTGGTCAGGAGATTGTGGAGTTAAGGGACTTAAGGGAGATGGTGGGGTCCTTCAATACCTGCTGGAACT
>JAOTRN010000041.1:18267278-18278445 GCA_028566695.1 Bagroides melapterus | reverse complement strand
TGCTTGGCGTTTTGGATTTGTTTACCTGGTTATGTATTAAAATCAGCCTTGACTTAACTGCATCTGTCTCAGCCTCCTACTTTATAACAGATTACTTCGCTGAAGGTGCAGCATGGATTGTCTTGGTTGGTGGCTTGTGCTCATGGCTCATGGGCAGCGGATGGAAGAGCATCAGTAGCAGCTCACAGTAGTATTGTGTTTGTGTTTTTGTGTGAGAAAGAGAGAATGAGAAGGTCCCAATACTTTGTACTGATAATGATTAATGACTGGTATGTGTGTCCTGGGAAACAGAATTCACTGACTGTGGAGTCCTGATACTTTCTGAATAAAATAATACAATAAAACTTGTGGTAGTGCGTTAAAAAAAAAGAAAAGAAAAAAGAGTGGTTGCATTAACACCTTTCATTATCTTTTCAAAGCCCTTCAGCATGTCCTGTATGTTGGTATCTCTAGTCTTGTAACCCACTGAACCTGAATTAATGTATTCAAAGTCAAAGACAGACTTAAAAGCACTTTTGTACGTCGCTCTGGATAAGGCCGTCTGCGAAATGATGTAAATATAAAAAGAAATCCTCTGTTACATCCTTCTTCTCTCTGTTTTACGTATGTGTTTAATGTCTTTGTCATCTGCTGAATGTAGGTGTATGAACTGATAATCTGTCTGCCATTATCCTTCACATTTCTTTGCAATGCAGTCAGATTTCAACTCTCATATTCAGCATACTTCATAACACTCTCATTGTACTGAGCAGTCCACAAGTGTGTGTGTGTGTGTGTGTGTGTTGGTAGGGGATGTGCTCATGTTAAGGGCATAATTGCAATGTTAATCACAACTAAATCACCATTTGCACAGTCCTGCTTGAACACCTGGTTGGATCTAGGCTGAATTAATGTCCTTTACCCACATGTTGCAATGTGAAAACATCAGTTTCTGTCAATTACGTTCTGCCTTTATACATAATGCAACATCATCTGCTCTGAATGCAAAGCAGTTTTAAGTAACCTGATTGCTTACATAAGAGGCTGTGTTTAATACTGAATACCAGATTCAGTTCTGTTTGAATATTATGAAACAATTTGTTTGTGAAAGTCAATGATCTACATTCAAACATGTAGGAGACCATGTCCCTCATTGCCAAATCGAATCTGTTGGCAAACATGTTCCTATGCTCTAGACCACGTTCCACATTGCCAAATCTGACTCCTTCCTACTATAGCACAGGAAATGCTTTACAGCGATGACCACTCTTGTTGGCAAAAGAATAGGCTTCCCATCATAAAAATATATAAAAAATATACCATTCCGGAGAAGAATCTTTGTGGTAGAAAATGACTGTTGAGTTTATGATGGCAATAACAAAATGGTTAAAGAATCCTAGACTGGAAGGTTTTTTGGGAATGATTCTTAAGGGAGCAAAAAACTATGTCATTGTTCTAAAACAGAGGTTCTTAAACCTCGAACGTTTTACAGACCCTGTCAGTAGATGGGTTTTTTCTGATTTAATGTGGCTCATTATATGCATGCAGTAATATTCTGGATACTTATGGGAGTCAGGGAGCTTTTTATTCCTGAATCAATTCTACTTGAGTTTGTGTTTGTTTGAGATGATTTACATTATTTATGATGTATTTCTTTTTAGGTTTAATTATAAGAACTCAATAATATCTTTGATGAGTAGAATATAATAACTGTGATCCCTATTACTACTACTATTACTACTTTACTACTGCTACTATTACTATTACTACTATTACTACTACTTTTACTACTACTACTACTACTACTAATAATAATAATAATAATACACCATCAACAAATATTTGTATTTTTTTGTGGCCAAATTCTTTGTCATTTGTTGTCATTTAATGGAGTTCTAATATTTCAGAAGAGCAGAGAAAAAAAATGAATGTCATGCTTTAATTTCACCTCTAATTTTGAAATGTAGACTGTTTTAATATTTTCTTTCAAATTTATATAACAGGTTTAACAATAGACATTATCAAACTTCACCTTAACAGAAACTTGGAAGCAGATTTGAGTTTCTGTAATCTTTCTGTTAGCTCAAACCTGACTGACCATCCCTGACCTCTCACATCAACAACAAGTTTCTGTCTACAGAACTGCTGCTCATTGGATGTTATTTCTTTATCATACCTGGATTATTCTGAATAAACTCTAGAGATGGTTATGCTCAAAAATTCCAGGAGATCAGCCAACAATCTTGCCACAATCAAAATCACAGAGATCACATTTTCCCCAATCTGATGGTTGATGTGAACATTATCCGATATCCCGTATCTGCATGATTTTATGCATTGTGCTGCTGCTACACAATTAGCTGATTAGATAATTGCATGAAAGTGTAGGTGGACAGGCTCCTAATAAAGTGCTCAGTGAGTGTAGCGCACGACATCATTTTCTTTATGTTCTTATCCTATATAGTGTTCATATTGAGTGAACTGTGGTAAAAGGCAAAAAGACTCTTGTATGAACATGACATGAAGATGGATTTGTACTTTGGAATCTGTGTAGCCTAGGGAATTTAAAACCTAGCTAAATATAACAAGCAAGAAAACAAATAAAAAATAAAGTTTTATGGTACAAATATGACATACATTTGATTATTTTACAATGTTTACAAAGTAGTTGGAAACAGAATGCAAATGTGAGGTTGATTTTTTTTATATATATTTTACACTGCAAAAAATCTTAGCAAAAATCTTTTATGGTATTATATAGACTTTACAAGCCTATTTGTATATTGTAATATTTGACATATTTTAAGCTAGATACTATGAAACAGAAGTGCTATTGTGTTGACAGAAATATTTTCTTCTATTCAATCATTTAATAACGAAAAGATTGACTAAGTAGAAATAGGTTTATTTTTTTTTGTACAAACATCTCAAAATGAGAAATATTAGAGAAACCTTCCTTTATTTAATATAGTCGTACTTGCTATGATATTATTTTTGGTGCAGTATATTTTTTTCTTTTTGCATTTAAACTGGCCAGAAATCTCACTTTTTAAAACAATCTTGTATAAATCCTAAAGAGGTTACCATACATTAGTAAGTCTTTAGGGGGCCCTAAGCAGAATTTTATTAGGGGGCCGCTCTGTGCTGTCAATACGATTTACTATTGTCAATGTTTGATTATTTGCACAGTATAATTCTAACACCCCCATTATCAATTTTATTTGTTGCTTTTTTCTTTTCTCTGCACCTGAAGTATATGTCCTTTTGTGTGATATTTATGATGATTTTCCTGCAATGCTGCTGCCTCTTCAATCAGCTCCAATGATCACAGTCACAGTCTGACTGTGCTCACGGTGCATCCTGCAGCCCGTTAAAAGACTATTGCATTTTGGTTGTTTTTTTGTTTAATATTGCATTGTTTGTTTGTTTGTTTTTATTTAATATTCAATTTTTATATAATTACCATTGTCCATTGACATATTATATATCACATAATATAAAAAAAAATCGCTGTCACTCTTGGGGGGCCCCTCTGGTGGCCACCGGGGGCCCTAAGCAGCTTATTCCTAGGGCCGGCTCTGCACCTATCCAACCTAGCTACAGTCATGGACCACTTTATTAGGTACACCTACATCACTTTGTTGCTGTACATTTACTGACAGCGGCCCTTATGTTACAGTTACACAAATTGTGAAGTATATATTAGGTGGGTGGTCCACTTTCCATACAGTACATCAGCTCTCATAGCCGTCCTGTCTTTTCCTTTTCTTTGTGTTCCAGCATTTTCAGTTTTTTTTCAGTATCAACTCGCATATTCTGAGTAGTAAGACTGTTTAGCTGGTTTAATTAAGTATGAGCTAATTACACAGCTCACTGCTTCAGAAACACAGAATGATGATACACGGTCTGTCTGTGAGAGTTAGGGTTATCAGTGCGATTTCCTTAGCGGAAGTGACTGCACTAATTTATATGGTATGAAATGAATATTTGGGACATGCCAGGTATTGGATCTGGATGTACAATTTGTTAAACCTCATGGTTTGACTAAAAACATCTCCATCTTCTGATCTGTCAGAAAGCATATACAGTAGAACACACAATGCAGTATGACCACACACAAAGCCACACACTCGTATGCACATATCCTTACCACACAAGCAAATCTGCCACATAAATTCGGTGGTGAAAAAATACATTTATTGAAGTCCATGGGGGAAAAAAGGTGATGGAGGTTGTTGGCTTTGCTTACAGTATCTCTGTCATATTCTGCAACACACTCACAGTCCCAAATACACACATGCTTGTGCATATATGAACACCGCAAGCAGTAATGCGCTCCAGAACGGTACAGATAGTTAAACACAGACTCGCATAGACAGCAGGTCAGCTAGTCTCTGAAGAGCAAAGCTCACCACAGTAACGGGGATTGAGTAAGGACAGCTTAACAAGCCTTTTTTTAATGCAAGATTTCATCTTTTCCACTTGGATACACTGATGGCAAAATGACACGCAAGCCATTAAAATACTACTCATGTAGTAATCATTACAAATGTTAGATGTCTAAAATGAATGGGAGGAAGGGTACTAAAGATGGTCACGGCTATAACGTGTTGTTTATTGTGTTTTATTTAAGAGCTGAGAAAATACAAAGGTGCAGTAGAACAAACAGGAGACAACAGATTTGGCATCCAGATTTCCACAGGATGGGCAAAACTATTTTCTCTTTTCAAATCAACAGATTGTGAACAACTTGCTTTGCACATCCATACATTACACCAAGTTGGCTACTTGTTGAACCATTTTTCTGTTAAAAGATGAAAGGAAGGAAGTAGTCACTTATAAAATGGAGTCTGAGCAAGAGGACATTTTTTTTTGTTATAATGATATGCAAAGATGTGAAATAACGAATGAAGTAACTTAGACTGAACATGTCCTTGTACATAGCTGAGTCTTAAAGCCCAGGTTCCTCGAGAGAAGCAGTTAGACTTCTGTTGTGAGCAATTTTTTGCCTTTGAACCATCTGGGAAAAGTGAGAAATTAGTCTTAGATTGTCTTTTGTTTGATTTTACTATATAAAAAGGCAAAAATGTGTTAAACAAGTATTCAAACTTGCTCAAACTTCCATGTAACAGAGAGAAAAACAGGGAGGAGAAGATTCACAAACACACTATTGTCACTCAACATTCAAACCAGAGCAACCTTCTCTCTCATCTCACAGTGTGTTTGCATGTTCACAAACCATCTGTGACAGAGATGCATTTAAACAACCCTAATCAAGAACACACCAAAACTCAGATGCTGAGCAGTAGGCAAAATATAGCTCATAAAATAAAAGGCATACCTCAGGTGCTGAAAATGTTCTATTTTTTTCACACTTATTTATGTTTAATAGGTCCAGATTTTCATTTACTGGTGATAAGCATACAGGAGGAGAAATGGCTGAGGTAAAGCTTTGCTAGAGGTCACCATCCAGGCCAAATATTATAAGTTGAGTGTGTTAGTACACTAAGCACCACTGGAGTATTGCCATAACCACAGGGCAGTCTAGTATGGCAGAAAATAAGATATATTTTCAAAACTGTGTTGAACGCTAATCAATGTTCTTTAATCAAAACTTTAATCAATGGCTTATTATATACATTCGCTGACTAATCTATTAGGAACATCTGTATACCTGCTTGTTTATACATTTTGTCTAATCAGGGAATCATGTGGCAGCAAAACAATACATAAAATCGTGCAGACAGAGGTCAAAACGTCAGCTAATGATCAAAGCAAACATCAGGCTGAGGGGAAAATATGATCACAGTGATGTGACTGACCACGGAATGGTTGTGGCTATAGCTAATTTTCAGTATTTCCAAAACTTCTTCAGTCTCTAGACTTTATACAAGTAGTAGTGTTAGGTCAGCAATATGTTGGACTATTGCTCCAAATGTCATATGTTCAAATCCCAATCAGCTGACACTGCTGGGCCCTAACCCCAGTCTAGATAAGGGAGTCTACCATAAATTTATACAGAATGGTGTAAAAAAAAAAAAAAAATCAACAAACCAACATTCAACAAAACAACATAAGACAGCTAGAGAGCTTGGCCAGAATAGTGACATGACCAGACAGCTACAGTAACTCTGTAAACCATTCTGTATGACTGATGAGAAGAAAATCATCCCGGAAAGCACAACACTATGAATCTTGGTGGACAACTACAACAGCAGAAGATCCTCTTCCAATCCAAGGCAACAGATTGGAAAAAAGACCAGACTGTCTGTTTGAAACAGTCTGGCTATTGTCCTCTGAACTCTCTCATCAACAAAACATTTCTAGCTGCAGAACTACTGTTAAATGAAGGTTGTTTTAATTCACTCACCATTCTGTATTAACTGACATGACATAACTGACAGTTTACTTTAAAATACTTAAATTAGTTTGGCACCAACAACCAACCCATCGTCAAAGTCACTGAGATTCTTATTTGATGTTAACTTTAAATGCTCCTCACTTGTATCCACATGTATTTATCACTTTGCTGCCATATGACTGATAACGGATCTGGATAATTACATAATGTCTATAGGTGTTCCTAATAAAGTGATGGCGACTGTACATAAGTGAATTTTTGTTTTATTTCTCAGCAGTGGTTAGTTTGGTTGCTCCACCTGATTGTTGGATCATGGATATATAATTGTGTTAGTTGGTATTCTAGCACCGGAGAGTAACACGACAGGTTTGTTGTACACACACCTCAATGGATCGGAAATTCACCATGGAAATCGAATAATCAATACAGATTTGCATTAAAACAGACAGTCTCATTTTTTTTTTGTTAGTTGCACACCATAGAGGCCGAAAAGAACTGAGACAGAACTAGGTCTTTTTTTTTTGTCTGTTTTTGTATTGTACTAAGTTTCAGCCGTTGTTCACAGTATACAGTAAGCATGATTGTTAAAGTGACATGAAAACACAGATGAGTTAAAATTGCTGGTGAAGTATTCATGTTGTACTTGGACACTTGGATCGTATTCTACGTGCTTTTCACTTCACTTGTGGTGCACAGTTTGGGCACTGTCGAGAACATTTTATTTAATAACTTAGATCTCATTAGAGTATAATCTGGTATCTTATGAAATTCTTTTCACCAAACACTGAATTGATTGCATTTGCAGAAGGACATACACAAAGTACATTCAAGTGCACTCGCACATACGCGAAACCCATTCACACAAAGTCACTCTCAGAGAATGTTTGTTATCCTGTAGTGAGAAAATTAGCTTTGTGGTAAAAGTTAAAATCCGGAAAATATAGAGCACGACCCCAACCTGTCAGCAAGTGTCTAACAATGTTTCCTTTTTCCCGACAATCAGGTTTGTGTATCCATTCTGGAGTGACGGTTTGTCGAATAAACAATAAAAGAAAACAAAGCTGAAATGAAGGATTGTGATCATATTAAAACCAAAACAGGTATGAATCTTTATAATGTCTGCTTTGTTTTTAAATCAGAGAGAAGGTTGTTAACTCAGAATGCACGTCGAGCCCTTGAACTACACAGTAGTTTCATTCTTCCAGGGTCCAGTGCGTATATTCCCCGTGCTGTCAGATGGATACAGGTGCCCCTCATGTCCACTTCCTTTGAGAAGCCCATTCTGGTTGGGTACACACTGTGGGAAGGACTGTCTGCGAGGGTGCATCTCAACATGGCCATGACATGGCACTGCAAGCTCATCCTCGGCCATCTTCCCACAGCCGCAGAGGAGGGTTTCTGGCTCCCTGCTCTCAGTGTGGCACAGGGGTGAAGGCAGGATCTCTGCCTTGGTACAGCATGAGTGCCGATGGCAAAGTGCAGCATGGCACATTGGAGTGTCATGGTGAGAGCATGAATGGTGCCACTCCTGTGGCTCATCTTGGGCCAGGTGGCAGATGTGACCCTGGCGCTGACAGGTGCTATGCGGGCTATCGGTAGGTGAGCTGTGTCCGCTGCCTGCATCTGCACTGGCTGGCAGGTGGAAAGCCAGTTCTCTCTCTCCAACTGGCGATGCCCTTTGCCTTCCTTTAGTCCTGCCTGGTTTCAAGCAGCTGTGCAAGTGAATGGGTCGCTCTTCCAGCAGCTTCTCTGTGTGGAGAGCTGAGCAACAAGGGGTCACTGGGCTCACAGGGGTCAGGCAGGTTACATGGTTCTGTGCTTGCAGGTTACTGAGCTTACACAGGCCATGTGAGTGCGTGAGGACAGATTTGCCTGTGCAGGGTGAGTCCAAGTGGCAGTGATCATGCCCGTGTCCGTGCCTGTGTACATCCCCATTAACATTGACCTTAGGGCGCCCATGTGCATGCCCATGCCCTTGGCAGGTATTAGCTTGGTGACCAGGGCAACAGGTGCACCAGCAATGCCAGACATCATCACGCTTAGCGCAGTGGTGAATCAGCACAAAAAGACCCAGAGTTACTGAGAATGCTCCATACAAACAGCTGAATATCATGTCCAGGAAATGAGCCTGAGACACAGCCAAAGCCCCAAATGTCCATGTGGCTAAGAACAAAAACAGTGTGAATGCAGCGCTCCTTAGCTGAGCCTTGAATGAGTGCTCATTGGCGAGCAGAGATGGGTTGATCAAGCCCGGGCAGCCGGCATGGCAGCGGGTCCCATCACCTCCTGGCATTCCAGGTTCACCTTGATGGTGACAGTGGGGTACGTCAGCAGCAGACAGTCTCTGCTGCTCCTCAGACAGCACCTTTAGCTCATATTTCCTCTCTGGGTGTTTACGCAGCTGGATGAAGGTGCACAGGAAGTAGACGCATGTCACCAAAACGATGAATGCCACAGGTCCATAGAAAGCCCCGAGACTAGGCTCCCATGCCATCCAGCAGCTGCAATACAAAAGTAGTACAATTACCTGCTATGTTATACTACATATCACACAAACCAGCTCCAGAGCACTCAGTAATTGCATTTTTTTTCCCAGGAAGAGTGAAGAGAAAAGCAGCAACTCAAGCTATTTATAGAGCAAAGTATACATAGCACTGGCTGCAAGAGACACATTTCTAAGACAAAAATTCTAACAGGTTATGTGTACTGCACTGTTTTGATTACCACCAACAAAGAAATTGTTTACTTACTATGGAGTTTGCTCTCCGCTGCCATAATTTTCTATGTTGATGGCAGCTGTGATGCCACAGATAATGAAGGGAATTCCTCCACCAATTAAATAAAACCTGCAGAGACACAAATACAGAGTCACGTGTCACAGGATGAGATGATATTCTGCAGGTAGACCTATCAGGATGCAATAAAGCAATAGCTGAAACAAACAGCAGTGTAGTAATGAAAGGGAATTAGAGATCATACAACAGAATATGATTTCAGTGGCTTGCTGTTATTGCGTGTGTGAGCACAGCTCTGGAACTTAGCATTTTGCTCTAAAAAGTGAAGAATACAGATCATTACAACTGGGATTTGTATTCAACTTCTAGTCACATTTTTTAGGTGATGAATATGAATGAACTTTTTAATCACAACATCAGTCTGCATTAAATATTCTAAATATTTTCCTCAAGCAATTTTCTGTGTAGAAGCCCATTCACACTTTGCCAGCTCATCCTTTTAACTCTCTCTCTCTCTTTCTCTCTCTCTCTCTCTTTCTCTCTCTCTCAAAACCTTGTGAAATTCAATTAAGGTGAGTACTTGAGGGGCTCTCATTAACAATCCTGACATTCTTGACATGAGAAAGCTTCTTCAGAGGCTTTTACCTGATCATAACCACTCATAACTCATAGAGTTTTTTTGCTGAACTTGTAGCGTGTGTGTGTGTGTGTGTGTGTATGTGTGTGAGTGCTAACGTGAAAAAAAGATTTGTGTTCTTCCCCATGTCCTCAACTTTACACAAAAACACAAAACGTCAGTATTTCATGTTAAGAAATGCACACACACATACACGCACACACACATACACACGCACGCACAAACGCAAACACACATTTTCACATTTGTAAATTCATAAAATTGTCTTTTATGATAGTCTGTTCTGTAATCCTTGTTCTTTTATTTGTAGACTAAACACCTTTAAAGTGAGGCATTGAGATCATCACTATTCATCATGCATCCTGGAAACACACTTTTCAACTTAAAGATCAAACAATCAAGCAATCGACTGATATTATGACAGAGTCATATCTGTAATCAGTCACAGGGCCACACAGAACGGAGAGAGTGAAAGGTATCTCTGATTAACATACATTGGCTGTAGCAGTGTTCCACAGTGTCACTCTCCATATCTGTAATTGTTTATTGTACCAAATATCAGTCTCTGCATTTGTGTTTGTAGTAATGTCCAAAGTTGGTGTGGCTGACACCATGAATTTATTCATTTATTTATTTATTTATTTTCTAAATATGAAAAATCCCACTACGCTCCAGGTCATACATTGAAACAAAACCTATAGGTTAGCATTCTCAACATGACTTGTAAATTTTGACTCCAACTCTTTAATAACTTAAACCTTCTGCAAGTGTGACAATTTGTGTTTCGTGCGATAAGTGCGCCTCCTATTCATATCTGTGTTTGCATCTATTTAGAACACCTTATCTGTTTATTCTGAATAATGTATTCATATTGAGTTACATCTGATGACAAAAGAAAAAGCTTCCTCTGCTGTTTGGAGCATGCTCAACTGAGTCTCTAAATGGTGAACACAACATACTGTATGATCATAATGAGTAAAACATGAAAATCAGGATGTTTGACTTCCAAAATAATGACTAATATATATAGATATATTATATACTAATATATAACAAATATCATTCTGATAAAAGAGATATGCTGCTGCTAAAATTCTTACCACAGCTAGTTACATAAAGACACAGTGCAGCTGAGGACATTGGAATAAGGGGCTCTGATGAGGCTGATATTGTGGCCTGGCCAATAAGTTACTCTGTCAAAGGGTTTCCATTTAAGACTGTGTTTGAATGGTTTCTGAGTGGTGTGTGTGTGTGTGTGTGTGTGTGTATACGAGTGCAATAGAGGTGAAGGAAATTGATTTGTCTCCAGCTGCTGGGCCTCAGCGACTAGGACTTGTGACAGCTTGCATTAAAGTCAATCACAGAGGATCAGCCCAGTGCCACAGTCAAGACATTATCTGCTTTTAGATGTGCCCCTGTACACACACCCACCCACACCCACACCCACACCCACAC
>JAOTRN010000041.1:18139066-18150568 GCA_028566695.1 Bagroides melapterus | reverse complement strand
TCAAATTGTTGTTGTGAGCATGTCCTGAGGTGTTTTCTTCTGTACTCAGTTCCCATACAAACCCAAGTTAATTGTACATGTAGCAACAAGTGCAAACATATAGGCACACATTTATGTTTACCGTGATGAATATTATATGCTCATGTTTATGCTCATGTTTATGTGTATGGATTGCTCTTGAGAAGTCCTTGCTCTGAATGACTTGGAAATTGAGTGAACATTATTCCATTACCTACGACATGTCCCCTCTGTGAGAGAATGTGAGAATGTGCAAAAGGCGTAATGTATTCATGTATTACCCTTGAGAAGTTTGGTGTGAGTAAATTTGATTTTGTACAAGAAGCTGTATTACTGCTTTACCTTTGAGATGTTCTGGCTGTGTGTGTTGAAGGTGAGGTCTGCGATGCGCTCAACACACTGTACAATGCGTGTGCATGCTCGAGCTTCGTTCTGAGCCATCCACAGAATGTGCTCCTCCACCTGCATCATGTTGCTTGCAATGTCAGACACGTAGTCCCCTAACTGGAGGGAAGAGCAAGATAAACAACACATCCCTGATTAATAATAAGCAAGATTATAATATAATACAGGCTAAGACCTTATACAATCAGATTCGGTTGGAAAAACAAATTCCATAGATAAGAGAGTGTCTGATATGTGATTTTTGATTATGCTGATGTTACACAAGTGACTGACTGACTGAATGATTTAATGAATAAATCCCCGGTGGATCATGCAATACATGCATATATCCGTTCTTCAGTAACTGCTTTATCCTGGTCAAGGTCGTAGGTGTGCTGTGGGATCTGACCCCAGCAATAGATCCTTAAAGTCCTGTAAGTTGGTAAGATGTGACGTGTGGTATCCATGGAGCTGGCATAGACAGTTTTTTTCTAGCACATCCCACAGATTCTTCATCAGACTGAGAACTGTGGAATCTGGAAACAAAGTCACGACCCTGAAGTCTGTGTCATGTTCCTTAAGTCACTTCTGGACCTACAGTGTGGCAGGGAGCAGTATCTTGCTAAGCACTTTCTATCTATGTTCCTGATGAATATGTGAGCCAACTATGTTTCCAAACAAACATACAACCCCCTCAACTTTATAGCTTTAAAGTTTAACTCAAAATAGAGGAAATTGTCATAGACAGAAAGTTCTGGTAAATGTTCCATCAAGACATAGTCTCCATAAGTCCTCTAAAGGTGTTCTGTTGTATTTCCTGTAAGATCTGTACACTAGTTAGATGTAAAGTGGGGCCTCCATGGACCGGACATGGACTCATTTGTCCAGCACATCTCACAGATCTCAGGGTCAAGTCAACACACTTATTCATGCAACATCTGGGAAAGTTTTTTCGAGCATACACTGATAGAAAATATTCTATGAAAAAACGCAACTCCCTCAATAGCATACTGTCTGTCAGTTAACAAACTTTATAGCAACTTTATAGCAAGTTTAAGTCAACATTTAATGTATATCAGACTTCTGGACTCCACTGTAGTGTCTCCTACAAGATAACAAATTCAACATAGCTTGAATTAATTCATGTTTTTTACTTGCCTAAATATAACACACATCTGGCAGAAGCAATGCTGGTGCTGTTTATGCATTATAAAAGGATCTGAATATAAATATTTTACTGTATTTTAATATGAACTTCCTTCCAGAAAGTAAGATTGAAATCTACAGTATACTCGTTTGGAATATATGACATACATAAAGAGCAGGAATAGCTGTTTATTTTGAATCTGAGAAAGTTTTCATAAAAGATCTAGAGTGAGATGCAGTTCTACATTTTCCAACTGATGCATAAGAAAAGCTAAACACTAGCTCAGCAAATTCAAACAGGCATGTCTGCAATTCTGTTTAATAATTCATGCCACATGGGTATAATTATACACACATACATTGCTCCATGTCTGCTAGCATTTGTTAATATGTTACTCTGACACACACCAATCAGCCATAACTTTAAAACCACCTGCATAATATTGTGTAGGTATAACTTTTGCTGCCAAAACAGCAAACAAAATGGACTCCACAAGACCTCTGAACATGTGCTGTGGTATCTGGCAGCATGACATTAGCAGCAGATCCTTTAAGTCCTGTAAGTTGTGATACAGGGTCTCTATGGCTTGCTGGGTGTTTGTCCAGTGTTTGTCCATGTTACTCAAACCATTCCTGTACGAGTTTTGCTGAGTGACACGGTGCATTTTCCTGCTAAAAAAAGATGCCAGCGCCACTGAAAAATACCATGGTCTTGAAAGTGTGTACTTGGCTTGCAACAGGTGACACATGTCAAAGTAACATATACATGAATACCAGAACCCAAGGTTTCCCAGCACAACATTGTCCAGAGCATCACACTGCCTCCAACGGCTTGCCTTTTCCTGTAGTACATCTAGGTGTCATCTCTTTCGTCCACATGATGTAAAAGATGATTCATCAGACCAGACCACCCTCTTCCATAACTCTATGGTCCAGTTCTGGTGCCCGTGACACTGATCTGACCTTCCTTGTATACATTTTGGTAGGTACTAATCACTGCATACCTGGAAAACCCCAAAAGACCTGTTGTTTTGGAACAACCTGTTGTTCAAAGTCAGTCAGATCCTTATACGTTTGCCATTTTCCCAGCATCCTACACATCAACGTTGAGAACTGACTTTTACTTTGCGGCCTAATATATCCAGTATATTAACAAGTACACAGTATATTAACAAGTTCTTACATTTTACATGCTACTAAAAAGGGAGCGCAATAAACAATAGTTAAAGATTTTCCCCTGGTAGTATAGCACTGTGAAAGAGTAAGAAACTTTTCTTGTGTTCTTGTGTGCGTAAAAGAAAACTTCCCTACAGCTAGCCAACAAGGTTTCTGAAATTATTCAGACAGTCACAACCCTATGGTTTTCTCAAGGAAAGCCAAAGCCTGACCAGCATTCCCTCTACCGAAACGCGCTTTTGGTTCAATCGAAATGCTAAAAACAAACCATCAGACCGACAAAACACATATAACTCACGAGACTATACACAAATCTTAATAACATGTAGTATGCATGTAAATTGCATGCTAGATATAGATGCTAAAAGAGCTCCCGAGCTGCAGTGAAACCAATGTGGCCATTTATAGTATCGGGATTTTTAAGAAATTCACATTACACATGACTGCGTATGCAGTGTCAGAGGAATTTAAAATGATTTGCTTATGGAGCTAATGTTTTAAAAAGTATAGCTTAATTGAATGAGCAAGTTCAAGTCTTATTACAGTGAAGTGAACCACAAATTAGAAAGCTTTTAAAAATTTGCTTAATGGAGCCACCGGAAGTACACACTACCAAGCATTCAAACAGTAGAGTCTTTGATAAGAAAGTCCATTAACAATGAATGAACACATTCACAAGCAGCTTTGTTAAAAACTACCTTCACTGAGGCTTTAAAGAAATTCTGATATCATCACTCAGCTGTGACAAAAGCAGTCCATAGAGGAGCAGCATTAAAACAAGCTTCTCCAAATAGTGAATCTGATAACTGAAAAAAAAAGGGCTGTTGAATTCATTCGATTCAAATATGTATGTCAGATCCACGTGACTGAGTCGAATAACAGTAACCGATTTGTTTGTGTTACATGTACATGAGCTGAGCATTAGTTTCGAAAGCAAATGAATAAATTTGGAACACTGAGCTCTCAAACTGAAGATGCTGCTGTTCTGCCACACTACAGCCACACTATAGTACCATATTACCACCGCACTATTCTCCCATACGTTTTAAATAAGTTTAGTTCCCATCTGCACCAACATCCTCATGAAATTTCACAAAATAATTGTTTTATGTTAATACTCCCTGAATACATTCCACTCACCCTACATCATTCATTCTAGTAATTAGAAACTTGTTTAAATTAAGTTTAGGATATGCAATGAAATTATGTTTTTTTTTGTTTTTTTTTGTTTTACACAATATTTTTTCTTAAATCTGACTGAACACACATTTCTTTTTTTCATTGTATTTTGTCATGGTTAAGAAATTGTCTTGTACTAATAATTTAAAACAAGCAGTACAAAAGTCCTAAAGGTTCAAAAGGTGGCAACAATTATACAGCATCTATACACTTCAGAGCAAATGGGATGCAACTACATTTACTACCTTTTGGGAAACGGATACAATAAAAAACAAAAATTTAATGCATTAACCAGAATATACTGTATAATAAGCTAGACCCCGAATTTCTCCATTTCTCCGCACTATTTTTTTCAGAATTTTTGCTAATCATCCCACAATTGCACACAAAAGAGAGAATGAAATGACAAAACAGATGCAAACAGATTATTACACCACACAAAGAAAATAAAGTAACAAAATTTCTATTAACTGGTGTATGTGTACTACTGTAATTCTGATGATAATAGTGGAGAAAGGATTATCTGTAGAGTAAGCGTGATTACTTAATGCTTTCCACAAGAAATCTAGAAATTTTGGAAATGTGTAAATATTTATAAGTATGTTTTAAAGCAGTTCTTACCAACAGTTCATCATATTAAAATGCAGATCACTGTCACTTTCTTCTTTAGCAGCTACATATTAATCAATAAGGGAACTTCTCTACAAAGTTTCATGCTCATGGAAAGCTCATGAGCATGGATCATGGAAGTCATGGTTGTAATTGGACAAGAGTTTATTTACAGGAAATGACACCCTATCATGATTATGCTATCTTAAATATCAAAAAGAAAAAAAAATCACCCAGAAAGAAGTAGGACCGAGCAACAGGAGCAACAAGCGCAAACCTCAGTGTGGCTTTTCATTACTGGAGAAACCTGAGAGATTTGAAAAGCCTGAAAACAGATGTTTGTACTCACTCGCTTGCTTGTAATTTTGCTTAATAGCCTCCAGCGCAATTTGTTATCACCCCAGATTGTAACGTTATAATGTACATGACATAATTAACTGTACTGTTATACTCTAGTCAGGCGTATTCGCTTTCCTCCAGTCAGTTATATAACACGTCAATGCTGTTTGTTTGAAAGGAGCTAACAAAAGCACATTGGATCTAACTAAACAGAGGCTCACAAGGTTAGAGCTACAAATTTAATTAGTGTAAGCCGTGCAGATTTTGATCTGAAATCATGTGTGGGACTGGCTGTAGGATTCAAACAGCAATGCTCGTCTCTTGTTACACTTTTTCATGCTATTGTTAGGTGCGCAAACACATCTGTTTTAATGGGAGGCGTTGGTGGAATGGCTTTAATAGACTATTAAAATAGCTGCTTTAAACTTTTTTTCTTTTCCAATGTACTGATTCTAACACAAAAGGTACAATGATAGAAATAGCTCTATTTTTTCAGTTGTTCTTCAGCAATCGAACCTAATCCAACCTAGTAAAAATGCTGAAATGTCTCCCATGAATCATGGTAGTTGACTGTCTAGAGCAAGCTGAGGGAAAGTCCTTACTTGTTGGAGGCGATCCACATGTCGTGTGATTCTCTCAACAAGATGTGTGACAAAGATGACGTCCATCATGTCTACAAACATTGCTGCATTGCTGGTGATGGAGGAGAGCTGTTGGGCCAGGAGCAGAGCGTTGGAGGTGTTCACCGGGATCTGTGTGTGTGTGGGACGGAGATAGAGAAGAGAAAACACGTCATCTCTGTAAAGTATACAATGAGAAAGGAATTGTTTTTACAAATGCTAGATTATGCTAATTAGTTCATAGCGTTCATTTCTTCATATAAATTTTAAATTGCAATTTTAAATTCTAAAGGTTCACCATTTCTAATGGTGCACCATTTTAGAATGTGAGATACTAACCCTTTTGAGAGCTTTGGGATAAAAGTGAGCATTTTTGTGACGTAATAACACAAAAGCCTGTGTGAAAAAAGCCTCAGACTCTCAGCCTCAGATGTCAAGCCCACAAACTGTTGCTGAACATCTGATGCATTATGACACAGAAAATTTGGAACAACTTTGAAGTTATCATTCTGATTGGCTGTATTCTACAGGATTTCTGAGAGATTTGCATCACGCTTTAAACGGTCCACATGTAAACAAAGCTGTCATAATGCTTTACTTATCTCAGGGAAGGAAGTCATTGTGTTTACGACTGAAAAAAAAACGAGCGCTTATGAGGATCAGCTAAATCCTGGATTTAGGCTGCTAAATCCTGAAGTTTACTGTATAGACTCATTCATTTGCACATTTGCACGATCAAGCGAAGTTGGCATGCTGGACTGTTTTTACAGGGACATCGACTTTACATTTTCACGTCCCTAAACATGACACTGAAAAAAACAAAACAAACTGTAATTAGATGTGTTACATCAGTCTGAAACCCTTTTGGATGGTCCATGACTAATAAATGTCTGAATAAATTCATAAAGTATGAATATCTGGCTAAGTGTACAGTAGGTTATCTTTTTGGACAGTGTGACCAAGCATTTGTGTCAAAAGTGTTGGGGGTCTCGGGTGGAGGGCGTTTCAGGTTGAAGATCTAGTCAAATAGAGTAAAGAAGACTGTAACAATAGCATTCAATTAGACTCTAAAAATATGAACCAACAGAGATATCACCTCAAAAGTACCAGAATTAGCCCTTTCCCAGGCCTGGTTAATAACTGTAATAATATGTCTAAAGATTTAATCATTGGAATTGAATATTCAAAACACAAATACATTACCTATATATAGAATGAAATCTGCTTGTTCAACAGACAAATCAGACACAGTACGTGACCAGACACATACACCGGTGTAGCTATTTGTGACGTGTAATGAGAGGCAGGATGGATGTGTGTAAACAAGTATATTATTTATTGGGGCAAATCCAAGAATCATAATCCAAGTTCATAGCGTGGGCCAAAAACAGGCTAGTTAAAGAGGGTTAACCCATAATTAGAAACAAGGAACAAAAACTGAGAGGAAAACTGTTCAGTATGAAAAAAATCATACATTTCAGAATGAGAAAATACATT
The DNA here is from genome assembly GCA_028566695.1 of Bagroides melapterus. Classification (NCBI taxonomy): domain Eukaryota; kingdom Metazoa; phylum Chordata; class Actinopteri; order Siluriformes; family Bagridae; genus Bagroides; species Bagroides melapterus. Next base: position 18,143,600 of record JAOTRN010000041.1, on the reverse strand, counting down.
AAAAGGTATAATGATAGTAATTAAGTAAAAGTACTGACTTGTCTAGTCTTACAATACACTTGGAGCAGGGTTTCTTTTGAAAAATAGATATAAAAAAAAATTGTCAAGTATTTTAGCAGCTATTTTATTAATATCCCATTTGGAAACATCATCCATACGACCCTGCTGGCCTTGTGCACTCCTTGCACTTTAGTTCTACAAACTAAACACTTGCATACATATTCCACATCACATTATCTGCAGGATGGAACTAATAAAAAATGATCCAAGCTGAATTGAATCTTTCGACCGTGGGAACATTAAGGCCAGTCATACCAGGACTCAACAGGTGTTCTGGATTATTATCTTAATATATTCGGTTTCTGCCCATATATTGTTTTTCCCAGCATGAACAAGTGAAGGAAGAGACAACGTTAATCATTTAGCCCACCTGCGTAAGTTCGTGCAGCATGCGGGTGAACTTGCTGGAGTAAGGGCACTGATTGTAGTCGTCTTCTGCCCATCGACCATGCTGATCACATCTACGCCATGCCCTCTTCTCGTGAGCGCTATAGGACGCTGAGGGACACGGAAGAAAGGCCATTAAACCAGCCTGCGTTTTAGGCCACCTGTAGGACACAAGAGCAGCGTCAGAGCCGCACTGATTGGTTTGGAACTGAAGAAGAGTACAAAATATTTCTATACAAATATTTACTCATTTGCTTATAATTATTCCTCATAATTGTCTGATCATATAAAGCCTCAATTAGTTTATGCATTTGTGTATGTATATGTATTTTATTTATACTATTGGGGATCAATAGACTCAATAGACTCCTGGGCTCTTAGACAAGGCACTTAACCCTCTCTGATCCAGTCGTACTCTATCATAACTGACCATGTGCTCCAACCCCAGCTTCCTAACAGGCTGGGATATCCAAAAAAAAAAGAATTTCACTATGCTGTAATCTATATATCAAATAAAGGCTGCTGCTATAGAACTATAATCAGATCACTGCATTGGGGCCCAGATAATGCAAATATTGCTTTCATTTTCAACTTGTACTAGATAAAAACATTAAATCCAATCGTATTTTAAAATCTCATTCTAAAGTACTCTCCATGCATACTAATAAACGTAGAAAAATATTAACCGATGTTCCAGTGTGGCCACATTTCTACACACTGTTTTGAACATTTTTGTGAAATAAAAATATATTATTTCTGGGCTTGTCATAAGAAATATGAAGTGATGTTTTTTTTCTCCATAACAATGAGCTGATTGTCCTTTACGTCCATATTGTGTTATAACTGTGGCAGCAGAGTGCAACTAGATGGAAGGTTTAGGAAATGAAAGCACAGAAAATAATATTAAAAAAGAACACACAGCAATGCTGAGACATTCAGCCAGAGCGAGGCAGTCGGCTTCGTTTCATTAACTACTGAGTGCTGCCCTGCCAGCCATAGACATGGTTAATGATCATAAAAAATGAGAGGTGTGTGTAATTTGCTGGTTAGGCAGAATTCGGATTGTGATGCCACAGAAGATTTGTTGCTTGCTAAGAACGCTGTTGCATATGCTTTTGGTTAACCTTATAGGTATATTAGATCTTGAGCTAAAATATGCAGACACGTGAATATTGTGTGTGTAGGATTGTGAAACAATAGGTTTGTGTCTCTTTTGCTTCACACACCTGAAGTCACCTTTGTTGCCGGTCACCCTCTCAGCAGAACAGTACAGAGCAGACGTCTCCAAAACCACAATCTCCATGCCAATGGAGCTGTTGCCACGGGAACTGATCACGTGGCATTGCCAATTACCGGAAACATCAGCATCCACGTTGGAGAGGATTAGTTCACTGAGAAAATGGAAAGGGGGAAGAAGAGGGAGAGGAAGGATGCTTTTGTATGTCCACAAATGCATTCAATCTAATTCAGCATCATCGTGTTAAATCGTCTATTACGTGCATGAGGCTTCGATATATTAACACTCGTCATACCCAAAAGTTTCATTTGCACTGAATCGAAGTAAGATTTTATTCTTCAATATTTGGTTTGAATAATTACACAAACAAAAACATTGTACCCTTCACTGGGTTGGCACCCCATCCAGGGACACACTGCCTTGTGGCCTATGTTCCCTGAAATATCCTTAAGACCCTCTGTAGAATAAGTGGAATGAATGAAAATGAATGGATGGATGAATGGATGAATGGGTAGAGGGGTGGAAGGAGGGAGGGATGGACAGACAGATTAATGAACAGATGGAGGGAGAGATGGATGAATGTATGTATGTATGGATGGATGGATGGATGGATAGGTGGATGGATGGATGGATGGATGGATAAGTAGATGGATGAATGGGTAGATGGATGGATGGATGGATGGATAGGTGGATGGATGGATGGATGGATGGATAGGTAGATGGATGGATGGATGAATGGATGGATAGATGGATGGATAGATGGATGGATAGGTTGATGGATGGTTGGGATGTGCTAGAGTCTTATGTGTTTCTTACTGTAAATGATCAATACTTGAGTTTATTGGGAACTGACTAAGACCATTAAGTCTGCATCAGACTTTTTTTTGGGGGCAGAACTATTTACACAACCAAACTGGGATCAAGCTTTCTGGTTCGGACATAAATAATATCATAAATAATCTCATAACACAAGTTTTCTGGTAATATTGCCAATCAGCTTGACCAGGGTAAGTAACAGTTTTTCCATTAAATCGCAAATTGCTTAATTCTATAAGATAAAAACATATCCTCAGTAACACTTCACCTGGACATTGTTAAATGAAGGGTTCAGCTCCAAGGACAGATGCTGAGTCAATGTTTGTATTTTTTTTCAGTATTTACCTGCTTAGAATCGAGATATAGACCTGCTTACCTGAAGATTAACTGAAAACTACACACTAAATAATCCACTGTAAAAAAAATACAAAAAAAAGGGGGGAAAAGCTATTAGTCCATATTATTAATTCAGTACAATTTTTTTAGTAATACATTCTTCATCTTTGAGGAGTTGTGAAGAAAATACAGTCAGTATAAACTGTTTTTCTTTTTAAATGCTAATACAAAAGAAACGCTGTCACGTGCTTTGGAGAGTTGACATTCAAACATTAAGTCATAAGAAGTGAGGGAGTTCAAATCTTTACAGAAAGAAAAAAATATTAAAGCCTCTCAGCAAGCTTCAGTTCTCACCAATAATCCTACACACACACACAAGTAGGCACACAAGTACACACACTGTTCAGCAAAAGTGCTCAGCGTAAAATAATGAATGCATTATCGCTTTTCTTGGAAACGTTTTATAAAGCAGCATTATGAATTTCAGAGTCAGGTACGTGTAAGTCCTTCAGTAGCTATTCACTTGTATATTCTTAACATAAACTAAAGCAGCATGCATTCATTTGAAGCTAAAACAGATTTAAGATTTCCGAAAACATTTTCCAACTGCTTGTTTCCTCAGTACAAGCATATGCTCAGGAAGGGAAGAGGTTTTGTGGAAATGTCAAAAGCATACACATGAATCATCCTGAGATCTCCTGACACTGGTTAATGATGGCACATGATTGTACATTCCTGCTGTCCTCTGCCACAATACAGTCCACAGGACATTGATTAATAACGCTGAGTTGTGTCACTGATCAACCAGGAGAAGCAATAGCCTTTAAGAGACACTTCTCTGTACAGTATGAGCAAGAGCCTGGTGCTTCAGGAACACATGGTGATGTGCAGCATGGAACTGATGCTACTGCACTCGCAGCTCCAGCTGCTTTAAAAACCACACGCCAAAAATAACAGGCATTTTCTCTCCAGCTGCCATAACCGCAGTGCACATCCACTCCGGCCTCCCAGCGCTGTGCTGCGCTAGAATATCCCTGGAGCCAAGAACCTTTCAACTGCTCTCTCTTTAATTCAGATTGAAGAATGAATGGACACTCGTTTAAGATGGATGTGCCTGGGCGTCAGAGATAGGATTAAAAAAACTGCAGGAAATAAAAATGAAGATGGGCAGTTCTAAAGCCAGACAATGCAGCCGAAGTGCTTCTCCTCTCACCTGATTTTCCCAAAGCAGATGGGAACGTAGAAAGAGACATCACTTTTAAGTGAACATCCAAATAAGCCTCTGAATACCGACCTCTTGTGTCCTTCCATCTCTCTCGTTTTCTTTCACAAGCATAGAGGCAGGGTGGGACACAATCTTTCTCTGGATGAGCAGGAGGCAGAGCAAAAAAAAAAAAAAAAGGCGAGATTATTTAGCTTTAAAAATTAAACACTCTGCACTTGTGCATGGGTCAGCATGGTCAATAGAAGCACAATAGATTCCACTCGGTAAGAAAAAAGGAGGCATTATTGAGAGTAAAATATGGATTCAGCTCAGGCTGACACTCCCTTACACACACACACACACACACAGAGAATGCACAAATGCACACAAACACTCACGCACACACACACACACACACATATGCATATGCATACACACAGGCACAGGCACACACACGCATACGCATACACAAGCAGACCTAAATTCTCACCGCT
>JAOTRN010000041.1:18093838-18112817 GCA_028566695.1 Bagroides melapterus | reverse complement strand
TATAATCTATACTGGATGGATGAATTCACCAATTAATGTGATGTCTTATAATGTATATTGTAAATACAGTAAAATACATCACATACATAAATGTTTCTGGGATATAAAAAAACTTGATATGCTATTTCATTTATTTACAAATGTTCTCTAATAAACTCTGTGATCTATAGAAAAAAAACGTCTTCCACAGAATGTTCAAAGTTCTGGAAAAGTATCAATCAGGGGTCGGGTATAAAGATTAAATCATTCATCGTCAATAACAGCCAGTCCATCACTGCACCAGGGACACATTTACTTACATCTAGACACAATTTAGCATAACTAATCCACCTACATGTGTTTCTGAACAGTGGAAGGAAACCAGTGTGAAGTGAACAAGAGGAGAATTTGTAGAACTCCACATAGACAGCAAAAGTACAGAATCAAACCAAGGACCCTTGAGCTGTGATGAAGCATTGTTAGCAACTGCCCCACTACGGCACTCAAACTATAAACTATTTATTAATAGTGTAAAGCAGACAGCCCAAGTATGACTCTGTCTAGAGGAAGCCTTGAATCCAAAGTCTGTGAGTGGGTAAAGAGGGGATTAGTAAGAGAAACAACGTTGTTCTAGGGGAGCAAATACTTATGCATGATATTGTACGTAGAAGCTCTTTGCAGACACAAACACACATTCGCTCTTTAATGTCTGTGTGGACTTTAATCCTCACATCACTGTGAGTTTTAGAGCTGCACGAGGGGACCAATTACTTCTCCACATAATGGTTTGCCCTTCAAAGCAGATGGTCAGTAATCCCACACACACGCACACACATGCACCCACACACGCGCGCGCACACGCACACACGCGATCGTTAAACTAATACAAGCCACAGAGGACCTTCCTATCCTCATTACACTCACATGCTCTTAGTGCACACTGTGTGTTTATAAGCGCAGTCGAATCTAAAGGAATCAGCCTCCACTGGGCTTTCTGAGTGCCATCTCAGTGCCCACATTCCAAAAATAGGGCCTTCACTTTCAGCTAAAGCGCTGGGTTAAAGATGTAGAACGCTACCCAGTGATCAGATCAGAGTCTCACCATCTCAGAACGTTAGCAATCAGCCCCTCCCGTTGGCCCGCCCTCACAGCCTCCGCACACCCAGTGTGCTAAAAATACATTCAATGATTTCAGACCTCCGTGTGTTCCTCCGGGGCCAAAGCAAACTTCCTAAAATTGTGTCCTCATATTTCCTGCGTCTGTCTGAGGGGAGTGACAGGATTCTGAAGGAGCTCCGGCAACAGAATCGGTGTGTGGAGAGAGACATAACTGACACATGTACTCAATCATTCTTCTCTGCTGATTAGAGCATTGGCTCAAACAGGGCCATAAAAGCTAAAGCACAAACATGTACAGAACCTTTAGTGGAAAATTAATTTGGCAATTTTGCAAAAACTATTTTTCTGATCTGTCTGACAGCAATTTCAAAAGGTCCATTTACTTTTGTATGCAGCTTTTTTCCCTCGGAGTTTTCAATCCTTTTTTCGTGCAGTTTTATGCTCGTTTAATTTGCACAATTAATCAAATTGTTTTATTCAAATTTTACTCTACATCTTTGTTGTTTTTCCAAAACAGTTTAAAAAATGGTAATCCAGCTACTTTTGATATGATCTGAGTCTCTGAAGATTTTCAGGTCAAACCGATTTTACAAGACAAAGAGCTTTCTGATTGCAAATCCTCAGCAGGTTTTTTACTTAATTCAGCATTTATCACCTGTAGAAGAGAGGGTCATTAAATGATGAACGATGGCTGTGGTCTGATTTTAATGGGACGTGTCTGCAATTAAGAAACGTACCCATTCAGCACCATTTCATCCCTCTAACCCTTGAGCTCTTTCACTGCTAAACTTTTGTGTGGCATATGTTCAGCTGTTAATACCTAACCTGTCTATATGTAATTATAATAATACCCTAGTAATAATAATAATGATAATAATATATGGTTATGTCTACTATTCTTTCTTAACCCAGACACAACCTTATAATATCAAGCTTGTGATGTGTCAGCTAGGAAATTGATGGTCACTGGTCAGATCACTAATTAACAATGGATTTTTTAATGTATTCTGTCCATCAGGTATTTCATCTTTCTCGTGCCCTAAAGACCTTGGTTTTTCTGCAGCTTTTTTTTTTTAATTTGCAATGCAACCTATAGTGGGTTTTGTGCTTTTTTCCCTAGATACCTACTTGAATTAGTGAAATTGCAGGCACAGAGATCTTCTATTAAACTCTTACCAGTGAAGACACATATGTATTTACTTTCTATGACAGCTGTACTCATGTTCCACACACACACACACACATGAATCGAACTGAATGTTGGCTGAACATGACATAATGTCACATGACACGTTTTAGCCCAAATCTGCAGAAAAATCTTTTCCTCCTCCTAACAAATGAAGTTTGTTTCATTTTATGTTAATGTATGTGATTGAAAAAAAAATCATAAAATCTAGGAAGGACTGATTTAAAACTAACACCTATTAACCCCTTCCACCCATGCGCCTCCACTGCTGTACTGGTTACGAGCCAGTACAGAAATTATAAATCCTTTCTTAAGCATACATTATAAAGCCTGAATGTATCTACACGTGCAGCAAACCAGAAGTACGGGAAGAAGCTCGGCTATTAGACTACAAAGACCATTTTCACTTAAAAAAACACACTTCCAACACCGAGCAGCCAAATGAACAGACGGAAAAATGTGCATGCAACACAACTGACATAAGCAATTCATTTCAGTTTATTTGTATAGAACTTTTAACAATTGACATTGTCTCAAAGCAGCATAAAAAACAGAATAAAAATTACAAAATAAAGTTACTATTTGTCTATTTAACTATCTATCTAACATCTATTCCACATAAATTCCACATAGACAGTAACCCAAGCTCAGGCTGAAAAGAGAAATCCTGGAGCTGTAACATGGCAACACTATTAACTGCCCCAATGTTTAGCATTTATTTTAAAATACACAATATATCACATAATCGAATAAAATCATTTATTAGCAGAATGGAAACAGACTGGCAAAAGGACATGATCACATGCTTGCTGATCCTACTGATGATGATTATGTGCACTCTTGTGGGAATCTGATAGAGATTACTTGTCTTATGCCTGTCTTAAAAATTATATCACTTTTTATTCCCTAAGGAATTTAAAGCATAAAGCTGAAGTGATCCAATTTTAGTTAAAAATATAAAAATCTAATCGGCCATTACGATCCTTACAGAACATGTGGTTAATGTGCATTTTTGAAAAAAGCCTCACAGTACATTTCATATTAGGTTTAACTAAAATGAAAATAGAGTGTATTAGGATTAAAAAAAAAGAGAAATAACAGCCCACAGATGTTCGAGTCAAGTTTCAAGTCACAGACCTTAAAGCCATAACTGTAGGGGTTTTATCGTATTTATAATGAAAGCACTGCTGTGCACATTGTACAGGGTTCAACAGCCCATCTCTTTTAAATATCAGAAACTATACACTAATAATAGAAGACCTGATGGACCAAATATATTGAAAGCTATCATTAAAAAAATTGTATCGTAATTTCATTCACTATAAAAAAAAAAAAAGATACCCTTATTTGTTATCCAAATGAAACAATATTTCTGGGTGTCTTTCCTATTTTGATTCTTCATATGGAACACTAACTGTAGCTCTTCAGTCATCACAATGATTCTTTCTGGTGAGCTTTATATTAAAGTTCTATAAGAAGTATGGGCATTTATAGGATTAAAAGGGTATTTTCTTCAACATTAGAAATCCAGAACCTAGATAAACCCAGGTCATCATTAACCGTCAGAATAATAAATACTATTTTTATGTCATGGACAGGAAAAAAAAATGTTGTACTGTGTATGGTTGTAAATCCAATATCCGATAAACTTCGAATTTCTGAGGAAAAATGCTTGTTGGAAAAAGTTGGAAAAAGTTGTTAACCAAAATTTTTTGATACTGAAGAAATTTCCTTCATGTGTTTTAACAAGAATCATTAAAACCATATACCTCACCTAATAAAAATACATATTGTGGATGCTGGCTCCCATTAGATGTAATGATTTCCATCCATCCAACCATTTTCTATACCACATATCCTACACAGGGTTGCAGGAACCCTGGAGACTATCCCAATAAACTGAGAAGAAAAGGCAGGAGACACCATATCACAGGGCATGAACACACAATATAGAGATGCCGATCAGCCTATGACACAGATATTTGGACTAGCAGAGGAAACTGGAGACAAACTCCATGAACAGAGGCCGAGGCTGGAATCAAAACCCTGACACAGAGGGTACGAGGCAAACTTTAAATCCACTAAGCCACAGTGCATTCTAGAAATGAGTTAATTAAACAAGTCAGTTATTTTCTACTGTTTAACATAAACAAATTTCTATAGTAATGTCAGGTTTTACTGCAAACAGAAGCAGTCAGCTCAGAATATAATCTGAAACAGTCTCAAACAATATTATTCAATTCCATATTAACTTGCCAACAATGTTAACTATATTTAATTATTTAATAATAGATTTAACATAAGATTAAATAAAGCTGTAATGAGATCTGTCCTTTGCAGTAAACTAATGATTCACAATAAGCAACACTTCAATAGCACTATTAATGTTGTCCTCCTAAAGATTTTCATCTTGCAACTTTCTTTGTTGAGGTGAAGATTTTACAGTCTGTATTTTAGTAGAGAAAGTAGCATGGGGATGAAAAGCTAACCTCAGCCAGCTAGCTAGTCCGTTGTTTGTCACTGATATGAAGCTGTATGTTTGATACTGATATGACTGTATGCTTCTAGACGGAAGCTTTTTTCACATATTGCCACTTGAAGTAGGATATAGACGTATAAACACATATACAAGCCCAGATTTTAGCCCTATGTAGCGATCCACCGTGATTTCTTGTTATTCTTTTTTAATAATAAAAAGTCTATATTTATTACAAAACTTCACTCAGAAGCAGACTGATAAACAGACTTCACCCCCCACCCCCCCACCTCTCTCTCTCTCTCTTGCGCTCTCTGTCTCTCCACTTCAGAGATGAAAGGTCTGAATATTCCTGCTGTGCACAAAGGTTCATGCAGCAGGTAAAAATGAACACACTCATGCCAGCTAATGCAAGATATGTATAATGCAAGCTCCATGATAGCATGCTGCTACAACTCCACTATGTCATTTTTTTTTGTTTTCATCTCAGCTGGAGTTTCACAATATTGTCAGAAATTTTAAAATCCAAAGTCAAGTTGCCAGTTAGTCAAGTTTAACTCGACAACTCAAGCTCTAACACAAGTTTGCAAACTGAAACATGTTTGTGTTATAGTCTAAAATATAACAAAATGGTATCCCTATTCCAAAGTCTCTAATATATAAATGAAACAATATAAAAATAGTGACAGATTATTTGAGTTTTCACAGAAAATAAGAAGTAAGACTTATGTGTATTCCGTACTAAAGAACAATTTAGCATTTTCCATACTGGGAAAAGAGAAAGCCAGCTGTAAACCCTGCAACAACTGAGGCAAGAGAAGCACAAGCTCTCCAGCTGGTCAAAGTCAAAATGAGATTTAAAACAGGAACAATGATTCTTTCCATAAACTCTGTTTGACATTTATACTTTCTCCACAGCAGTCTATACAGTATCTGTGTCTGTGCTAAACTCCTGATAAACATTAACAGTTGCAGTTAATATTTCACCAGCAGTTGAACCCACTTAGCTTCATGCCCTCACTGTGTGTGTGTGTGTGTGTTTGTGTGTGTTTGTGGATGTTTGTGTGTATGTATAACTCCCTATGCATGCTCATTCAGGCAAGCTGCTACACCACCCGCTCCCACTGTGACATTAATGTGAAGATTTATAGCCTAATGGTCACACTCACACACAGAGAGGCCTTGGTGAGAAAATGCTAGAATGACAGAGTATGTGTGTAGGTGGAGAAAGTAAAAGACATTTTACTGTGTGTGTGTGTGTGTGTGTGTTACTGAAGAAAAGTTATTGGAAGACCCTGCCAGTGGAGGTCACTAGGAAGACATCTTCACCATAGGAGTCTGAAGGTCTTAGGCAGGATGAAGGAGGGCAGGAGAGGACTTCTCTAATTAATGGCTAAAATTCTGTTTCCACTAAACTCACCATAGCTATGCGTCAACAGCAAGCCATGCAGGACAGATTCCACTGATGGACATAGAAACAAATTGTCTATTAGGGAGTTTTTGGTGGATTACTCTGATTCCTGTCTGAAAACTGTCAGTGTGTGAAGGACAGTCATGAATCCAAGAACAAAGTATCTTCAGACTGGTGGCTTAATTAAAAGCTAGATACAACGGTTCTGACAATTACACAAGTAAAAAAAAAAAGTCCTATAATTGTTTTTTTCTCTCTGAACAAATTCAGTTAATTCAATTCAGGTGCAAAGCAAACAGAGCCTTAATTGTGTAGTTTTGCCAGCATTCTGCTAATGATGTTCAACTCGATTATCTGAGATAACAGTCAAATAAAATCAGATTCCTGCAAACACACACACACACAAACACACAAAGGAAGTCTTTTCATAGCACTAATGAACAAAAGAGAGACAAGCTGCTATACAGAATGATTTGTAGAGCTGAGAATGCAGTACATTCACAGAGTCATCCACACACACTCCCTTCAGCCATCACTCTGAGCTCAGAGGAAACCTGCCTGTGTAACAACGTCACTTAGGTGTCTGTGATAACATCACTGTCTGAAATACTGCTTCCCCTTCCTGTTTCCTTCCTAGACATGAGACAGACATTACAAAGAGTTCTCAGTTTTACGAACGGATTTGAATCTCAGTCCAAACGCACTACGATTCATGATCACAAGCAGCAGCTACTGACCCATAAAAGCACCATTCTACATGCCAAAACGCTCTAATTCAGAGCTAAGAGCTACGTCACTGACAGGTAGAACGCTCCATTCGTCACACCTCATCCCAAACACACTTGGCGCATAATCATTTTCTGACACTTGGAATTCAGAGCACAACTCAGAGAAGGTTTTTTTCCTACAAAAAGCATAAGACATGAAAATACCCAAGACATCTCATGTATGCTTTTTGAGATTTAATGCAGACAGGCAGGCACAAATATAGAAAATCAGCCAGCTGAAACCACAAGCAGAAGTGATGCCATGATTGCAAAATCTCACTGTAGCTTTTATTTTAAAGAGAAATGATTCTGATGAAAGACCACATCTGTGCGGTTCGGGGTGAAGACAAGTAATCGAACAGTGAAGTGGTTAAAGGAGAAAGTCTGTTCAACTCCATACAGCATTCATGTTTAAATATGTTCAGAGAAGTAGATCAGTTATTTTAGGGCTGTTAAACATTGTGTGTTGCTTCTAGCCAACATTATGTATGTGAACAGTTAAGTCTTGCACTATGAGAAAAGAGAAAGGTTCTTAGTATCCAAAAGGAGTTGAATACTTGAATCTTTTTATCAAAGAAAATCATTTGTTGTTCATACAACCTTTAAGTCAGGGGTCATTGATGGAGGCCCGAACACACACACTCAGCGATGTATTTCAGTGGAACTCACTACTTGGAAAACAAACTAGCCACTCAAATAAATGTGTACATGACCCGACAATATTTCAGAAAGTTTACTTTTCCAAACATAAACCAGTATGACCTCTGTAGCAGCTCCTCTGCTATGGCTTATTGAGTCATACATTTCTTTAAATTATTTAGCTGAAGAAAGCTCACTGGACTAGAGATTTGGTAGAGACCTAAAGACATTAGGTTAAAAAAAGAGGAGAGTTTTATAGACTCACACAGAATTTTCATTTTACTCCCCTCTCTAATCTGATTAGTGCACTGATCAGGTGACATGTTGGAAAAACCAAAAAAGAAAAAAACAAAGCAATACAAACCATGAGAACATTTATAGAGAATCAAGTGAACAGAGCTTTGTGCTGTCTTACATGACCTATGTATGAAAGCATTCATATAATTTGGCCATGAATAAAGTGTGTGTAATCTTCCTCTGTCAAATGGCTCCCCAAAGGGACAACCGAAAATCCCCCAAAAAGTTTAGTTACATCTTAATTTTAACAGTGAAGATCTCAATGCTTGCCAAAGACAATTCGTGCAAAGCTTATTTTATCTGATATAAAATTAATCAGGACAGTGTTGGCCTTCAGTGTGAGATGTTTTACCTCTGTTTGGATAACCTTACACAAGAGTTTAGCGGTTGAATTTAACCATTTCAAAGAAAAAGAACTTGCAGCATCAAGCAGAAATGTGTTTGATATCTCCATTCACTTTAAAGAGTTTTTTTTTTTTTCTGTGAATTTATTGCCCCAGTAGGTGACGAAAAATACTAAAAATGTCTTAAAGCCCTGAGTGTCTAGACTAGTTTCATACAAGACATTTACCACCACTGTGGAATGACATAAAAAAATTCAATGCTGACCATGGGCCTGAAAAAACAGTGTAAAGAGTTAATCATCCTCTAGCCACCAATCAGTGTCAGTTTTTCACCACAACACTGGGTCGATATTTTTGGCTCCTCAACATTTTTTTTAAAATCCCAGCGATACGGCTGCATCTGAACTGATCAACCCAGCACCACACACACTATGGTATCAGTGCTGCATTGAGATTGATCCATCTAGTTAGCAGTGGTCCTAAGCTTCTTTTCCAGTTCCTTTATTATGGAAATATTTCTTGATTAAATAATTGTATGTTTAGATCAGTAAAATTTGCACCTTAATAAAAAATAATTATGGGCAGTAATGTTGTGTGCTGTGAGCTTCAAACACTAATTATGCAGAATCAAATAATTAGTTGTTATTATGTCTGAATCAAATGGTGAATATCTAGTTTTCATCATTTTAATGGAGCATGGCAATGCTGCAGTTTGTAATGTACATTCACATTGTCTTTGTACTGCCTACTAATTAATTATATCTTGTACAGCCCCTTTACTGAGAATGTAACCTCTGTCTCTGATTCCAGGAAGACTGTTTCAGAAGAATTATGTAGTGAACTCAATGACTAGCCAGCTCGAAGAGTGACACGGGACAGGTGCTTATTTGTGGACTTTTATTTACTGTAAACTGATAAAATAATCCTTTTATATACATGTTACATTATGACATCATAACCTTACAGCTATGTTACAGCAGTATTATAGTTTTGTTATTAGCATTGAGGTCCATTCACGTGTCTGCTTAAAATCGTTTACATTTTTGTCAACATCATTCATATAATGGATAATAGATGCACTCTTGCTGGTTACTGATCTTATGATTCACAATCCTTGAAGTCAATCCTTTGAGTCTACTCAAAATATCACCAGTGTCTCTGAGCAAACATATTTTGGACAGAGGACACATATGTCCTCCTGCTTATTCATTAAAACATCCAATCAATTAATCAATCAATCATGTGGCATAAGTGCAATGCATACAAATCATGCAGATACAGGTCAAGAGCTTAGGTTACTGTTCAGAAGAAACCTATTTAATGGTAAAAATGTGATGTCAATGACTGTGGCATGGCTGTTGGTTGCATATGGGCTGGTTTGAGTATTTCAGAAAATGCTGATCTTTTTGGATTTTTATACATTACAGTCCCCAGATTTGTTACAAAAACAAAAAATATTCGGTGAGCAGCAGTTCTGAAGATGGAAATACCTTGTTCATGAGAAGGAGAATGGTCAGATGGTTGATCTGATCTGACATGAAGTCTACAGTAACTTAAATACAACCATGAGAAGAAGAAAAGCATCTCAGAAAGCATACTGTATTGAACTTTGAGGCAGTTGGGGACACATCAGGTTCCAGTTCTGTCTGACAACAACATAAAACTGACTCTACAGTGGTCTAACTGGACAAGTAACCATTCTCTGTAGATTTGATTAGCTACAGCTTCCTGGATCTGAATGTAATAGATCTTATGCATTTCACTGCTGCTATATGAGTGTCTGATTGAATATTGAACATTATTTCACAATAAATTATGCATAATTTGTGCACTCTGTAAACCACATCCACATCCCAGTTTAAATATCTGTGTTCAACATCTGTTTAGATAACATTTTTATACTCTGTAGGAATCCACTCATCACTGGCTGATTTACTGTTTAGTCCTTTTTTCTAATAAAGCTATAATATATTTGCCTGCATACAGTTAAAATGACTGGGAATCTGCACAAAAACATTTTAAAAGAATGAGGTCATGCAGGCCATAAGGGTAAACACATATAAATGCCACAATTTAAGATCTGAAGGTGAAGGGATGGGCTAGTTTCTATTTTTTCCGTTCTCTTTATCTTGGTAAGAGGAGGGGAGGCAAGATGAATTAGTCCTGAGAGACATGTGCAGAGAGCTGGAGTGTGAGAAACACGGAAGGCCACTCCTTACTTTTTCCAGTCATACACCATCCTAAAAAAATCACATCCTTAACTTTGCCACATCAGTAAAACAAGATTCCGATGATTCTATAGAAAATTGTCCCTGAACTCTTTTAACCTTAGTGAACACATAAGATAATGCAATCGTACATCTATTTATTAAAAAATAAAAGCTAACTAAGCCTTATTTTGGAAAAAAAAAATCCTACTGATGTTTGCATAACAATGGTTCTCAGTTGTATTTACCAAATACATTTTACTTTGAGCAATGTTTTCTATAGATCATTTCTGCACCACTACACACACCGGCCCAGCCGACACTAAAACAATTTTTTATTAGGAGGATTAATTACTGGGCACGAATAGTAGACGATTGTTTCGGAATCATGAACCTGCTGGTAATTGAAAATCCTCATGAAACCAGGCAAAATAAAGTTTAACTCAAGAACTGCATTGACTTGCAATTTGGGGGAAATAACAGCAGCCTTCCCTGTTTGCCTTTATAATATCCTCCAGTACATCCTATTAGACTTTGCAGTGTTGCTGTAGGAATTTGTGCTCACTCTGACACAAGAGCATCACTGAGGCCAGACCCTGTTGTTGGGTGAAGATGGTCAGTGGCTTTGAGGTCACTCTTACTGTTATGATATATTTTGGTGACATTGTCATGCTGAAACAGGTTTGGGCTTCTTAGTTCAAGTAAAGGAAAAGTGTAATGTTACATCATTCAAAGATATATCCTATACAATTCTCTACCTCCAACTTTGTGGCAACAGTTTAGGAAAAAACACATATGGATGTGATGGTCAGGTGTCCACATACTTTTGGCTATATACATATTAGCTACCTAGCTCAGCATTTTATTGAATTATGTCAGCTGGCACATTTCTGGGTAATTAAAACATTGGACTGGGCAGTACACTGGAGCTTCTATCTGCCCTGTGCCTGGTGTTTCTTCTAAAGCTCTAATCGATGCTCACACACTCATGGTCTCCTTAGTCTGCATCCTAGCAAACTAATATTTGTATGTTGTATTAATCGATAGAGATTTCAAAGTACTTCTGTACGTCTGTCTGGATATGGCCGTTAGGGCAATAATCCTGATATGGCAAATGCCATAAATGTGAATGTAAATGTAATGGATTTAGTATTTGTCCCATCCTACAGCAAAGAGTGAACCATTTCTGAACTAGCAACGTGAGGGCCGCTGTCTTTAAGCCATACACTTAAATAACAAATAAATGTTCCAAATTTTGGTCATATCAATTAGCATATGACACACAAAACAGGTTAATTGGTATTTCAGGTAGCATAGACTGAGTAATATTTCAGTCATACCTCAGATAGACCCAGAACTTCCAGACAACCCATTTTTCATGTGTATTTTTGTCACCCACATAAAGAGCACTGAAATCTCTCCAGACAATTCGCCAAACTATTTATCAATTGCTTTTCAAGGAGACCGAGTCCATAAGTGGGAGAGATAAATGACACCACTCCAGCCAAAACAACATGGGAACTCTTCAGGAGGAAGTCTCATTGACTGACTCCCAAAGACGGAGAAGAATGGCTGATGCGAAACAAAGAATCCTGATACGGTCCCAGAGCGATGCCCACTCAGTCAGGATGGCACTTCACTTATCACGAGCGGGGGAATTTACATTCAAGGACCTGAATGGTCAAAATACAACAGAGTTTCACTCGATGAATGATGAAATACTATGTTTACATTCTGAAGGAGCAGATAGATTTCTTGTAAGAGTGGAGAGCAGACAATGATTAACAGGAAATAAGATGCAGATAGCTGTACATTTAGGGATGATATTGGTCTGTTATGCTAAATATTGTATGTTCATTGTAATAACAGACTTTCAGTTCAACAACAGATGTAGATATAAATAATTACAAACAACATGGCTGGGAGCATACATCTTTTTCTATTTTCCACGTACAGGTCAGATTCCAGGGCACGATTATAAATGTATGAACACAGAAGAGATTGTCTTCTTAGAGTGTGTGATAATATGAATAATAATAACAGTTAGCATAATGGCTAGGGCTTAGCTTAATAGTTTGCCTCACACCTCTGGGGTCAGGGGTTTGCATGTTCTCCTTGTGCTTCAGGCATGCTTTGTATACTGATTGGCATTTCTAGATTGTCCATAGTGTGTGAATGTGTGTGAGTGTGCAAAGGATTCAGCCCTGCGATAGGTTGGCACTACCTCCAGGATGTCCTTTGCCTTGTTCCCCAAGTCCCCTGGGATGGGCTCCAGGTTCAGTGCAACCCTAAATAGGATATGCGGTAGAGAAAATGGATGGATAATAATAATTATTATATTATGATGCAGCTAACTTAAAAATACCATTACTGCGGTTGGGAACATAATGACAAAGATTTCAATATTCAGAAAAAATGGCCAGTGTACATTAGTGTTATTTGGAGACCTAGTTCAGCAGTGCACATTGAATATTCAGACACTAGTGTCACAATCACAGGTCTGTCTTTGACCTCTAGACTGGTAGAGTTCCATGTTCATGTCTCTAGACGTGTGCTTGGTAAACAACCCCTTTATCAGACTCAGAGCCAAATCCCAGTGGAGACCTCTCAGCTTTCTCTCGGTTATTGGCCAAGCTGCGAATGCTCAAAGCAGAAACCCATTTGTCCTTACATGAAACTGTTTCCTTCACACGCAATGAAGACAGCAGCAGGCCGTGACTTTCTCCAGATATAAAACATTCTATCTACTACATCACAACCGTATTTTCAGATGTGACTTGAAAGGCATTCTGCATGCTGTTAATTAGACTGTTATCCATAATGAATACAGTATTAAACAACTGATTTAAACATTAGTTACTACCAAAATAACATTTTGAAAGATGAGTCATTTAATAGACTGCACCTTGCTCCCTCCAATCTACCAGCACTGCTCAACTGGTCCCACCATCTCTCAGGGTACGAGGTAGGTATAAGGAGTCTTTTCTGTTCTGGCACCGATGTGGCGGAATGAACTTCCTCTAGATGTTCAAACAACAGGCGAAGACCTACATCTTTCTGAAAGACTTAAATTAGCGTTTTTTTGTTTTTTTTTTACCTTGACTTTTATGTATCTCAAAAGTCTGTGACGTAGTGAAGCAGTGATGATGTATTCATTGACTTCAGAGCAGTTTTGTATGTCACTCTGGGCGATAAGAGCATCTGTCAAATGACATAAATGTACAATAAATGTAATACATTGCTACCTTTATCAGCACCAAGGTTTACATCACCAACCACTTTATTAGGAACACCTGTACAGCTGCTCATTCAGATTTAAATCAAATTCAAATTTTATTTGTCACATACAGTCATACCCAGTACAACATACAGCAAACTGCTTCTTTATTAAAAAATTTTTTATAGTCAAAAATGGAATTAAGAGTAAAGTAAAGTAAAATAAAATAAAATAATAAAATGAAATAAAATAATAAAGCCAAAACTGTAGCAACAGCATGATGAATAAAATCATACAGATACAGTTAAAAATCTTCAGTTAAAGTTAACATCAAACATCAGAAAGGGGGAAAATTCGATCCTAGTGATTATGTTGCCTAGCTGTTGAAGTTAGATGGGTGAGTAATTCAGAAACCGCTGATCTTCAAAAGTTTAGACTTAACACAGAATAATACAAAGAAAAGAAGAATATTTGTAATAAATGGCAGTTCTGCAGAGAGAAAGGTTCTAACAGGCAGGAAGGCTAAGACGTGTGTCTGTATGATTTAATGCATTGTGCTGCTGGCACGTGATTGGTTGTTTCTATAATATGTGCATGAATGAGCAGGTGTACAGATGTTACTCATGGAGGGGTTAGTGAGTGTAAAGCTTGGTGATGATAAAGACAGCAGTGTATTAAATGACTCATCTTTAAAAACGTTGTGTTGGTAGTAACAAATGCTTACTCCGTTGTTTCATATCATATCAATTATCTGTAACAGTCGAATTAATACAATGATAAGCGCATTAATTCAAACCTCAAATATTGTTGTGATGCAAAAGTAGGTGTTAAGTGTATATACTCTCCTATCTCACTAAATATTTGATTATATCAGTATATCAATTCGTTTAATTAAGTAGAAATAGGGAGACAAATGAATTCATAAAATGAAGTTACATGTAATCTTCACATTGATACTTGACAGATAATAAGAAAATGCAGAGAATGTACTGTGGTGCTGCACGGTAGGAAAAAATGCAGCTCAAATTAAAAGATCATTAACTTAATTAATGTGGCTAATGCATGCATACTGAAGGAACAGAAGGTAGTACGTAGATGAAGTGTTCTATAAACTATAAACATCATATGACTGCTTGATTAGCAGTAATTGTTGTAGGGACTGTTTGGGGAACAGATTAACCCTCATATATATTTTTGGATCGTGTATATATGCTCAAATGCCACAAAGAAAACCTAATACAATGAAATGTATTCTGTGAAATGACATGTCATGACATACATATGAGGACCCAGTGCAAAACATACAATGTTAGTGTTAATAATGATCAGTCACATTTGAGAAAAATATTCTATAGAGTTTCTGTGTAAAAGTTTCAAATGACTAGACCGAATGAGAGAGCGTAGAGTGAGCGTTATTAATTCATTTAGTATTAACATAAACCAATTAAGCCATGAAATCTCGTGAGGATGTTTGCACCCATTAGAACATTACTAAAGCATTACCTTTAGGCATTTAAAACATGGTAGAATACTGCAGTGGTAATGTGGCTGCTGCAAAGACAGCAACAACATTAGCATTGTGGGTTTATTTTCAGCTCAGATATGAGTTCAGTGTTTGATTTTATTCAGGGCTTTGAAAATCTGTGATAATATCATGTTGGATGCAAGTAACTGCTAACTGCATTAGTCAATTTGATCAAATGGAACTGATCTACATATTTCAATAATCTTTTTTTTCTGTGTGTGTATCTATCTAAAATAGCTTATCCGCAGTATTACACCCCCTGCTGACAGATGAAGCAGCAGATAGAAGTGGCATCATTGCTAAGACGAGCAACCGATGCCAGTGTAGTGACAGACGCTGGCTTCTGGTACATAATTTATCAGCATCGTAGCCTGGGGCAGGAAGACCGAGCTACAGTATTTTAAATGGACTTCGGTTTGGCTGCACATCAGATATTTGATTATGAGAGGTGGGAGGGTAAAGGATGAACAGAACGCTCTATCACTGCCAGATGCTAATAAGAAAATTGTAGAAAGTAGAAATAAAAGCAGGCCATGTTAGTGTAAAATTATAATATAATGAAATGGTATGATTACAATATCAATATTAACCTATAGTACTAACCTTCTATGAAAACATGCCAAGTTTTGTCAAGGAGTTTATATAATGCACTTCTTCAGCATGGAGACACAGGGTGAATTCTGAATGGTTTTTAATGTGGATTCGTGTTCTACTGTCTATGTTCTACTCTACAACCTTTAATAGACTTTTTTATATCCATCTACACTGAAAATAAACACTAACAGATAGAGTTGAAGTGATGCTAAGATCTGCTGTAGAATCTTTATTATTATTTTCTGCATCTGTCTGATTCCAAGAACATCATTTTAGACATGTTCAACAGAAAACCCTGCTATTTGAGCTCCATTTATAATGGAAGTCTAATGGGCTGTAGTAGTGCTAATGTGTTGCCAATATTTCCAGTTATTTTTTTCAGTACAGACTAACATGACAACAATATTGCCCAGGGAACTCACAAACAAATTACTGATCTGACAGAGGCTAGAATAGTTTGGCAAATACTAGGCTTTTATAACTTGTGCATCTTAGAACCTATCCTCTTTCTGGTAACTGTCTGTTACATTATAGTCCTGCAAACAATTACCAAAGCAGCTAAATATAGTAGCCAACAAGCAGGGATAAAATGAAAGAATGACTGTTATTATCGATAATAGTGTGCAGTTGCTTTTTGAATAAATGTATATAACCTCCATTCATAGTTTTTTGGCATACAACTCTGTTTTCCAAGCCATAATATTCAGTCATGATACTTTCACTTTTACTATGTAAGTTGATGGGACAATCTTTAGTCCAGGTTTAGATTGTGTACTGTATGTCAAATCTATTATCACGTTCAAACTGTTTTTTGACAACAGAAAAAGTACAATGAAGGATATAATAAATGAATAATAACAGCTTTTCCTTTCAGTGGACAATGGGGAATTTTCTAAAGTTAATACATACTCCAAAACAAAGTAATTGGGTCATATAATGAGGTAGGATACAAACAAAACAGACATCATAGAAAACAAAATATATAAAATATATAATATATTTGTAATAGAACCATTTGGTACATTTGGTTCTTTAAATAGTGTTATTGGGTGTTATTATAAGATACCAACTCATTTACATGAAATAATTGAAATTATTGTTTAAAAGGTTTAAATACAAAAGATACTTCTGCTTATCAGCTTGCATAGACTGATTATAATAGGAATAATTTTTCAAAAAGGACCCTATCCACCTGTATTGTTTTGCTTTAAAAGATTTTATTTTCTCTGCACAGAATGCTGGTACAATTCAGTGCAGTTTAGCATCTAGTTAACTAGTGCGCTAATAGTGCAGAGTAAGCAGATAACTGAGTTCTAGTTTCTCAGGAAAGTTTCACTCACGATGGTTAGCACTATCAGAAGTATTCTGCTGCTTAAAAATGTGTCTGCTGCTTAGCTAAAACTTCCACATCTATAAATATATCAAAGATTTCTGTGAAGTACGCATGAAAAATAATGGAGCAAAGTGATTCACTAAATATGAAGCGTTTTTACCCTATCCAACATTAGCCCCCGCTTTGCAACACTCTCTTGCTGGAATCATGCTAGTCTATCACATTTCTTCATGTTTGTGTTTGGCATTCAAACTAGAGCAAAATATCACACGATGCCCTTTGCATGCGCTATTCTCATTATTTCTGTTGGGTTTCACAGTTGGTGGCAATCTGCACCAAAATGGCCTGTCAGTAAAATGTGAATAGCTGCTGTGAAAGGCCCTTTAGAATGTCAGGGTGGCCGTCTGGGTGATGGAGCTTAATTAAAATCAAGGTAGGGGGAGTGATCAATAGGGCCACACATGCTCCTGGTCTGTTACCTGCTCATTACTTTATCTTTTGTGAAAAATTCATCTATGGCCTGCTAGCAAACA
The DNA here is from genome assembly GCA_028566695.1 of Bagroides melapterus. NCBI lineage: Eukaryota > Metazoa > Chordata > Actinopteri > Siluriformes > Bagridae > Bagroides > Bagroides melapterus. Next base: position 18,095,190 of record JAOTRN010000041.1, on the reverse strand, counting down.
TTAGATGGCCTGTGGAGCAAGCAACCTAATCATATTGATTGACACACAGATTAAATATGCAGCATTTTGGACTCATCAGTACCAATTTCATTCCTCAGATAGACTTCAACACTGATAAAAACACAGGCAGTTTAATTCTGGGACAGAGATTCGAACATTGGGCTGAAAGCCTTGGATTCAACAGATATAATAATAAGCCAGTTTTATTGAAACTTATCACTTCTTGCTAATGGGACTCGTCGGAGCAATCGGCAAGCAGCACCGTGCAGACTGTATGCCAATGCTTCTGTGCTAAAAATCATTTGTAGCATGTTATTAATACTCATGGAAAGGTTAAATGTACTCACAGTCTCTCCAGAGAGTGTAAGCCGAAGAAAGAGGCGTTTTTCACTGTTGAGATTTTGTTATTGCTGAGGATCCTGAAGGGGAAGAGAAAATGAGCATCAGCAAAATCATGCAAATTCATAAATAAAACATGACCATGTCTGTTTTTTCACCCACACTGTTTGATAAATCCTTCACACTACCATTGTTGCTACTAGAAGATATATTTCTAAGGATTTCTGGGAATGCCATAAATGTCCCAGGCTCTGTTTATTAGAGTATTTATTGCTATTTATGGTAATATAAAGCAAGACACTGAAGATGAAAACATTTTGCACAAAAAAAACCCTCTGGATACTACCCTTGATCTTAAAAAAAGGTTAAAATTCAAACATTGAAAAATGCAAACTAAAAGTAAATAATGTAGTATAACGTAAATATTAATAAAAATAAGATGTAAAAAACATTTAAATTCTAAGGCCTAATGTGTTTAAAAAGAAAAATTCACACACATACAAAACCCATGCAACCTTTTAAAGAGTGCAAAGCTCATCACTACTCTACTCTACTTTACTTTACTCTACTCTATTCTACTCTACTCTACAGTGGACTGGCATCCTATCCAGTGTGTGTTCTTGTCCAGTGTGTATTTAATTTACTTTTTTTTTTAGTTATTTTTCACCATACTCTATGTTAAGTCATTATAGTTGCAGTGTACTGAACGCTAGGGTCATATATACTGTTTAAAGTGTCTACAGTATACAGTAGAAGTGGGCAATATAATAAAATCATAATATCATATCAGAATATATTTAATTTCTTAATTAAACATACTTATGATACATGAGTTGTATCATATTATACTGTATTGTATTCACAACCAGCATAATATCAGTGTAGATTTTTTAGACTGTGAAAAACTCATTTAATTTTATATATTAACAAGTCTTAATACATATTAATAATTAATATTTATTTTATATGCAGCTATTAATGAGTTATTAATACATTTCCTCATTTGGTCACCT
>JAOTRN010000041.1:18066529-18077116 GCA_028566695.1 Bagroides melapterus | reverse complement strand
TGCTTAATAATGCCCACTTTTGTGTGTTAATTTGAAGTAGACATATGCACTGAAAGCATATTAAATACCAAAAACAAGAGACTGAATAATTATTTCACTTGAACTGGTCCCATGAACTGAATACTTTTAATCCAAACCTCAATAACAGGTGGGCTTATACTGTAACTAAACCTAAGTTTTTCTGTGAATTTAAATTCCAGGAATAAAACCCTCTATGGCTCCATTTCTATAGAGGCAGAAAATGTTTGAATGCATTTGAAATATGATTTTTTTTAATATATTATATTTTATATGTATATTTTTCTAACAAAATTTGAGAAGCCCTTGTTTAAAGTATTGCGATATTCATGACACTCCAACACAAACCCATGCATCCATCCATCCAATCTTTCATTCATCCTTTAACTCATCCACCCAAAACTCCCCTGTTGCTGTCAGTGGACTCACAGTGAGGTGGTGGTGGTGAGCAGCGCGCGAGGCTCGAGCGTATCCGTCAGATCTGCTTCATCACATGTCACCGTGACGCGCGCGCTGCGCCGGTTCAGCGCCCCAGCGCGCTCTGCTGCACACTCACAGCTCTCCACGGTGAGGTCGGGACAGTGTCTCCTGCTCGACACACTTAGCCTCCAAAAAGCGGCCAGCGCAAAAAACACGCTCACTACTTTCATCCTGGGGCGAACACGCGTGTCGCAGTGTGTTTAAGTTATTTCTCCCCAGCCTGGGAGGTTGTAACGGACCATCTCACGCGTAAATCACATAAAATACCGTTTAGGTGACCGTGCTCGGATGACAGTTGGCTTTTTCATAAACAAATTTACAAACATCTGAAAAAAAACATTGCGCATGAACTGTAAATTACGTGCATGTCCTCGAGATGTCACTTACGACTTGGCAAAAGTTGATCGCGCTTCTTCTTTTAAGCGCGTCTCTCGATTAACAAACTTCATAAAAACTTTCTCGGAGTTCAGAGTGCAGATGGAGCTCCAGTGCACATCTGTACGAGAGCCGAGTTCAGTCTAGTGTGTTTCGATAAGTTTACACTCCAGTCAACAGGTGGTCGATGTGAAAGATGCAGCGCCTGCACGCGCTTTCTGTCCCGAGTGAGAGCTCGGCATGATAACAAGCCCCTCCTACAAAGACCATAAACGGAAGTGCCGTGCATTCCTATTGGATCCAAACGGACCACGGGATTCAAATCCGCACGGGCAGCCAAAAGGAGGCGTGCGGCTTCGTCCCAAATCTCCAATAAATGAATTAATATCCTATCAAAAAGGCTAGTACCATTATAAAAACGTAAAATAGATTAAGATTGAAATTAAAAACGACGAACAGAAATTAAATGTGTAATGAAATGAGACCTATGACTATTTCACTTAATTTAATTCACCACATTTGAAACGCAATATTGTTCATAATTTGATATTAAGTACTACTTTTGTATTTTTTGCATTTTTTTTTTGCATTTTTTTCAGGTTCAAAAAATGAACCTGAAAATGACTTTTTTTTGCATTGCAATTTTGATTAAAGTCATTATTTATTGCTTCAATAAATTTCCAGTAACTGCTTTATCATGGTCAAAGTCGCAGTGGATCTTGAGCCTACCTTGCAATCACAGTCCAGAGACATGGACACACACTGGAGTAGCCAGTCCACTTACTGGCATGTTGTTCAGAGATGGAAGAAACCACAGAACCCAGAGGACAACCACACAGGCCTCTGGGGAGAAAAGAAGCAAAACTCCAGCTCAGCAATATAATATTCTACACCACTGTGTCCCATCTCCTCATGTCTTAAATGTTGTAGTTCTCTTTGATTTTCTTAATCGTAACCTTAGAAATAAACTAAGTTAAACTACCAGAAGTTGAAATCTTGTATGATTAGCTAAACACGCTTGTGGTGTAATTTGCTGCAATTATCGACTGTATGTTGGTGGAAGTTCTTGTAATTTATTTAAAAAAATAATGTCAGCTGTCCTTGTATGTGATTCCTGCATTTGTTTTAGCTTATTACACATATGTTAGTCAAGACAAATTAATGTTTTGTGATTATATTACATTATAAATTATATTATTAATTATATTACAGTATCAATTAATTACTCACATTAATATACATCATTTTCAGTTCTTAAATATAGTAAAAAAAAGATAATAAGATTGGTTTATTCGTTTATTCTCTGTTCCCTATGAGTAATTGCAATATGTCGAATGAGATGGCATGTTAGTCAAAAATTCTTAATAATTTAAGGAATTCTGTGCTGGGTTGTGGTCTATCATTTAAGATAGACTTAAACTTGAGTTTAGGTAGAATGCTTTTAGGGTGAGATGTGGTTTAAGGAGTATTTTGCAATGTGTTGTCTGTATAATTTCCTGTTTTGAAGAACTTGCAAACCCAATATTAGTGTAGTATTTTTCCCTTGAAATGAGTCAGCTGTCCTCAGAGACTACTTATTTCTCTAAAACTGTATTTACTGCACACCGTTATATTCAGTTCCATTTCAGTGTCGTACTCCTGTGAGTGGAACCTCGTGCAGAATAGCTGTCACTGTGTATATTAACTACAGCTACACGATGTTAAACGTACCTGATTATGAGCGCTAATATAATATGATAGATAGTGAAAGGAGTTTTAACAGCTGGTTTAGCTCTACCGTAGAGGAAAAAAAGCTTCCTCTGCGTATTGAGACGGTGTAGGGTGTACACTCACAGAGAAAAAGATGGGGCGAGATCAGGGCAGAGCGACCTCTGGCCTCCAAACCTCCCCTGAATTTTTCATCTTTCTTTGCATGACAACCAACAAATTAAATGATCTATTTGTTGGGGGAAAAAAATCCTAGACCAAAAGCTTACGTTAGGCTTTGCGCTCTTTTCACATAGTGTCGCTCCCCTGGCTGCCCCGGTTGGTTGTTTACACAGATGTACTTTCACCTCTCAAGCTTTGGAAATCCAACGAAGGAATCATCCCACCTTTCCATCTGAGGCAGAGTTGGAAAGATCCATACGGCTCACATCATCGTCTAGAATGATGAATCACTACACAGAGAGGACACGGGGAGACGATGTTGGATCCAGGCCACCGGTGTTCACTCAGCTATCAGCTCTGCACTAATGGGAACCAGAATCTTCATTGTTTCATAATGTGTTGAAATTCTTGGGTGTTTTTGTACAGTGCTTTTGTAAGTTTGATTCACTTCACACATCAACAAATAGGTATGCAACCCAAAAGTTACAAATATATTTTCATACGTTACAGTAAATCAAATAACACGTTTGAGATTTTGATATATAAAATATATTTGTGATAAGAGAGCCAGATACTTGGGCAATGCTAATTGCACACAGTATGTCAGGGAAGGTAATGTTTTTTGTTTTTTTTTAAATCACATGGCTGAACAAAAGTTTCACATCATATGATAAATTTCAATTTATTTAGTTCCTTTTTTAGTTCTTTGTCACTAAATATCCAGGAAAATTTAAAATGGGTTAGGTTCATTTAGCCTTGCTTATCACGGGCAGACATGTAAAGGACCTACACAGAACTCTACACAGTCAGCCCAAGATTAGGATCAAACCTGGAACCAAGAAGCATTTTCTTCCAATATACCTGTTTATATTAATCTAAACTAGAGAGGTGCATATCTAAGTCCTTTTTAAAATCCTGCTTCGAGCTATTATTTTGTTTGTACTTGACACTAACTTTTCCAAATTAATATACAGTATTTAATTCAACCTCCCAGAATAAAAACAAGTGAGTCCTTTAAATCACCATGGCCCTGATCAAGTATTTATTAAGAATGAATAAAGGAACTGTACAAATGCAATCATACAATGTAAATGCATCATGCAGGGCGACACATTTGTGTTCTTTGTCATGCAAATTGTATATCTGCTCACACCCACATAAAAATAAAAAAACATTTCTCTTTAGATGTAATCAGATGCCCTGTGATGCCCTTTCTGGCAAGTTTTTAAAAATGCACTGCTCTTTTTTGTGTCTGTATTTGTATCTGTTTCGAACACATTCTGTTTTGTATAATGTATTCATATTCAGTTACACAACAACTACTGCACTGTTTCAAAGCTTGGTGTTAAAAACTCCAATAATCAGTGACTCATTTAAGATAGCTCTCCACACGGACAGTCTGTTCACCAAATGATGCCTTATAATTGATGGTAAAGTTGAGCAGAATCTCACTTCACACAGGGAGAGGTCTTTGTGTCAAAAAAGGATAGGTCTGGTCCCACACATAGTGACCGTCTAATCTTCCTCCAGCAGGAGGAACTCTGATAGCATAAAATGCCAGGGACTAGATCCATTTACAGCAGAGAGACATTGGCTCAAACCCTGACAAGTACATATACATGAGCAGATTCACAAGAGAGCACATGGATGCAGTTCTGTCAGCTCTCAGAACATCAGCAAAATGTCTAAGGTCCATAAATGAAACATTAGACAGAATAGAAAAAGTTCAACAGCTCACAGTTTTAGAATATATTCTGACTTGCAACAGTGAAGAAACATTTAACAGACTTTTACAATATTTTAATTGTGACACAATTAGAGCCTAAGAATGTTTTTTTTATTCCTGAGGGGCATGTAACCTAATATCATCCTCCTTTAAATACATACAGCAAGAGTAGAAATGTTTTCAATTAGTCTGTTCATGTATTTACATTACAGGCTGCTAAAGCCCAAATTTTTGGAATATCCCATAACACTACTGAGCTTTCAAATCTGATGGTTAGAAAGTGTTTAATTAATAATTTTTCAGAACTTCCAAACAAAATTACTCATACGAATACGTTATAGTTTCACTACTAACAGCTCATTCACAGATAACTGTATAGCAGACGCTCTGTAACGTGAGTTTAAAAATCAACCAATGATATTAATCAACAAATAAATAAATTTAATTATTGATATGAGAAGCAATGTAAGGTGTCACTTTATTTAAAACTCATGGAAAGATTCTTCTGTGTCAGTGAATTTGTTATAGTTAGAGGGTTGGTTAGGTTTTTCCACCACAGGAAAGTCTTGACCACAAAAACAGCATTATTATCTTCACACAAGAGCAAAAAAGACGATGTTTAATGAAATAAATTCAATTCAATTCAATTCAATTTTATTAAATGATAGCTTCTGTAATATCAGTGATAACAGGAACTAATTTGTCTCATTGTTAGTAGAAGCTGTGGTATGAAAGGAATAAAACACTCAGAGATGTGCTGTTATAGAAAAATTCTCAAGTTCCAACTTGTAAATCTGCACCACACCCTGTCAGAGATCATTCTCCTATAACAGCACACATTGTTGTTTTATTATTCAAATAATGAAAGTCTTTGAGAGGATTTCTGTTTTCACATATTTTATGCATTCACTCTGAGCGTCAGATAGTGTGTGTAAACAGGAACGAATGTGAGAATCAGAGTGCAATCTTTGACGACAATCTTCTAGGAACCAGCTGCTTACTCAGATGTCTGTTGTTGTCCTCCAAAATGTGTTCTCTTTGAGTTAATACAATTAACTTAGGTTAACAATAAACAGAGGTTTACAATGATGTGTGCCAGATCATTTTTGATAGAAGAAGAAGAAGAAGAAGAAGAAGAAGAAGAAGAGATTCAAACCAGTAGTAATCAATTGTGAACCCAAGAAGTAAGTGATTTATCCTGGATGAATACAGCTTTGACAGCTTCTACACTATCCCAACCCTGCTGTCTGGGTATCAACGTCTTATCATGAGATTATATTTTGAAAGCACAGTTAAACCAATGGAAAACTCGAATAGATTTCAGTTTATGGATTATGTTTGCTGTATAGTTTACAAATGGCTCCCTGTCAATCAGAATGACACTGACACTATTCAACTACCAGCAAGTCAGCATTTGCATTTGTCCTGTCATCACAGCTGGGAGCCTGAAAGAATATAATTAGCCTGCTCTTCCTGGGAAGGATGACTTGCCTTTCTTCCTGTTGAAAAGTTAGCATCAATCTACTTAGGAAGGTGATTAATGCTCTTCTACTCTCACAGCTGCCTGGTGATTTTGACATTTTTGATGTAGCTTTAATTCATATGTAGAAAAAAAGGGGAAATCCAAGCCCATTATGTCCCATAAGAGTCCCAGCCGTATTTAAGCCTTCAAGCTCCAAACAGGAAAACAGATTCTAGGAACACTTTGTTAAAAAAAAAAAAAAAAAAAAAATGCTTCCCTATCTTTAAAAATTAGTTTCCAGACTTATCATTAGAGACACTCACGCTCATATATTTTCCTTATCATGACAAGCTGTCTCATATCTTCAGATTCTTTCAGGGTATGACTGAATCGTCTAATTCTTTCACTCCCACTTTTTCTCCTCTGTTTGTACACACCCTCAGTCGTTTTTCTCATGTGAAACTTCTAGTGTGTCCTTCACATACATACACACAGCTGTGTAGCTGCTACTCCTGTGGCCTGCAATTACAAAAGAAACACTGCACTACTGTTGTCTCTTGTGAGCTGAGAAGAGAGTATTATAAAGATTCCGTATCTGCAACAGATTGAAACTTCTATCCAAATCCATTAAGCTACATACTAACATCCTACTGTTCTTGACTTCCTTGACAGATATAAAGCCTGCTGCAGTGAACTGAATGATAAGTTATTGTTAGCTGATGTACTGCACTATGAAACAGTGAGATCTTTGTCTTAATATAGCATACAGCATAATAAAATATCCCCTTAGGACCTCTGACCTGAGACTCCAGAGCTTCAGCACTGACTTTCTCATCAGTCCCCTGAGCAGCACTATCGGATCAGAGCAATATAATTGGTGGTTGTTCTCTGGGGTGAATCAAACTGGGCCAGGATCGGGAACCCTCTGGGAATCAGACTGCATGTCGTGTCTGACAGCTACAGGCTGGGACAGGAACAGCGGACCTTTAGTCTGCGTCTCTATTAAAAGGGCAAGCTCAGAGATGACACAGTGAGAGCCAGTAATCACACAGATTCATGGCTTTCATGCAGAAATTTTTCAGCCTTCCTATTCCTCCTTTCTATCTCCCCTTATAGACAAAAGCACTATTGATACAAGCACATTTTGATCAATGTATTATTCAGCACGCTTGCTGTCTTCCTGTCCTCAAATATCATATCATCTGTACTTTGAGGGTGAACTTCAGAGTTTTTTTTTTTATCCCCTTGAAATACATGAGAGATGTTCAGAAAGTCCTTCATCTAGTGAAGGAGGTCTGATTTGATTCATGTCACTCAGCTCCAATATAAAACAATGCCAGAGGCTAGGGTTTTATTTATTTTTTTATTTTGGATAATGTATCTTTTTTTTTTCCTTGTAACTTTTTAGTGCAGATTTAGTTGTTCAAATTTAGTTAGCAACTTGGCATGATCTGTGAGTTCTGGCCTAAACATAACTTGTTTATAATGGTCTCAACAAAATATAATCTCACACATTAAATTAGTTCTATTTAAACCCGCAAAACATAACACAACAAACTAGCACTCCTAATTTAACCCACCACAACTCTGTCCAGGCAGCTACTAAAGATGTCTGAATGAAGACGTTGCAATGAAGACGTAAACACTGTACAGTAATTCACTTTATCGAACGTGATTATCCTGCTTCAGGACATATCTACCCTCCCACCTGCAATATAATTAAAAGCTTCCTGCTCAGGCAATTATTTAAGCCCCACTGGGACACAAAAAAAAACAAAAAAACAGATTTCTGGCAAAAAGAAAGACAACGAATACTACACCTCCTATTCATATCGGTAATTGTATCTGTTTAGAACACATTGTCTGTTCATTTTGTATAATGTATTCATATTCTGTTACATCCCTAATTAATATTCTTACTATATAATGTCTTGGAAAATTAGACTTTCTCTGCAGGATTTGAGTGAGTGAAAATGCAAAAAACCTGTAGAAACAATTTGCATATCTCAAATTGGAGGAAAATGGCATATTTCAAGGTTACGCCCAGATATAAGGCCATCATTTGTACGTTTGCGCATTACTTTATTCATACAAATTGGAATTAAACCTGTCATCACTCTTGCTTGTTCAAATTTGGACTCTTCTCGTGAGCACAGAGTCAAAGACATGGTCATTATGCTCATCCTGCATTTAGTCATACAAAGTGTTTTCTAAATCATCTATTTCCAGAGGCTCATAATCTTATCTTCCAAACACTTCCAAACTCAGCTGCTATGTCCCACTGCTTTTCCTCCCTTCTGTTCCTCCTGCCTTGCACCACCACACACGCAGCTGCTACTGGTGGCGCTTCCAGAACTTTTTAATTGGTTGTAAACCACAGCTCTGGCTTGTGTTGAAGCCGAGACCTTCAAAATGTTCCACTGTATTGCCACAGTAAAAGAGAATGAGCCGGCCACGGAGCGAGAACACAGAATCCCACAATGCTGCCACAGCTACAGTAACCTCAGAGCTCCTGAGGTCACTAACACACAAAAACACACACACAGCTGTTTCTGCTGGGAGAAAAAGGCTTGGAGGCCGACGAGAGGAACACTATAATCTTTTAAATGAGGGGAAAACAGAGAAAAAGAAAATAAAAATCAGGTCAGGGTGTGGAAGGGATTGGAAAATAGACTCTTGAGTGTGTGCAGTAAGAAAGCCAAACTACACAATGAGACAGCAGTGAGGACTTACTCCCTCGGACTACTCAGAATCAACGTGCACATGAAACCCAACGTCTGTCTGTCTGTGTATGTTTGTTCTGGAGAACCTTGACACTGAAGACTCACGTGCTATAACAAAAGAGAACAGAAACCAGCAGAGAGATCAGTATGAAGGTGCTGTGGTTTGTGTGAGGGTGCATACATGATATACACACTCCAGCCTGGGGACATGACCACCTATGCGATGCACCTGTGCTAACACAACCTGATTCCCTGTAAGCACCCCATGGCTTCTTATTGCGCTGCATTTTGTGATAATACAACAACATTACTAGCATTCTTTTCCAAACGTGAACTCCTAAAGATTGCTTAATAAAATCTAAGTTATTAATTTAATGACTCCATTGCTGTAATGCACAGCTACTGATTTTGCCTTTAATATTATCTATGGCGGGGATGTGGTAGCCTAGTGGTTAAGTTGGGCTACCAATTGGAAGATTGTGAGTTTGAATCCCTGCTCCACCAAGCTACCACTGCTGGGCCCCTGAGCAAGGCCCTTAACATTCAATTGTATAAAAAATGAGCTATGAACACAAGTCACTCTGGATACAGGCATCTGCTAAATGCTGTAAATGTATCTAGATACAGAACTGTTGAATTCTATATTCTAATTGGTCAAAAAGTATGGATTAATTTTCTAAACAAAACAAAAAAAAACACAATGACAATAGATGGCTGCCAAGCTAATCACAGGTTCGTATTAATATACTCATTCTAATGAATTCTAAAGTCATTTCTATAGTAACAACTTACACATACCCTTCACATAAGAAGACTAAAGAACATAATGGAGCAAGAGAAAAGCTGTTGCCCCATATTCTGGAGATCTTCTGGAGAATGAGGTCTTAAATCAATGCTTTAGCCATCGCTGGGAGTCTAGACAGCAAATCATGGCCTTGATCTCGGGGCATTAAGCATGAAAGACTCTCCAGTGTCAATCACATGTCACTCAACAATCAAGGGCCTCTGTGAACTCATTTGTGTAGAAGAGACTGGATAGCACTTTCCTACAAGTATTACTTCTCTGTGATGCAGTATTTTATAAAGATGTAGTGGATGGCTTTATGGGTCTCAGATGAAGCACTTTATCCTTTATTTTCCCAGGCTGGAAGCTGTTCTATGATAAGAGACTAGCTACCTGGTGGGGCATTGAGGGACAGTAATAAAGTAAATGAAATTTGTTACTGTACTTAAGTAGCTTTTTTCACGTATCTGTACTTTACTTAAGTATTTCCATTTGGGGAGACTTTTTACTTTAATTTCACTACATTTCAAAGCCAAATATCTTACTTTTAACTCAACTACATTTTGCAAAACCAGTCGTTCCTTTTTATTTGAGTGGATAAAAACCTAACTGGTTGAGCACATGACAAGCCAACCAATCAGAGTAGAGCACACTCTGTTTTGAACTGGTTTTGGTTGACACTTGGTGGTATCTACTGAGCGTGTATACAGTTCAGCGTTAGTGCAACAGCATAAAATTTAGAGAGTGCTAATGCCTTCATGAACGATTGAAGAAACTCCTGACTCTAGGTCATTGAAAAGAAGAAAGAGTCCTTCATTTTCAATTGTCTTCTCTGCCGCAGCGGTAAGCCATTTTCATTCTGGTGGTCACTTCTAACTGATTAATCTAAACAGTAGCTTACACAAAACAGTTTCATAGTGTTCAATGTTTTTACTGAAGTTTGCAGTTTTTGAAGCTGAGTGCTCCAGTATTGTGAAATGACAGTCAATCAATGTTAATACTTTATGTTGGAATATAAATTTTATTAAGACCTGGTTTTGAATGCAGCGTATGATGCTTAAACAGTTGGCAGGTGGAGTGGAGTGCTCCTTATTAACCGAGATTTTTATTTATTTATTTTCAAATGTTCAGCCTCCAAAGCCTGTGATCT
>JAOTRN010000041.1:18031257-18041825 GCA_028566695.1 Bagroides melapterus | reverse complement strand
AGAGAGAGAGAGAGAGAGAATACAATAACCAGAATTATTTAAATTTCAAATCCTCTGCAAATTGCAATGCTTGTAATTAAAAAAAAACTACACTGAATAGAAATAGCTTGAAATGGTAGTATAGTCAAAAATGTGAGAGAAAATGCACATACAGATAAAAACACAATCCATTCCTACTCTTGAGAAACTAGTGCCATATCGCCTGCATTGGTATATTGGAATTTCATTGGCTTTTATATTTTATGACACAATTACACTTTCATACTAGCCTAGATCATTATCTACTGTACCACTATGTCTTAAAGCCATGATTCTCAAATTGGGGACTGTGATGTCTGCCCAGTTAAGTCCACAAGTCTGTTGGAGATTACCGTCAACTAGTATCAAGGTATGTCAACTAATTTCAACTAGTATCATGGTTATTATTTAGTCATAGCTGTAAGCTGTATTGACTGGTCACTTGGATCATCTAGGTAGCTTAGTCACCTTTATAGGAATGTGTATTTAGTTCTGCATTGTTTTATATAGCTCTGTGTTTTATGTAGCCCCATGATCCTGGAGGAACTTTGTTTTATTCCACAGTGTACAACATAAGCTATATACGGTAGAAATAATAATAAAAATCTTATTGACTTGACTTAAAACTTGACATATAATAACAGATTTCTATAACTAATTTTAATCAAAACCTGCTGTTAATATAACGTACAGTTTTGAATCTATATCTGGGTGAGAGTGGGTAGGTTCACAGATACAAAACCTTTAATGTCTAAAATAAATAAATATGATGGTATTTATCATATACATCATATTTGCCTTGTGATTCAAAAATTATTCTGAAAGATTTTCCTGGATGCAAATATTTGAGAACATCAGAATTGGCCAAACTGCTGCCATACAAATTTTACCACTGAAATTATTCATAGATATAATGATTCTTTTTAAAAATGTGGTAATAACAGGCCATATAAAAAAAAAGTTCCAGTGAGCTCACCGTAAATGCACTGTTGCAGTCCGGGTGCTGGAGCGTGCAGAAGTGAGCAACAGCGTACTCTATCAGCGCTCCAAAGATGAAACTGAAACAAATTCCCAAATACACGTCTATTGCCTTGATGAAACAGTTAGCGTTGGGTAGTGACGTCCTTGCACCCATCATCAGTGTGGTCATCGTTAAGACCGTCGTAACTCCTTTAACAGTGAAAAATAAACACAAAAATCCCTTTTTTGTGTGGAGCAGATTTCCTAAAATTTCTGGATAGCTTCACTTTCAAATTGGGAAAGTTAATTAAAATTCAATCTGAACTCTCCTATGAGGAAATAAGAACAGAAAAATTGTTGTTTGTTTGTTTCTTTGCTTTGTACTGGAGATTTGTTACTAATTTATAAGTGCTCTTACTGAGTTTTATTTCAGAATGACATGGACGTAGTAAAGCAACGAAATCTGCCAATGGGGTAAGAAATGATGTCTTCAATTTTTCTAGAATTTACTGTCTAAATTCAGTGTGAGTCTGGCTTTGTTAAGTCCAAGCATTAGATTTTTGTGTACCCTGACCTATATCTCTCATATGTCCTGATTTTGAGACCTCTCATGTTCGTGTGAAGTCTTATCCTGTTTTTTCTTTTACGTCCCTGTGCTCTAATCCCTGGTATGAACAAGATCACAATGGCAGTTATAGTTTAACAATATCCTGCTTTAACACACGTATATCCTCCCTTATACATCTGAACGTTACATACGTGTTCTTTTCTCGTATTCACGTCCATTAAATCCAGTCGGACTGCGTAGACAGAACTGGTAAAGCCTGTGATTGATGGAGATAATTTACCTATACATATGCGAGCAGGCACTGATGACTGACTGATCCAGAAGGACACCCAGGAGAGCACAACCAGCAGACTGGAGGGAACGTAGGTTTCCAGGATGAAGTACAGAATGCTTCTCTTCAGCTCAAAGTGGAATATAAGTTTAGGATAATTACCTGAGAGGAAAGATTATTGCAAAGCTTATTTAAAATATATTCATAAAATACAATTCTAAAAGCCTTATCTGAGGAACTGTGCCAACTTATATTCTCACAGTAATATTGACACAACTAATATTTTATTCTTAAAACTCAAATCCACAAGCAATCACAGAGCAAGAACAATACGTCAAAGTATTCTGTGGCATTTTCCATGCAAGGCTATTACATGTGTTAGGAAATCTTTTGAAACTGCCTTCCACTTCTGAATGTTTGGTCTAATTTTAAATCATTTTATAGACACTCTCTAGTGCCCTTTCACAACACCTCATCTCAGTCTGAAATTGGCAAGTGCCCAGTACTTTCAAGCAGCTTAATGGTCTTTTAGTTGTTTTACATTTCGTTTAGTTTCTAAGGTGAAGCTTTTTGTTGTGTTCATTGGAATGGGAGATAAGGAGAAAAGAAATGATTTAATTCTGATTCATCTCAACCTGTCTAGCCGTTAGACAAACCTTATACCTGCAAAGGTTTTGACCATGTTACCTGCACTGATCACTTTACACCCTGCTCCTGTACAATCCCATTTCTTTCTTATTATTTATCATACTCTATTCTATTTTATTATAGTCCTTTATTATTATTCTAACTCTGTTTTATATATTTTATATTTTAATGCTATATATTCTATATTTTATATTTTTTATTACTCTTATTTTTATATCTCTTTACTTCTTTCTTTGTATTTTATTTATTTATTTTTTGTTTTATATATCATTATTTTTTAATAATTTCTACCACTCTACCTCTCCTCTAAGGACCAGTCGTACAAAGCATTTCACTACGTCATACTGTCTATGTTTATGTATGTGATAAATAAAACTGCAATTTGAATTTGAACCTCTTGAGCGTATGATGTGATTACTACATATGATTATTTCTTAAAAGAACTTTCTCTCAAAAGACAGAGCACTTCCTGCTGAAACTCAGGCAATGTTTATTTGTGATGTGGTGTTGCATTTGTCTGCAGCGTACCTGTCTCATACACAGCCTCGGAGGCAGAAGTGTAATGATCCTCTACTGTGTACTGGGCGAGACGTAGAGTGTCCAACCCACTGACCGAATCATTGCCTCTCGCCCAGTAAAACATCACATCGTTGACGTTATACCCCCCTGATAAACAGACAGAAATCAAGGATCACTGAAAAGAATAAGATTTGTGACATCAGACATGGATCATCTTTAAAGCTACATTTGGTGCCAAATTATAATAAATAAAAAGTCTTATGTGTTAGAATAATAGCATGTACATCCTTCCATAAACTGTTATAGTATACACAAGTGATGAAATCAGAATTTCGTTTGTGCTGTATTGAATTGTAGCATGTCACTAAAAGCAGTATGAATAGATTTCCTCAAGAGGGAGCTCTATAATAAAGAGTGATCACTGTAATCTAGCTTCTCTCTTCAGCTCATGCACCACAGTTCTCTCACACAAATCCTCTCTGCACTGAACCTTTGTGTGGTAAAAGGTTAGGGCATTGCATCCCACAGCACACACTGTAATGTTTCTTACTTATTACACACGCTAAAGTAAAATAGATGCTAACTTTAGATTAAAGTCACTTTTGAGTGAAAAGGCTTTTGAATAGGGAATTATAATTATTTAATTTCAAGGCTGCATACCTTAAAAAGAAACCCATTGTATCACTGTGGTTAAAGTTGATCTACTATTTTAAGCCAATATTAAATATAAAAACATACATAGTTCTTCTATGTCAACTTTTTTCTAGATGATAGCAGATGGAGTGGGAAGGAGAGGTGAAATGTGACATGATACTGTTTTTTTTGTTGTTGTTTTGTTTTAAACCAGAAATCAGAGGTTCAGAGGCTGGCAAATGTCAGTGTATTCTGATGCAAGACTATGGACAGACAAGATTTCCATATTTAAAGTAACCGATGTCTTGTGAACAATACAAACAGTGATTCGAGGTAGCAAAGTCAGAAATATTGATTCCTGCAAAACTAATAATCCTTGTTTTTCTACATTAGGGAATATTCCAAATTGCTATTTCATAGTTTATTGCAATATCATGGTACTATTATTATTTGGTATAAAAAGAAATGATAGAAAACATTTAACGCAGAGTAATTTCAGTAAAATACTGTACATTTGTGTGTGTGTGTGTGTGTTTTGGGGATTGTGTGTGGGAGATAAAGTATACTGAAAGAACTAAATATCCAGGAGGATTGATCTGTGTGTCTCTCTCTCACTGTCATTTTCTGTCTCTCTGGTTCTTTCACTCATTGCAGCTTACATAACACTTAACAGAAACCATGACAGAAGCTCAATCCCAAATGCACAGGCATATGTGTGTGTGTGTGTGTGTGTGTGTGTGTGAGAGAGAGAGAGAGAGAGAGAGAGAGGTTTACAACCACAAAAGGGTTTACAAGCTTGGAGGATTTAAAGGATAAAATTTGCAATCTGTTTTCACGAGTAACCATATTGACCTAAATAAAGTGACTGTTACCACATATCACACACTCCTACAACCTCAGATGCTGTCGTTAAACTCTCGCAGACTTTCTGCAGAAAACTAAAACAGCCTCATACTAATTCATATATTAGAGTTGACTGTTTTTTTGGGTTGTATGTGTGTTGGGTTTGAGTTGTTAGGAGCTTGGTAATGTGTTTTAACTAAAAATATGCAGATGCATATTTAGCAGGGAAACTCACTTTCGTAATCAAACAAAGCATTATAATATACGAACTAGATTATATATACGTACGTTGCTGGTGTGACAAGCAAGAGCGGAAGAATAAAAAACAGCCTATAGCTTGTTGCCACAGCAACGCTCTCATTAATGCCTTGGAAAAGTGTGGGTGTGTGAGTGTGTGTGTGAGTGTGAGAGAAAGCGAGAGCGAGAGAGAGAGAGAGAAAGAGCGAGATTTCCTCTTACAGCTTTCCAGTTGTAGGGTGCATGTCTGTTTATCCATGGGGTATTTAGTGAGGTCCATATTGCAGGCCACAGTAGTAGTGATCCTGGAGAAATACACAAACACACATGAAATATTAATGCCTCATTAATTCTAAAATATTCTTCAACTTGCCAGAGTAAGACATCTTAGTTTGTTAGTGTGTTCACCTGTTCACCTAATTTTTGCTCTAAAATTATATAATATCAGTACCAGGTTATTTGGAGGGAGAATTGCATTGGTCTTTTTCCCCAAACACACATAAGTACAGCCTAGATCTCAATTAAAAGTCACATTCCTTTGAGATAAGTAAATTGGTACTGCTTTTCTTCAAAGAGATGCAGCTCTAAACTGTAACTACGTGGAATTATTTATTTTTTTGCTGACTAGCACACCACACACATGTAGTGCAATGGCAGAAAATCAAATAAAAATAGAAAACAAATAAAAACACATAAATGGTATCAGTACAGTACATGTAGGTCAAGAGTGTCAGAGATCTGAGGAAAACTGCCAGACTGATTTACAATGACTGGAAGAAGACTACGCTTTGCAGCCATGGTAATCAGAAAAGGATCTCAGGCTGCAAAACATAGCAAACATTATGGGCGACACAGCAGAAGGGCATTTTTTAGTTTTGGCTCCTGTTAGTCAAAAACAGGTTCCATTGGGACAGACTCACTGAAATTGGGCAGTTGAAGATTGGATACAGACCAGGTGATGTTTTGGAATGTGGACAAAAGTTCGGGGTTTGGTCTTCACTTGTCTAGTTTAAGTGAGCCAACTGTTAGCTGAAGTTTCAGTTCTTGGCTACCAGGTGGAAAAGCTATGTGGTTTTCTGCTGTTGTACATCTTCTCTTCTGTAGTCCATCTGCCTCTAGGTTATAGTTTGGACTAAGCTGGTATAACAGAAGTGCTAATAGAAACATGATTCAGTACCAGTTCATGCTCTGAGAATTCTGATGAAGCTATGCTACTCAAGATTTCTTTAAAACCAATCATGTTTATTTTCTCAAGGTTGCACATGTATACATTTTTTGTGGGTTTTCATTGCAAAATTCTTCCAAAATCCCAGTAGCTTTGAGAAAACCTGTGCATTAACATTAATATCATTTGATATATACTCTCTGGGAGAGCTGCTTCACTTTCATCCTTTAGTGCTGAGTGGAATAGGGTCAACTCACCGAAGAGCATAAAGCACAGTCCCGTTGGGGAAGATTCGGATCAGCCGGTTCTCCACTGTGATATCATGCAGGAAGGATTTCTTGGAATCCACAATGAAGGTATCAGGAACCCATAGCAGCTCCACCAGACGCCCATCCAGACTCAAGCTCTTATTGCCTTCAAACACCAGCCTCTCGTCTGTCCAGCGCTGCCGCAGGAAGATGGTAGCAGTGTAGTCCTACACAGGAGAATCAGTGACTCCACTTTATTGTGATAAACTCCAAAACAGACTCAAAGTATTGAGTGTTTCAATGGATTTGATAATGGAATTCTCTCTTTAACATCAAGTCATTAACAAGATACATACGAGAAGACATGCATCAAGCCTCTGCACCATGAAGAATGAAGTTCCCCCAGCTGTCTTCAAACAAATATTGAAGACCTTGCTCTGCAGTAAGAACCTCCACACTCATCAAAGAGACCCGACTTGTACTGTTTTTTGTTGCTGTGTTGATTCATCTTTTCGTCTGTCTTTTCTTCAACAGAGTTTTGGCTTGATAATATTCTTAGACCCAGGCCTATTCCTAGCATGAGGGCATTTTTGATGGGAACTACAAAGCACTTCTGTAAGTTCTTTGTACAAGAGAGTCTGCCAAATGCTGTACATAGTTGTCAATATGTGGATTTTTTAAAGGCAGATGGCAATTCTGAAGAGATCAAGTGCTCATGACTGCCATATTCCCTTCAAAGATGGCATCCTTTAAAGGAAGAACCCTTCAAAGTGACAGAAGGGTCCCTTCAGTAAGGGTTGAAATTAATGGCCATTTGGAGAACACTTGAATAATGTTTTATAAAGCATGAAACCGGTGTCTCACTATCACTGAGACTTGAACTTGACTCACTTAAACTTGAACAAGCTTCTCGGTTTAATAATGAATAAATAGTTTAAGACACATCCCGTCACTGCCTCATTTTAATTTTAAAGCTGCCATTCAACTAGATTTAAACATGAAACAAAAGCCACTGTCTACCTGAAGTAGTGATAAAAACACAAAACCTACATCAAACACTACTCCTGCGTTATTCATTTACCGTCCAGGTTCATTTGTTAAACATAATTCGTCTAAGCTACATTTAAGCCCTTCTGTTGCCACTGATGACTTTTATACTCCAAAATATCAGGAAGAAAAATCAGAGAAGCAAAGTCTATACCTGGTTCTCTTGCTCAAAACATTATCAAATAAAAAGAAATATCCAGGTTTAGTATTGAGGGTGATCTTTTATTTATATATTTATTTTTTTATTCTTACCATGTTGATCTCTGATATTGTGTCAATGCTGGCAATGTCCAAACTCATCCCCACAGTGACAGGACCATCTCCGAAAAAATGTGGAATTAAAAAAAAGAGAGACAAAGCAATATGTTTGCATGTTTATGGCTCCAAACAAAAATCATTTTGATGATGAATGAGCTTTCATAACTGTTCCTGGCAGAATAAACATTACCACTCACTGAGAAACTTTCACAGAAAGTCAGAAATCTATAAAGGCAAAAAAAAGAGAAATGCAGTGCTAATAGCATAGACAAGCATAACCAAATTATTTCTCAAACAATCATCGCTGAATTTCTCAGTTTCACATGGAATAAAGATACAGCGTCTAATCACGTCCTATCTTCTCCGTTTGAGTGCCCCTCATGAGACGGCTGCAAAAATTCAAACTGATAGAAAGCGTTATAGTTGGATGTTATTTTGGTGGGTAGGAGAAGACTGGCTAGCAGTTGAGCAGGCACAGGGTGGTGCCATGGTGAAGAGATAATGAAAGATTCTTTTTTGAAGAGAGAGAAAAAGACAACTGACTAACAAATGAGAGCTGAGGGTAAGAAATAGATGCAGTGTGGAGTTTACTGTACCAAATTCATCTGAGGTTTGTGTGTGCTATCAATGTAGGGTTTGTCATGTGTCAATAAGGATAAAAACATTTAGTAAAAGTATGTGTGTGTGTGTGTGTGTGTGTGAAAACATTCTTTGCTTACTGTCAAAAAACGGCCTCAGGTACTTGTTGTATCCTTTCATCAGCTTCTGAATGGTGGGTGGCAGAATCTCTCCCTCCTTCACCTCAGCACTCAGCAGTGGCTTCTCCAGGATGCTGCCGGCACATAGGGAGATATAATGAAGGGAAAGTGAGAAGGAAACCAAATCTTTCGTCTCTTTTTTTTTCTGATGTGATAGCTGGGGGCTCCGGCTCCTGCTGAACTACGGCACATTAGTGGAGCAGTGGAGTGATGATGAGTGCAGTGTTACAGCCTAAATTGCATACTAACAGAGAACAGGAGATTAAAGCTTCCAAAACAACTTTAAATTAGAATTGTGTGTGTCAGAGGCAATGTTCTTATGTAAGAGAAAGAGAATTGTGTATCATTATCGTAATTGGACAGGTAGTGCAGAGGACTGGGATAGTCCCATCAGTGTGTTGACCATTTTTTTTTTGATTCACTAACAAAGTTCAAGGATGTTTTAGAATTTTTTACATCTAGGATCATTATTTCCAGAGGATTTTGCAAAGCCCAGAATAACACGCATCCACACAAGGATAGAGTATTTATAGAACATGGTGCTTGGCAGAAAATGAGCTTCATGCGCAAGGCTATAGTATAAAGCACAATGGGTAAGGAGGTTGTTTACCTAGACAAAGCGTGTGATTTAATACCCACCCACTCACTTTATCTAAGACAGCTATTGCAGTAAGTTCATAGTTTATTTATTTCATTATTTATTTATTTTTTCATTTATTTCATGCAGATTCTTCTGCATTATGATTATCCACTAAATCATGGGTTCCATTTTTTTTTTTGTTTGTTTGTTTGTTTGTTTTTTGGGGTTTTTTATTTCAAATGAACCGTCCTGAGATTTGTTGCAGGCAAACATGAATTCAAACATTTACTTGCTGAAACTCATCTGTCTACGCAACCTTCCAGGAAACATTGAACTGGTTCATGTCCAGGTTTCTGTGTCATTAAAAAAGTTTTATAACCCATGCTATAGATAATTGTACATATTCTACAAAACTACAATCATTGGAAGATAATGTAACGAAGAGTGAAAATGAATTCAATTACAATTAATTTCATTCTTGTGGTTTATTCCAGAGGTCTCTGAAAACGCATATGACATGGTATATAACCGAATACTTATTGTTCCATTATATACACTTTTTCTGCAGAATGATTGGTATGAAGGTATTTGAAATAATTAAAAATAATAATAGAATTTGTAAATGTGTAATTAGTTTTGGGCTGAAGAAGTTCTACAGGCTCCACAGTCTAGGGAGTCTGCTGAAGGGACTTTGTCATTCTATGAGTTGAGCACTGGAGCATGTAGAGATAGTGCTTAAAAATTAGCCGTTATCATACTTTCACACGCTGAGGGGACAAAAAGGGTGTTGAGGTCTTGGTCTAGGTTTTCCTTACTGTCCCTCCATGTCCATACTTTCCATTCTGTCTTGCTCACACACTTATTCTCTCCACACACACATTCAAGTATATTGTATGGGTCAGAGGTTTTTTTTCTTTTGTAGGCCCTCCTGCTGTGCTTCTGACTGCATATTGTTACGAAGGCTGTGTTGTTCAACATAACACACGCTCACATTTTGAAAGCTGGCAGACTGCCAAAGCGTTCAACCTGGGATGATTATTGTCCTATTTAAGGAAGCACAGGTGTGATGAACATTATTTTTTTTTTAATGAAAGTGGAGTAGAGTAATAAAAAAAGGCAGAAAATAAAAATAAAATCATGTAGCAAAGAGATTTCAAATAAATATATAACTAGTCTCATGATTAAAAACAGCGTCCAATTGCGAGGTCCTCTGACTTGTGTCCCAGGCGTGTGCAGGAACTATGTGGAAAATTGTGCCGCTTTCTCTCAAATACAACAGATCGAAAGACGGATGCTCCATTCTGAATTGATTTTGCACAGACAGAGCAGGTGAAAAAGACAGAAATAATGGAAGAGAGGCCGCATATAAAAACAAATGTGTCCGTCTGAACACAAGACATGGAATAATGTGATAATTTCCCCACAAATATTACACTCCTGTCTGCCGGCATCATGTTGCCCATCATCATTCTGGGCTTTGAGCTGCTCACAGATGAAACTCAGGCAGGGATACAAGGAGGTCAGTTTGAAGTCATAATGGGAAATCCAAGAGCTCATAAACTTGAGACAGCACAATCAGACTGACAGAAGTAGAGGATGACAGCTGTTGAGGAAATTCATTTCAGAAGAACAGGAAGAATCTCCACGTTTTAATGAATTAAACCACCAACCTGTGAAGCACGAGCATCTCTTTCATGTTTGTGCATGGATTCTGCTCTCTGTCTCTCTCGCTCAACTCCCTTTTGATTGAAGTGAACCCAGAGAGATTATGACAGCTTCTACTCAGCACTGTCAACCTTCTTCATCATGATAAAA
>JAOTRN010000041.1:17978352-17988787 GCA_028566695.1 Bagroides melapterus | reverse complement strand
ATCTCAGAATCGAACCAGTGACCCTGTAGCTCTGAGGTGGAAATGATATTCAGAACTAGATATTACAAATACAGTATACCAGTGTAATAATGTAACCAATTTTATATCTTTATTTATATCAAAAATACACTTTATTTAAATTTAAAAATCTCCAAAAATGATAAGTTAATAGCATTAAGTAACATTAAATAAAAATGAAGCTTAGTAGAACATTGATATATTCTGTTGACAGATAGAAATACACAATAAGAATTAAATAGAGTTATTGTGCAAATAAGAACACAATACAGTATAATGAACTCTGATTTTATTTTTGAATGTGTCTTGCTGAATTTCTGCAAAATCCTGCATTTGCATTCAAGCCTTGCCCATGCCTAAGCTACGTGATAATATTTTAAATAACATTAAGGTACTGTGACTTACACAAGTGCATAGATGATGCAGAGAACATCTAAATAATTCTACAAATTTTTAAGCTTAATGAACTGACAAACTTTATGAACTCTACAGAACCTGGGGCACCACAGAGACGTACGTTTCTCATGTGAGTATGCATTTTATTGACATCTACCCGAACGTTAGTAAACCTTCATTAAATATTACAGAACATGTTCACTGATCTTGCTCTTCAAGCTCAGAGAAACACTAAATGCTTCATGATTGAAAATCTCTTCTCAGAATGATGTTAACCCCTGACTGAGTTTCTTATCTGAATTCACTTTCAGCTCCTGAAGACACTTTTTACATTGTTACAGAATTTTTAGCTTCTCGGTGTATACTCTATACACCATACCATCTGAATCTACTGTAGTACCACAGAGAAGCCTAGACTGTCTCTATATAATCGATTCTCTCAGCCTCTAACATATTATGTTTGAACCTCATCAGTCACTATCTCTGTCCTCTTGTTCCACTATTGATGATTTTCTCCACTTGTCTCATATCTACCTTTTTAACATCATCTCTTCCTCCTCCAGAGCATCTCTGTTTCTCTTCTATCCTGTCTTCAATCTCTTCTGTCCCGGTCTCACACTTTTCCCATATTCTCCAACTTACATATTCCAACTTCCCATCTGGCCTTTGTTTCATTCTCTCTTATTTACCATCCTGCTTGCTTCCTCAATTCTGTTCATACTTTGCTGTGTGCATTCATTTTTTCAGAACACGTTCCTGAGGTATGAACTGTTCCAATATCTTAATTAAAAAAAAAGAAACAAATAAATAAAAAAAAGAAATATAACTCAAAGGCTGAGGGAAAATGGTTGTGTTATGCAGATTTTTACTATATGCATGTAATGACCACAAAACCACATTTTTAGAGACCTAAATGTAATAAAATGCATGTAACAGTCCCCTGCAATTTTAGTTATAAAGTAGCTACATACATACATACCCGTTATGTTGCACCAACAAAAATATAAAAAAAAAAAAGTTTATTAAAACAGTTCATTTTGGCTATCCAAATCAAAGTTCATATTAAAGTATTAGAAACTATTAAAGGAATAAAAATTCTGGAACAGATATGGATTTTTTTTTTTCAAATTAAATAAATAAACCACATTATGGGCAGATATGAACATAAGCAGTTGTTTGACCTCCAGTTTTAACTTATGGCTTATATCCTGTCTTGCTAAAAAAAAAAAAAAAAAAAAAAAAATGCAGAATTACAGTAGCAATAAATTAAGGACACACACACCCCATACAGAAAAACGTTAGCTGACTTGTAACAATGTTAATAACAGTTAACCACAGTCAGTTAATCCCACAGGCTTTATAAATTATACAACTGTTACTCTTCACATTGTAATAGATAGATACAGACTTCTGAGATTATTGTGGTTAAGTGGTTAATAATTGTAGCTAGTTAAAAAAAAAAAAAATCTGTTTGGTTGCTGTGGTTCATGAACAATGAGCAACAATAGATCAGCTAAATTGTAAGATATATTCTGCAATATTCTGGAAGTATTTTTCTTTCAACCTCCTCCAGCCTAAAACACAGCATTATCTCTTTTCCATATGGCTTTCCCAGCAGCAGGTTTGTTAACACAAGGCAGACATGCTGATGCACATCTGAAATAAGCCACAACATTTTGAAGTCCTTTGCGATTCATTAAGCGTGAAGCCTCGAACATGCCGTTTATCTTATTTAATGTTCTAACATCTTGCATGTCTAAGGTTACAATTTTCACTTCATCTCTCAGCTTGCTGAGGAGTTGAACCACTTGAATGTTCCAGAAATGCCCGAGATTAATTCATTTTGCATTGTACATTCATTTTTTTTATATGTATATCTGAAAAAGCATGAAAATTGTTATATTACTATGAGGTTTATAGACATCAGTATTAGTGCTGACCTTTACCTGACCTTTACCTGTCAGCAAGAGATTCAATTGACAACATAACGGTCTTATTTGCTTTGGGAACAGTTTACCAGCTATACAGCACATGTTGGAAAACATTGTGTTTGGGGGATAGAAGATGGACAGATGGAAGCCCAGCGACTCTATTAGTGCGACATGCTGAGAGGAAACAAAAAGAAAAAAGAAAACGGTTAAGAAAGATAGTTTTTATATCACAGAGAACTGTCATGGTGCCAGCCTTGGAATGGTAGAGACTTCCCAGTAACAGTGAAACTGACAATACAGGCATCTATAACACCATATACCATATAACACAACCATGATTTATGTCTATTTTTTCATCTTGTGGAGATAGAAGAGAGAAATTGGCCAATTAGACTTAGCCATAGAGGGGCTCCAGTCTATATATTATGTACATGTTCCTAGACTACATGGCAAGTATAACTAAAATTGAATGTAAAATAAAGTTACTTTAATCTACAATTTTATATATAGGAGCTTACATACAATATGATGTTAATGGAAGATCTTTGTTTCGTTTTAGTTTGTAATTATATTTCACAAATGTTGATTGAAAACCTTCTTAGAAAATAGTATAAAATTTGTTTCAGCCCATGACTGCATATTTATTGTCTCTTATGTGGGGGGAAAAAAGATAAACAGCACCTTGTGTTACTGCGAATCCACTACTGTTTGCTTCATAAGTGTCACCTTTTTGCATAATGGATATGCCACTATATTCTTTCCATTATGGAGGAAGCTGGAGCTGTCTAGAATTAAACAAGCTCCTACATTTAGTGTTTATGACGGATGCTCAGATGAATATGTTTGTGGGAATTAAAATTCTTGCATTTTCCAGCACCAGTGGCCAGTCAGAGGTAACAAAATTATGCGACATCTTTTTTTCATGCATATTTACAGTACTTCTTCTTACCTCATCATAATCTGCCATTTACAGAAGTACCTTACAGCATGACAAACACTGCAGGACTGGTAAAATTAGGTTATATCTCTTCCACCCAATAAATTGTGCACAAGATTGCATTGATGTTCTGGACAAATTCTGTTGCAGACGATCAGACCTCAGTAAGATTAAATCAACTTCCTTTCAGACTCACTCTTCACTTTGATTTATTTACTGTGTTCAAAACCATGTCACACAAAGCTATTAAGGAAAATAAAAATGTCTAAGTTTATAGAAACATAGAAAATACAAGACAATTTCCTAACATGGCCAACATGGAATGTTGCTATGCATGAGTTTTCCTTAAGGACTGTTTCATCTCAGTTGGATAAGCTTTAATTAAAAAGGAAATTCTTTGGGCTTTAAGAGGTTTACTGTTTGTCCTCCTGTGACTGGTAAAATAAATAAAGTAAATAAAGGCCAGTGTGTAAGTTTGTTACATTGCTCACATATCCTGCAATTCTCTCCATCTAGATTTAAAAAAAAAAAAAAAAAAAAAAAAAAAAAAAAAAAAAAAAAAAAAGATAAAACAATCGACTCAACCTTCACAGTTGAGTTAATTTTAAAAAGTTACACAGTTCATAGCTAGAGAAAGTGGCACTGCTTTTACTTGTACCTCACGCTCAAATGAATGTAGAGGCAATTAAAGGTTTGAATCAGTTACACATTTAAAGTTGTCTATTCTTTATTATACTGTAAAATCTTTGGCTTTTTGCCAGTGTTTTCTTGTGCAAATAACTTGTACCCCAATATAAAATATTCAGATAACTTGACATGGTTTATTTCTTGTTAGAGTTCCAGTGAAATTTATGTATTCAACAAAGTTATGTACATCATTTATAACCACAAATTATATTTCTCAGTTTTGTTATCATAGAATAATGGAAAATTATTGTGATTAATTACATTACTCTTAATTCTGATGATTTTTGCTATTAAAATTCGCAAAGAAATACAAATTCATCCTAGAGCTCTTTACATTCTGTAAAGCACTTGGAAATATGCACCAAAAAAAAAAAAAAAAACATTTTAGGTACTAAAGCAAAACCTCTGAAAAATCATATGACTGGGGTTAAAAGAGGAGTCCTCAGGAGGCTATAGGTGCTACTTTCTATTAAAATGCCTATAGGGGACAATTTTAACAAACCTTTTCTGGGGTCTCTCAGAGCTAACCTTTGGAAGAAAGCTCCAATTCCCACAGTAGATCCTGCTGATCACCTTAAGCCCAAGAAAAGCGAAGGAAAGAAAATGTTCTAAATTTCAGGAATTGCTCAAGGGCAGCAGAAGGTGGATGCTGTCTGTTAAAACAGGCTGCAGAGGTTGTCTGGAACCTTCTGAGAGCAATAGATAAGCATGGAAATATGGCAGCAGCACAATGCATAAAGTCATGAAGATACAGGCTAAGCACTTCAGTTAAGTGACTTATGCTTACATAAGTCATCAGAATAGGAGAAGAAATGTGATCTCGGTGACCGTGACGTGTTTCAGAAGCTGCTCATCTTTTGGGATTTTCATGCACAACAAAGTGCTAATAAAAATTCAGACAAGTTTCAGTGCCCAATGTAGACTCAGAATCCTGACAGGATTGAAACCTGATGTAGGCTTTTCCTGTTGTAGCTCATCCCCTAAATCAAGTTTTTGTCCATTCTGAGATGCTTTTCTGCTTATCATGGCTCCTGTCAGCATGAACTGGTGGTCTGGCCATTTTGTGATTTTTCTAAATCAACAAGTAATTTCTGCTAGAATCTGTGATGTGTACAACTCTATAGATTCTTGTGTATAAAAATTGTAGCAGTCTAAATACTCAGTTTAAATACTCAAACCAGCCTATCTGACACCAACAACCATGACATGGTCAAAGTCACTAAGATCACCATTCTAGTGTTTGATGTGAAGATAATGTGTGCTGCTGCCACATGACTAGCTCATAAGATACTTGCATGAAAAAGCAGGTGTACCTAGTCACCAGTAAATATATAACATAGCTCATACTGATCGTATTACTAGTAGTATAGAATACACTATGTAATGCAATACTAAGAAATGCTTATAATTATTTTATTTATCTGGTGAAAATGTGTATCATTTATTTTGTTATTCTTTTTTATTTATTTTATTTTTTATTTAGTGAAAACTGAAATTGCACAGCTACTAAGATGTGTGAAATATATCAGGCACTAAAAATATACTTTACTGTGATTTCCTCCATTTGTCATCCTAATATTGTATAACAAGGCAAGATATACTTTCAGTTTACAGAAATGTCCTATAAGAATTTACTTTTTTTTCTTTCCAAGAAGGTATCTACTTTCTCAGCACCTGTATACAGTGTGTGAGACCCTTAAGATACTGTATGTATGAACCAATGCCATGAAACTGCATTTTCATGATTGTGTTTGTCTTCCATTTTCATTATTCCTCTGAACATGTTTGATGTCATGTCTAATGGAAAATGTCATTTCTAAACAGCATGACATGCAAGCAATAATCAAATGGCTTTATGTTCACATGACTAGAATCAGTTTAAAATTCATATAATGTCATTAATCTGGGTGCAGGTTTGTGTAGATGCTGCTGGCAGCTCCAAGACATCTATATGTAAGTGCTCATGAAAATCTAACTTATCTTTATAATTTTATATGCAGTTAGGGGAAATTTTGTGAAAAATATTCCTGGCACACTCAGTTGTGGGTGTGAGTGAAAGCAGAAGCAGTTCTGTGTGGGAAGACAATAATGAGGAGACATTTGTCTAAGGTTGCAGTGCTAAATGCGTCCTTTTGCATTTGTCATAACATAACATAATGCCATTAGTTTGCCTCATTCACCCCTGTATGTGTTTCGTCCCCAATCCTGGAACCTATACAAGCAAAAGCAATAAAAATGATCCATTATACATGGTAAGAGTGTTTATACAGGCAAGTCTTTATATAAATATACATAAAGTTACAATATATTTATAATGACAGCCCCCATGCCCCTGACCACTGTATATATGTCAACAGCACTTGTATATCACAACTATATAAATAACAGCCTGTAAATCATGTCACTATAGTCTATAACATAAAACCCTGTATAGTATGTTAATGTAATATATAACACCCTGTATAGTATGTAAATATAATATATACATAAAACCCAGTACATTATGTCTATATCACACAACCTGTAAATCTTGCACATAGCATATTCACCTGTATATTATCCTGTCCATACTGTAAATACTGTACATCTTACACTTGATGCTTATTGCACTTCTGGTTAGATACCAAACTCCATTTTTGTTGCCTTGCTTGTACATGTGTAATGACAATAAAGTTGAATCTAATCTAATCTAGTTCAATCCAGTCACCTATTACTGAAAACACACTGTCATATGAATAAATAAATGATTCAGATGTACAGTTGACACATTTTAGATTTAAATGCTGGTCATGTTTCGTGTCTGATTTTTTGTATCTACAGTACATTCACCACTCACATTAATAGGAACACCTGAACACTTGTCTAAGCAGTTATCCCATTAGCCAATTACAGCACAATGCAGTGCTATGGCATGTTAGTGCCAGATGGCCTGGTTTGAGTATTTCATAAAGTGCTGATCTCCTGGGATTTTCACACACCATTCTCTAGAGTTTGCACAGAATTGTACAATAAAAAAAAAAATACTGAGTAAGCAACTATTCACTGACTGGAAACTGTTGATAGAGGTCAGAGGAAAATATCTATATTGGTTCAAGTACTTAATCTGGGAAGGATATAGTAAAATATAATCATGTTTTACAAATGTGATAAGCAGAAAAGCATCTCAGCTTGCACAAAATATTAAATCCTGAGTTGGATGAGCTACAACGCAGAAGACCATATCAGGTTCCACTCCTGTCAGCCAAGAATAGGAATCTGAGGCTGTCATGACTCATGCACAGACTCGCGCAACTTGACAGCTGAAGATTAGGGGGAAAAACTACCAGGGCTTTTTCTAGTTTTCAACTGTCCAGTCTCAGAGCTGCCATACCACACTGTGACATAGTCAGGATGATCTCAATGATGCAGTGAAAGAAACTTTTTAAGATCTTGGAAGACATGAAATTTCTTCAGGCTCCACAGGAAGTAAAGAAGCTGTTCCTCCTTTCTAAACTTCTAAGTGAATTATTATAGCACCAGGACAGATCTTTAGAGATGTGGATGTGATGTGATCTTTGAAGATTTGGACCCAGATGTGAACTTGAAGATGGATACACATTCACATTGTTCAGTCCCTCTGATGTAGCTGGAAGAGTGTCTGCTGTTTTTAGATTTGAGGTTTGGATAGAGGTTTGTTGTCCTCTCAGCACTGAAGGTGAGTTTGTTGGTGGAACACCATGCTGTTAGACTTTTAATCTCTTCCCTGTAGGCTAACTCATCATTGCTAGATGATTGCAGGTAGGGAAACGTCAGTGGCCTAATGGTGTAGTGTACAAGTGGGGTACCACTGCTTGTGTGTACATCTGGCATGTGTATTCAGGTTGTTTTGGAAACAATAAGTTAAGGAATGTTTATTCAAATATGTACTATTTACAAAAAGTAAAATACGCTCTGGCCACAACAATAACAGTTAATCCATAGTTCAACATAAAACCTGTAAACTCATGTAAAGTGGTTTCATATCAGTTTAATACAAAATTCATAAACCCTGCAGCATTGTGCTAGAAGGCTTTTAAGTAACACTTATGAATGAACTATGAACAATGTATGAAAATGTATGAAAATAAAGTAAAACCCCAGGATGCTAAACTTTTGCAAAAAAAAAACAAAACAAAAAAAAAAACAACAACTTTGAACTAGTTGTAAGGAAAAGACAGAAAATGCCAATTAAGCAGGTTGGAGAAAAAAGAATTGCCATAATGAACAAAATTAAAGCTGGTAATATTTTAGGAATAACAGTCATATTTCTGATCTATAAATAAGTGGAACTGATGCAGACGACTTCTTAGCACCACAGTGTTTGGGCAGGTCTAATAATTTTTATATTAGCTGAAAGTTATTGTTCCAAGAGCTTCTGAGATGTAAACATGCAGTAAGAGATTTCAGACAATAATAAAAAATATAACTGATCATTTGTCTCCCATATATATTTCTCTTGAACGCTTTCTTTCAGGGTAACTTCTCTCAGGTAGTTCAAAAGAAATGGCACCCTCTGAAAGAAGAAAATGTTAGCATAGAATTGTAGTTATGCAATGACTAAGCTGGATTCTGCTCACAGTATGTTTAGGTATCATTCATTCAGAATTTTTGCCATTTTCTGCTCTGTGAGCGTTGCCTTTTATGAAATTTGCATCAATACTGCCAATAAATGTAAATCAGCTGTGCAGTCAACATGAGCTCAACATGAGTATGAACAAAATCAGCGTTATTGAAACTATACGAATTTTCAGTTCAGTCTGGCCTCTGAAAACATTCACACGTTAAATATTCAGAAATCAAAAACATCGAAAATCAACCAACTGTTACACCATTTTCAGTTTGTTATAAGGTTCAAACTTTTGAGAACCTGTTGAATAGTGCAAAATGTTCTAATAACATTCTTTGTTAGCTGGGATATTGACAGAATAGACATCTTTATGGGTGAGAGAGTGAAGCCTTGGAGAGCAGTAGAATATTACTGTGAATAAGATGCTACTATACTGTTGTGTAATGAAAGCTGCCTGAAGTACAGCTGAGACCAAAGCCTCCTACAGATCTCCTGCACGATCTTTTGAAACACAATGGATCAGGTATAGTATAACATATTGAATGAAACTGAACGATCCAGGAAGGCAGACGACTAGGATGTGTATCTATTGATGGAAATCCCTAATGTTATTGAAAGCAATCTTAAGAGTTCTATGATACTACATCTTTTAGTGACTCAATATCTACTTAGAGCAGAATTGACTGTGGTCACTAAGAAAAGACGGCCAATAAAGAAGACAACTCGATTCAACATAGTCAATACAAACTCTTTCTATATCAGGAATTCAGGCTGTCAACACATACAAATTAATTCAGCTGCTGAATGACATTCTGTCCAGCGCAGTAGCTACAAATGTCATGGAAAAAGTTCATTCTAATGTTTACCTTCCCAGATTTGTGGCTTCTCTCCAAAGGTGGAGTCCTATACATTGCTGAAATATCTGTGCTCACAGTAACACAATTTGTATTTCTCTTTTTTATTGACTGCCCTGATGAGCTCTCGCAGATCACTCTCACTACCCAATCTAGAAAAGTATACCTCTCTACGTTCTCTGAACTTAGTGTAAAAATAAGGAAAATTTTACATGCTATTTTATGTGCATGTGAGTTTTCACTATTTGGGTTAGCCTCTTTTCTAAGAATGTGGGCACATTAAAAGGATGTCCTGAAACCCAATGAATAGTACCATGACAGCGGGAGGAGGACTAACAAAAAGCCATTCTCTGAAATAAATATCTGACCATTACGAGTATCTTTAGATTCTGCTTTACACTGTATCAAATATATATTCATCAAAGGTTTATGAAAAAAGATATAGGAAACTTTGTTTTTTCTTCTAAAATACAGAATTAAGGCTCGGGAATATAATGTCACAGCAGTGATAAACCGTTGTAAGGCAATAAGCTAGCTAGATTTGCTCTTGGCATTTATATTCTAGCAAGTTTCATTCCAGAAGTGTCCTTAATGCTGCTTCATTAACCACTGAATATGAAAATATGTTTGCATGCTGGTAGCAAATCTCCAACAAGGATCAGTGAATGAGAATAGATACACACAGTATCTGTACAACCACAAGCAATTCCCTTTTGCCTGAAACCTGAGCTTGCTAACGTTCAACGCCCACATGCGCTTACCTGCCTCCTCAGGTTAAATCCCGTCATGCACCTCCAAAAACATATCCTCCATGGAACAAGTTAAAATAGCAGCAAACAACCATCAAATTCCTTCAAGGTCCTGAGTAAACACTGGTGGAGCAAGTGAGAGCAATTGTAAAGACTGTTAGAGCAACTTGTTAAAATGTTATCTTTTCCATAAAAGAAGAAGTAGAAGATGTGGGCTGGATGTGGGATGTAGTGTGGACCAGACTGAATGAGCAATTAGACTCTTCTGCAATATGAAC
>JAOTRN010000041.1:17942111-17955849 GCA_028566695.1 Bagroides melapterus | reverse complement strand
CTTCTAAAACATTTCAACATTGAATAGTGAACAATCTAAAACACTGCTTTCGTTAACTCTAACTCCTTCTCACCCTTTCTCTTGCTCTCTCCTTCTCTCCCTTTCTCCCTTACCTCTTCCTCATGCAGGTACCATTTTCTAGTCTTCAATGCTTCTGTTCTGTACCTTCAGACAGTGCGAGCTTTCCTGAGGCCTGGTTGGCGGCGGTACTTGGTCTCCTCTCTCACTCAGGTGCTCAATGCTCTGGAGGAGGTAGTCGAACCTGACTATGCCTGGCGGGCTGAACTGATGATGTAATATTTGTTTTTTTGCTGAGCAAGCTTATTGGCATGTATTGAGGCTCCCTTTACATATACCTTGCTTTTATGTTCAGACTCCTTGTGGAGTGCCTGATGGATGCTGGTAAAAGGAACGATGCTGCTGATTTTTCCAAGGTCACCTCTGATTTTATAGAGCAGCACACACCAGAGCTGTATCCCCGAATTTTCTCCATACAGGTAAATCATTCGTTCTCCCCTCTGGTCAATTGCACTGTTTATTACATTCTACCCACACAGCTGAGCATCCCTGACTGTATTGGTCTCAGCAATATGCTCCCAACCGAGACCTGTTTTATTTCCTTTTTCTGCCTATATTTTTCAACGTGTCAGTTCCCCAGGTGTGTTGCAGATTTTGTAATTGCTATTTTGTGCTGGTATTCTGTTTGACATGATTCACAGGTTCACCATGATCTTATAGATGTCTCCAACATTTTAACAAACGCAAGTCCAAAAATTCTTGCCATCTATAAACTGCAGAAGCTTAAAAAGTGAGTTGATTGA
This sequence comes from Bagroides melapterus, assembly GCA_028566695.1. Lineage (NCBI taxonomy): Eukaryota > Metazoa > Chordata > Actinopteri > Siluriformes > Bagridae > Bagroides > Bagroides melapterus. Next base: position 17,955,028 of record JAOTRN010000041.1, on the reverse strand, counting down.
TTCCACTGCATTCATTGATTTTTTTTTTTTTCCCCTCCCTTTCCTGCAACTGATATAATGCAAGTATTGTGGATTATTTGCTTCTGATATTAAGGTAGATATTATTTCTATATTATATAACAGAACTCATTTTGTGCTTGTGTTGATTGTAAATTTTAATTGTATTTCTATAAGTGCATTTGTTTTGAACTTTCATGAAGGGATGCCATCAAAAGTTGTGGTTGTATTAACACTTTCTCTGTATTGAAATTAACACATTCTCTGTATTGGTAATGTGCATGAATTATGACCTATTGTATTCATTAGGGTTGTTGTTGTTGCTCTTCTTCTGCTTCTTTGTCTTCTTCTCCGCTAAAAGTGATCACACAGACCAAACTGTAGCTCTTAAATACATGAAACTGGGTAGAAAACTATCTGGCCTATTGGTGATGCTATAGTGAAGTGGTTTTATTTTTGTTTCATAACTCTAATACTAATAACCTATAACAGATCTTTTTTTTGCAACTCCTTGGTTGGTATATGTGAACAAAAAAGCCTCACGAATAATTTAGCTCCTCCGACTTAATTTATTTATTTTTTTATTATTTTCCTTATTTGGCATAATATACCAAATCTAATTTTGAGAATTAGAATTTGAAATGTTGAGTGTAACTTGGTGAGTGCATTAGGTTCATGTGGTGTTCAAACACTAACAGCAGGAATTAATGTCGGAGATAATAGTGTTATAAAGGGGATGTGGTGCCTTTAATTGGACCTGACTGGATTGACCAATCAGGATGCACTGTCCTCGAGCACCGAGCTCAACGCTGCTGAGAGGAGAAAGTACTAGGTTTGCACGTGCTTCGAGAACGGCTCGGTGCTAATTTATTTAGTGGTTGGTTAGTTTACTTCTGTTTAGTAAGGTATTTGTGCGTGCTTATTAAGTGAGTACAACTTTTCTATTTTTGTTGTTCATTGACTTAATTTATGTTAATGTATAAAATTGAAATATTATAGAGAGTTATTCGGCTATGCATCTAATGCTAGTATGGTTGTTCGGTTAATACGGTTAATTCAGCCACTATGTTATATTTACATTTGTAGCGTTGACATAAGGATAAAAACGTAGTGTGTTTTTATCATTCGGAATATTGTAGTTTCTATTTATATTATATAAAAGTGCGCACATGCGCACTGGACCCGCCACATGTTAGAGAGCATGCGTCTTCAACCACTCAGTAAGGATGCAGTGCTTATTACAGAGAGCACAGTAAAGTAGTTGGGGGAAAAAATATCACAGAATGCATTCATTATTTATTAGTTAAACAAAAAAAATAAGAGACTTTTATTCATGTTTTGATATTATAATGCTATGGTCCGGGAATAATTGCATGCAAAAAACTTTTTTTAATGTTTTTAAATAGATATTTACTAGATAAATGTCTTACTAAAATGCTGATTTTACTGAGTTCAGTCCACATACTGTATCTGCCGGAAAATGTTAGTTTTATCACCAATCCAATTATAGTTGATTCTTTAGTCGATTCAACTTTATTCTCCTACATAATCTCTTTTTTGTTTTTCATTTGGATGTAAAGATTACATATGTGGAGTTATAAATCACTCCTCCAAACAATGTTCATATACGAAAGCAATTTTCTGCAGATTTCTGTAGGGGCGGGGTTTTTCTGGGTTATGTAGCTAAAATTGAATTGCTGTGCTAATCTGTAACTTGATTTCTACTGTTGAATATGTGACTTCAAAATCATAGGGGCCATCATCCAATCACATTGATGCATACATTCTAAATTTTAATAGTAAGTTTACAAGTTATGCTTTCATGTTCTATGCAACTTGGCCCCTGTAGAAATTCTGCCTATATTTTCTATTTGTAAATTCAGCACACCTGTGAATGGAGGTAGAAGTGACACTGATGAACTGAGGGAGATTTTTCTCCTGCTGACTCATTCAGACCAAGCCCAAACATCTGCTTCTAACAGTTTTAGACCTGACACAGATCACAGTCCTTACATCCCAGTGTCTGGCAGGTAAATCTGTTATGCATGACGATTCATGACTAATGTAAACATATTAAATGTATACAATATGTTTAGGCTATAGCAGAGTCATACAGTGGTCAGTATCTTTTATGGCAGGATTGAGCTTCTTTTGGAGTTGGCCTTCCTCTCTCTGCAGTTGAAAACATGGTTCATGGTTGAGGAATGTATAAAGGAGCTAAAGACCATTGATGACATGGTGAGTGGACTGATTGCTCCTTACTCTTTGTAATATCCATGAATAGTTACTCATTACATTTGTTTTTATTTAAGTAGTTAACACGGTTGCATTGATGCATTGGTTTTCTTTTCAATGCAGGCTGTTTGGCTGCATATCATGGTTGAGTGCATTGAGTGTGAACTGGCCCTAAGTAAGCAGAATGACAACACTAAGGACTACACCAAAAGCAGTGTGGAGGTACTAGTATTTTAGCTCTTAGTGTAACTTTGTTAGTGCATTAAGTTGAAGTGATGTAAAAACCATAGTGGCTAAATGATTAATATCTGTGACTTTCCAATGGAAGATGTGTTCATATTCAAACATCATGCTTCTAAAGAGAAATGCATTTTTCATGTTTCATGTTGTCTGACATTGGAGAGCAATTCATAACTGAATGCTAAATATTTTTCACTGCTTATTTTTCACTGTAAACTGATAATACCCAGAATTCGTCCCTCTTTCCATTCCCCATCTCTTCCCACTTCCCAGTATTAATCTTGTGGACCCCCCACAAACATTTTCCTTTCATGTTGTTCGGGATGTAAACAGTCACTAAAATAAACTGATATAAAAATCATCAAAAAACAAAAAGATCAGATGATCAGATTGCATAAATCTGTTAATCAACCTCAGTTCTGATCAAAACCACTAAATATTACAAAATTTATATTACAATTTTATTACCACTTTAATTAGTGATGTCACTGATTTGTGGAAAAACACACACAAACTTATTTTTAATATAAAAAAGTGGACTGGATTTTTTTTATCACAGTCTTGGATATGTCAGAGATTAGTAACAACATTTCCTTTGATGCAGTTTTAATTTTTGTGCAGCATCAGATTTAATTTTTTTGTCCCTCGTTTACTTTTAACTGCCATGATTTGTCAATTGCACAGCCGTGACACGAGATCATGCATTCATGTTTGTTTATGGTTCCCTCTGCTGGGAAGAGGTAAAATTAGTAATTTTTACTGTTGATCAGAAGATGGCGCCATTAACCCATTCTAATATCCAAAGGAAAAAAATATTTTTTCTGAGTTTTAATATGCATGCATTCATAGGTATAAAACTGTTGCAAAACTGAATGTTTTAGATTTAAACAAACTTTCTGTGAATTTGAATGGGCTTATGGGGGTTAAATTGGATAGAGTAAAATAAAAAAAAATATATTAGTTTAAAAATGTGACGTGATGGCTGCAGGTACAGGTTTATTCAAGGAGCAGGCAGACAAATCCAGAACAGCAGGCAAGATCAAGGTCAAAAGCAGGCTAGGTCAGGTAGTCTACAAACAGGGTTAACTGTACAAGGGCAGTATATGAAAACCAGGAAAGTAGGTAACCAGAGGAGCAGTAAACATGGTTGGGCACAATCAAGTGGGCACATACTGAAGAATAATTTTCACCAAAGGCAGAAGCACAAAGGTTTAAATAGACAAAGTAGAGAGTAGTTGTGAAACATGAGGGAGACAACTAACGACAATAAAAGGGAGAGACAGGATAGGAATCAATACAAAAGCATACTCGGTATCATTACATGTTTTGTTTTATTTCATGTACAGTATTACATGATTCATTTTTGGACTGAAAGAAAAAGTACATGCACACAACAAAATAATCTACATTCAGTTTATCTCTCTAACTAACCAGCTCTCTAAGTTCTGCATCTAGTTAAACAGTATAATAATCTATATGTACTGTACAGTGTTCTGTCTGGATGTGCTTTTTGTTCCTAGGCCCAGTTAAGCATAGTAAGCCGTTTAGAAGCATTGCTCCTCAGGGCAGTGAGAGAGGGACATGCTGAGGTGACACAGAGCGTGTGTGCCGCTCTGTGGAACAGCTGCTTACCTCTGCTCCAGCATAAGCTCCGGAAGAACCTTAAAAGCCCTCTACTCACACTCTCACAAGCCCTAGAAAACATGAATAGGTTTGTGTGTTTATGTATTTGTTATTTACATCTCCAGAAGATGTGCCTAAATGCACTTTTTAAAATTCTGTTATACTTGGTCATGCTGGATTTTTAACCAGTGGGGTTTTTTATAGCAGTGGTCTATATGTTAAAATTATCAGGGAAATTGCTCAGTATTTGTTAAATGTATTTTATGTGTGTGTGTCACAAGCATGTTGCTGGACATGCGGTGTCAGATTCATGCTGAACTGGCTGCTATAGAGGAGGAAGCAGAGATGTTGGAACCTGCAGCACAGCACCTCCAAGCAGCCCTGGGCCTGGATGAGAGTGGTCAGTTCCAACAACGCCTGTCCTTCTCTCTTTATCTCATTCAACTGCGCAGTAATCTTTACAGCACTCCCACACGCCCAGAGGACCAGGCAGCCATGCTTATTCAACAGGTCTGATCACTTTTATTTATGAAACCCTGTGTAAACCCGTGAGATGTAGATATGCTTAACAGTAATGACTAAGCAATGTTTGTGTTAATTGTATATTTTTTGAAGACAAAAGAGCAGCTGGGTAATGAGCCAGCAAGGAACTGTCGCCACACCGTGGTTAGTGCTGGTATTGCTTTGGCACCTGAAACCTTTCAGATGGTCCTGGATGCAGACAGCACAGCTAAAGGTATTATGGCTTAATTATGATTAGCTTTTGATGTTTTGGCATTATAATGTCTGTGGGTGGTAGTAGACATGGCAGTTAACAAGCACTTAACAAATGCTTATATGGAGCAGCACTCATATTGCTATGATATAGTTTTGTGGCAAATGGATACCTCTGAGCTTTCCTGTGTTTAACAATTTGGCTTTTACCCAGTTTGGCTGATTATTTTTGTTTTCTTTTCCATGTTTGATATTGAATGTTAGCTAACAGGCTTCAGGATAGTGTGGAACAACTTGCTGCTAAGGCCAAGCACTACAGAACCTGTGTACAAAAAGCAGAATGTCATCTTTCCAGGCTGGAGAGAGACACAGATGACAGAGAGAGGTATAGGTATATTTGAGCTTATCTGTTTCCTTACAGATTTGTGCCTAAGATGGCTTGACTTGTAGTTCAGTCTGTGTTTTTAACTTGGAACCTCAAAGGAATGTGGAAAAAGGATTCAAGGTGGTGAAGACATGTAAGTCAGCATTGTCTGATTTACAGGAATCCACAAGGAGCTCATTAAGGTGCCAGCACCGGAACCAGTTCTACTCAGAGAAAGAGAGAGAGAGAGCGAGAGAGAGAGAGAGCATGGCATTAAAAATAGCTTAGTCAAGAGAGCACTAATAATTTATTGTAACTCAATCTAGCTGCCTAACTAAATGTAAACATGTTTATACATAGGGTATTATATTTGGTAGACACTAAAATTTAAAGAATATACTATGCAAGATTTTAAAAAATGAAATAAAAAGAGGCAGAATAATTTCCATTTTGATTTTTCTGTGTAGTTCACATGAAAGTTTAGTGTGAACAGGTGTGTTGTGGGAATTCTGAATTTAAAGCCCATGAATAACAATAACAAACTAATCATAACTTGCTGTTGTTCCTGTATACAAGTTGAGTTAACTTTTGCTAAAATAATTGAAGTACTCATTTATGTGGTCATTTGTACTGTATATAAAAAGTCACATGGATAGTCAAAAGTGCATGTATAGAGAGTACAGTTGCATTCAAGTTATTCAAGCAATTGTCTGTGTTCTTAAATACAATAAGTATTTTGCACTGTCTCCATGTGATGTGGCTGGGTTCTCAAATTTCCTACCATGTCCCCATAATACAAAAGACAGGTGGGTGGCTTAGTTAGTCTAAAACGCCCCTAGGGGTAATTGACTGCAAGTGTGCATAGTGCCCTTTAATGTATTGGCATCCCATCCAGGGTGTTATCCCTGAGATAACTCCAGGGGAAAAAATGAAAAAAGCACCACTCTAGTGTTTCTGTATTTATTGTATTTTTGCAATTTTCCATGGTAGGATGAGACTGTGGGTGTCCCTGGTCAAGGCTGCAAGGAAGGAGGAGTTGTGGGATGTGTGCAGGGCAGCTTGCCGCTTCTGTCTGCTTTATGATGATGAGAGATGGACAATCAAGTGTAAGAGATCTATTTGCGTTAGTTTAAATATGTTTTCTATTTTTTTTGTAACTGAATATCTTCCAGTGGAATTATGTACCATTCATCTAGCAGAATATCATCTAGTTTCTTCAGAGAGGTTGGAGGAGGGAACCTGCTTCTCAGTCTTTCTCCAAAATTTCCCACTTTGGTTGAATGATTCAAATCAGTTGATCAATCTGGCCAGAGCAGGTGCTCCCCAAACCAAGACTGAACTGTTTTGGCTGTGTATTTACTTACATTATCATCTTAAATAATGGCATCATTGTTTAGAAACAACATTTGGACCATAGGATGCACCTGATCACTTAGTAAGTTGATTATTGGGCAAGCAGCATACCAAGATATAGCCGTCCATATCTTCACAGATCTACTCCCAAATTTGACAGTTGGAACCAGACAAATCCAAATTGTTTGGTTCTTTTTGGTTCTTCAAACATAAACTCAGCCTGTTGTTGGGAATAATGTAATAGGTGATTCATCAGACCATCTCACCCTTTTCTAGTCTTCAGCTGTACGGGTTTTATGATAATGACACCATCTTTTTCACATTTTTGCATTGATGTCTGTGATTAATGATTTAGCAGTTGAAACATTTCCATGGATGTCTTTATGGTGGATATCAAGTCAAGATCAAGTTCTGCTGTCACCTTTGTTGCTTGGTTGTGTTGTTTGAACACAATATTTGATGGTCCTAAACCTTCATTAAGTTTTGATTTTTGTCCACTTGTCTTCTCTGATGAAGTAATGCCATGCTTTGTATATGCAGTCATAATCATGCAGACTGTTGCTCTTGAAACAATTGGACACAAATTCAAATTCAAATTTTATTTGTCACATACACAGTCATACACAGTACGATATGCAGTGAAATGCTTAGGCGACTGCCCTGACCTGTAATCTGTAATCTGTCCCTTTTTGAAGTCTCACAAGTCACCTATTTCAACAATGTCTTAAACTAACCCCAACCTAGACAATATATAGCAATGAAAAATAAACAAATATCACGCTTATCTTTTCACAATAGCCTATACAGATAATATTAAGCCATATATATTTTGTCCAACGTGTGTATGTGTGTATATATATAAAATAAAATGTGTGTTTTCTCTTGACCGAAGGTAAACAAAAGCACAGGGAAGAGTCTGGAGAGCGAGAGCTGCTGCGTCTGCTGGCTGAGGTCCACTTCATCAATGCTGAGGTAGTTTACCAGTAATGCTCATGTTTTACAATTCACACAAAACTTCTAGCCTACAAGTGTATTAAACCAGAATGTATACATTTGCAGTTTAGAAGCAGGAACGTATAACCCACTTACAATTTTACTTAGTGGAATTAACATTCCAAAATGTTTATTGGCTGCATCATATCAACTGTAGTTTGCTGTGTTTGCCTTGATCTGTGTCACTGATTTTCTGTTGTTGTTGCTTCACCATACTAATATTCTAATCAAGATCAATCCCCTTAGCACACTGACCTGCTTTCAATAATCTAAGACTGCTGAAGACACAGTGATTATTATTTTGGAACACAGACTGAAAACATTTTCTGCATGAAAAATTGGATTATATAATGACATACTCTCCAACTAAGATCAACTTAATCCTGCAACCAAATCTCCTTTGAGTCATGTGAGAAAATTGAGAGGAAAAAAAAGAAAATAGACAACTTTAACAAAAAAAAGAAGGAAGTTTCTCTTTGTTCTCTGTCAGAATGTTTCCTTTTGTTTTCTGAGAGGTTGGTATTATTAAAAGGTATTCCACTAGTATTCCACTAGATTCCAGGTGTTGGAAGTGCAGGGATGGAATTCCCATCTCTCTAATCGACTCACTTCACTTAGATTTTTTTGTTGCTCTGTGTTCGAGCGCAGCCTAAAGTCACTGCAGTTCGTCATAAGCTCATGTAAAAACTAAAGAGTAGGTCACAGACAAATTTTGGGTAGAACTTTAGTAACGTTTCATGTATTTTAAGGCCTTAGTGTATTATACCTGGATCTCAATGTTTTATATTACTCTAAACCTTTTTTAAATGAAGGTGATTTTCATTTTATGATTTTCTTCCGTATCTGATCGCACCATATCTGCCATATCTGATTTCTCTTTTCGTAACACAAAAAACATTGGTTTTGATCTCATAGTTGTAAAATAAATGCTCTCTTCCACTTGTTTAAATTGTTTTGTGTTTTAGGCAACTATTCATAAACTCCGCTCTCAGGGAGTAGAACTCAATGACTCTCCTGTTCCACCTGTTAAGAGACGAGGACCCACATTTGATACCTACAACGAGAATGACCCTCAGTGGACTCTTTACAGGTACATACAACTAATATTACATCAAAGGGTTAAATGTCTTTCTCAAATAATGTTTCCTTGAAAATGATCTCTAAAAAATGTAGTGACCAGCTGACATAGAAGAGGCATCAGCAATAAAATCTCTTATAGCGTACTAGTAGTATATAGTATACAATTATGATAATACTACAGTTAATTCTGGTCCACTAAATTGATTGGTCAGTTAGTGTTGCAAGAGTGATATTTGGTATAACAGCTGTAGATATTTCACAGTTTGTACCACTTTGCTTTGTATACTTTGTATATGCTACATAAAATTCAGATCAGGCGTCAACAATCATGGGATTGATAGTCACAGATATTTTTCTCTTAAGAGTCACTTTTTTTTCATTCTGATATTTTATGTGATCATTAAATGAAGCTCTTGGCCTGTGAAGACGTGATTGATTGATTGATTGATTAGATAACGTCATGAAATTTGTAGGTGTACTGGTTAATAAAGTGGACAATGATTGTAATATACACAGTTGCACAACGGTAACTTTTAATAATAATATCTAAACATATGTGACCGCTATAAAGGTTATCAGCCAGCATGAAAAATGTTGCATATCATACACTGGCAATTCCCATGGCATGCCAAAAGAAATCAGAAGCATAGAAGCTAAAATATAAATGCGAACAAGAGAATGTTTTGGTGTGAAATCTATTATAATTGAATAACAACCAACATACTATTGTGTATGGAATCCTATTGCTGAAAATCTAAGGGTATAGATTCACATATTCTCTGCATAATTATGATTTAATTAGTAGTGTAAAATGTGTTCACCTTCACAAACACCTCTGTTCATTTCATGTTAAATGTTGAGTCTATTTCATGCTCAAATCAACATCTAAAAAAGGAAATTTGATTGTCCTGTCCAACACCACAGCATGCATGTGATGAATAAACCAAAGGACACAGCAGTCCCAAAAAGGCTCTTGCTCATGGTTCATTCTTTTTCTTGCTCTTTTTTTTTCTCTTTCTTTCACAATCTTTTCTCTCATTCTCTTTTACGTTATGTGTCCACAGTGACTGGATTCAGGAGATGTCAGTCTATGCAACAGCTAATTTTTTGCGAGGTGCAGAACTTGGGGCAGAGCTGCAGGAGCCATGGTTGGTTGTTAATGCAGCTGTTTATCTGTGGAACTATAATAATCACATTCTTGCCACAAAGGGGCAGGAGAAGCTTGTAAGAACCTTCAGCCAATTGGTGGAGCTACTCAGACAGATAGGCCATGAGGGGTGAGGCTTCCAATGAGGGGTGAATCTTATAAAAAATTATTTCCTTAAAATGTCCAGTCAGTTGATTGCATTGACTGTTACCACAGGGAAGTGGTGCTGCTTGTCCTGTTGTGTGATGCTGTGGCACAGGGTATTATCCAAACTTGGTGTAGGACATCTGGACATACTAGTCAGGAGGAAAGGCGGCCTCGGGCTGACAAGACTAAGAAAAATGGAAAGAAAGGAATGGAGAAATCAGTCGCCACTCAGGCCATTCCACTGGAGGCAGGTGCGGTGCAGGACATCAAGAACGCTTTGCAGGTGAGACATCGTTAGTGTTTACACACTCAAAACCATTGAGTTTTGCCAGCATTTTTACCAGCATGGACTAGAAGGAAGCATCAAGAGAGATAAATACTCAGCTGATTATAGCTGAGAATCTCACAATCTCACTGAAAAGTAAAGAGGATAAAGCAGTGCTTTCTGGCTAACAACTAAGTGCCTAAGCTTAAATATTTACCTGATCACCTTATTCCACCCATTTCTGCACTCCCTTTACTGGCTTCTGGTAGCTTTATGCATCACATTTAAAACAATAATGCTTGCCTACAGAGTGTTTACTGTTTCCCCCAGACTATACCATGTTCCCTCAGATCTTCTAGCACTGCTCTACTGTAGGGGAGCAACAAACAATTATTTTGTAAATCAATTAATCTAACGATTATTATAAAGATTAATCAATTAATCATTGATTGTTTTACTGGCTAATCAGTATTTGAATGATTATTCTGCTTTTGCAACTAGTTAAAACATTGAGCGATACATATTCTAAGTAATACATCAAAAATGCAGTCACTTCAGTTTTTGAAATAGTTGTTTTAATGAAGTTTGACCCTTTTGTTTCCTTTCAGTAGAAAAACAGTAAAGAAAAATAAAATAATCAGCTACATTGCCTTTCATATATTCCACACGACAGCATTCTTGGTTTTAAGTTTTGGATTCGCTATTTTGGATTCGTTGCACTCTGTCATAATTCACGCTGTGTTTTCTTCTGCTAAACCGCCGTAGCAGTCAAATTACGAGACAAATATTTTTGCTTTTGAGTAATTGTTTTAGCCCATCTATCAGTTCGTGCAGTATTCCCTCATAACAGAGTTTTACACTCATAGTATCCTTATTCTGTGGAACGAGTGAACTAGTGAATCAGTATCAATGTATTCATTGATGAAGGCTTCAAAGCTTTTGTATGTTGATCTGGATAAGAATTCTGCCAGATGCAGAACACTCGCTCTCTGCTCACACCTCTGTAATTCCCTGTAGTTATATTAACTCTGACAGTATGTCTGCATCTCATCTGGAGGACTGCTCCTGTAACCATCTTGGATCAGTTGTCTGAATTTTCGGGTTCCTGTAGCAAGGCATGCTGATTTGTGCTTCAACTGATTCATTTTTAGATTTATACACCACAAAGAATGCTACCTTGTGCTTCTCTCTGCTATGTGTATCAACACTCGATCAGTTACACCAAATTCAGCCAAGCAGATAATAACAACCTATACGTAATATCTAATGAAGTTGTGCTTTTTTCAATTCTCATTAAAATGTTGATTATGTGGACCTTATTTAAACCTCAATTAGCTGGGATTATGAATGGCTAAAAGCAGTTCTCCAGGTGGAGTCTTATCTCAGATCAGGGAAGAGACTTTTCATGCACAATAAGTTCTTATTGAAATGGCAAAGTTAGCTATATTTTCAAGCATCACTGATTTGAATTAGCTAAAACCTTTACCTGGTCAAGCATAACAAATAATAACCCATTTGTCTTTTGAAATGTGTCTCAGCATGTTTGTGTTTTCCATGTTTCACGGTTAACATTTTATGTTTTTTGCTGCATCTAACATTGCCAGCCTGTCTATTGATTGCTATTATGTGTAATGATATTAAGCTCTGTATTAGGCCAAATAGAAATACTTGTTTGTCTTTTTTGTGCTGAAGATGTGTGAATATGCTCTGCGTCTGTCGAATGGAAACAATGAGATGGTGCCCATTGTGGTTCGCAAGCAGATTCTTGGTACATGGGTAAATACCAAATGCCTGTTGCAACAGCAGATTGGACAGAAACTCGACATTGATGATGAGGTGTGTGTTGGTGTCTTTGAAACCATTCCTGCATCAGCTCATAAATACTCTGTTAAACTCTAAACTAATGTAATGTTTTATTTTTAATAAATACTAATACAAGGCATTAAGGCAACTGTAATCTGAATTTTAATCTCCAGTATGGAGATTTACATGCATGCTTGATTTTCTCAGTGTAAAAATGAGGCAATTCAGGCCATGTCACGTGTACTTATTGGAGTGGAGATGCTGCGGTCTAATAGTAACCATGGACCGATGGAGTTCTCTGTGCCCAGCCTTAATACCGTAAGTTCTGCTCTGCTGTATCAAAACAGGAACGTATGACTTGTATTACTAGTACTGGTTTTGCCTCCAAAAACCGTTATATTGTTCATTTGCTATGATTTATTGTATTAACTCATTTTTATATATTTTCTTTATCTTTCTGCTTTTCATTCTTTGACAGCTTGTGCAACTAGCATCTGACTCTAAATGGTCTGATCCTGTGGTGGAGCTATATGCATGGTCTCACCTTGCTCACTTTGCCCATCAGAGTTCTGATCGTGGCCTTGTTATGGTTTGCACCCAGGATGCACTTCAGCTGGATCAGTCTGCCACCCATAAGGCAAAAACCTCAGTGTGTAACCTGTGAGTACTTTTACCCAACACTGTTTTTCCAGATGACAGGAGAGAATATTGGAAGGGTTAAACCATTTTTTAAGGATGAACTTGTGAGCTATTTATGGATACATTAGAATTTTTTGGTGCCGAACCACGTTTCATGAACAAGTTGATAAATTTAGAGTTGGCATCACTGCCACCTAACAGCTCCAGAATACCAAGTATGTTGTTTTTATTATGCGAGTTTTGTTCTGTGCATTATGCTCATCCTATCTCCCAAAATAGCAAATTGGCTATGCTAAATTAGTCTAAGGTGTGAATGG
>JAOTRN010000041.1:17893035-17913093 GCA_028566695.1 Bagroides melapterus | reverse complement strand
ATTTTATCTAAGTCTTTTAATAGACACAGCACAACCTTCATTCAGATTTGAAGTAAATCTATATGTCTATCTTTAAACGTCTTTAAAAGTCTATCAATGGGAGTGATGAGATATCGAACAGAAATGAAAATTATACTTTGACTGCATGATCTTCTCCGCCAAGGGCCAGTGTATGTACAGGTTTTCATACCAATCATGAAGGAGCCAAGTCTGATTCCACCTGTTTATTTAGTTGATCTTGGATTTCAATAGACTCAAGTGTGGCTTCTGTTTGTTTGGACAATGGATAAAATACCCATCCACCACTTTTGTGTGATGTTTAAATAATAGCCTCTAACACCAGATATGCTGTACTGGTATGCTCTTAAAAGTCTCTGAGCCTTGAAATTACATTTATGAAATGTTTATATAAAACTGGATGGGTAAATATTTGTAACTGAACAGAGAAGTGGCCTCAGTTAAATTGAAAATTAAGATTCAATTAGACAGATATTTACTTAATGAAATAAACATACAGTTTTATTCTGTTTAACCTGTTGAGGTTTTAGGCTATGAAACATAATTTGTACAACACGGTAAAGCCTTTTTCTCTACAACAATAAGGCTACTAATACTTTTACATTTATTCATTTTGTCTTGGAGCGTCTTCAAAGTGTATTGGAGGGTAAAGGTGAGGGTTAAAGGTCCATTACTATTATTTAGAGTTTTTGTACTTTACAGTTATATGGCATGAAGGTATGACATTTAGTATTTGTTTGTCATTTGAGACATTTTGCATTCAAAGGATTAATTAACAGTGTGCAATGAAACACATTGAGTTGATATTCTGTCCTTTTTCCCCTCTTCTCATTTCCTCCTTGTCTGCAGTTCATTGAGCTTACATTTTAGATTTACATTACATTTAATTTAGTGATTTCCTTCAAATCTGTTGCCAATAAAGATGCAGGTCATCAAAAATTCAGCAAAACTTTACTGAGCCACTGATACTGAAGGTCATTTGGTGTGTGAGAAATAGTGATAGTTTATTACTGTTATTGGTTTTCTGATGAAGCTGGCGCCGTCATTTAAAGTTCACAGTCAGGTGGCAATATCCTGTTCCAACACTGTGTCCTGTTGATTACAGTTGAAAGTGACAACAAAAAGGAGAGAAAAAGTGCAAAGGCCGCCAAAGGAAAAGGAGATCAAAGCAAAGCCATCAAAGTGGTGAGTCAGCTAAATTAATCTTTGGCTGGCAAAGCAGTGGAATATTACTTTTATGTGTCGTCAGAGCTATCAGATATTTAACTAACCCTTCCTTTGCTTTTAACTCAGTTTCTTTCAATCAGTTGCCTAATGATGCTTTGTGGTTGGAAGCCCTGCCATTTTTCTCTTCTGTCAGCATGGGCTGATGGACTCAAATAACTTTGCCTCTCTTTCACTTTGACCGGCTCACCTTCCTTTCAAATGCCCTTTTATTTTATTTATTTTTGTTTTTGCAATAATTTCATTTTTTTCCAATTCTCATTTTTGTGTCTAGACATTCCACCATATTCTGTAGTTAATTCTTAAGTCACTACAGTTTTTTTGCATTTTATGTAAAATGATGTGCCATGTGCACAAGTTGTAATTAATATCTTCTTTTTCTTTGTGTAGGCACCAGTGGGCCATGTCTTACCTCCACACACTTTTTTAGTGGATTCACACAAATTCAGATGTATCCTTCTTTATGTATTGTATAAAGTGAGAGAAGAGAAGAATATTTTTGACCCCCACCCCTTCACCTCTATAACTTCTATAATTTCTAGATTCAACTGTGAAAATGTTGATTTTTTTTTTTGCCTTAAACAACCTTTGCCATAAACTTTGGTTCATTTTTCTGTTCGTACATTTCTTTAACTATTGTCCAAAGATATTGTTGATCCATACAGTGATGGAGGAGACAGCAGTGAGTACATTTGAAGGTTTCACTTCACATGGTGGTTTGAAAATTAGGACAGGTGTAGGCTTAGGAAAACTCAAAAACGGCTCTACATTTCTCATCCCTATTTATTTTGTTTTTATTTTATATTTTTATTTATTTTTTTTATTGCTGAGCACTTATATCAACACACAAGCACACACACGGTTGTTGTTTTTTTTGTGTGTATGCGTCCTACTTTATGGATACGTTTATTCAGCCAGAACTGGAGCTTTTATCAAGGTAGAGGGAATCATGAAAGCTACAAAATACGGCTTGTAAGCTGATGATCAAAAGGAATTTCCTTTTATTATGACAGTGATCTAATGCATACAACCAATTTAACAAAAGAATATCTTAACCAAAAGAAGATAAAAGTTTTTGAATAACCATGTAAAGTCCAGACCTGAATCCAGCAAAATATCTATGGGGTGACCTGAAGAGGAACTGCAAAGGAGATTTCTTTACAACTTACACCAAAAAGAAATGGGAAAATATTACTAAGTCAAAATGTCAACTATTCATACCTATACTTGTCCATGATAATTCAACATAAATAACATCAAATATAACATCAGTTTTTATTTGGACCTTTTTCAGGATCTCACTGATATTCCAGTCCTTTATCTGAATGCTGAACTGTGTGTAAATATTCCAAGACACAGAAATGACCTGAGAGTTGCTCTGAGCACCTAACTGACAGGGAATTAATCTTGCTCTTCCTGAGATTTATAGGAGTAATTCCTAGAAGCATGCTTGTGTGATTATAGATCCTGTTCCTGGTTTTGCTAGTGTCACTGCATATGATCGTCTCAGATACTGGCTTGGGATTTTTGGTAGTTATTTTCAACAGTCATTTTTCACAATTAATGTTTGTCAGATAACCTGCTCCAAAACTTTTAAGAAATCCCACACAATTCCATTTATCTTTAAGGAATCTTTCATTTCCAAACCTTTTTCCCTAAACACATCCTACCACAGTCCTGATGGACATTCATAATAGGAGCACCACATGATTGAAATTCACTGCAGTCCTCCAGTGCCTCTCAAACCACACATCACAGCCCACTACCTGGACAATTTATCCAAACCCTAAGGGACTCTTTATTCCTTTAGTCTTTCATGGAACATAACACTCTGAGCAACGGAAATAATTTGCTTCTCCGCAGTAAAATATAAAGTTTTCCTTTGAACTGGTGAATTTCTCTAGCATTTCCCTGTCCTTGTCCAGCACTACTGGCCTTACAAAATAAGCTTACAACATAATTATATGTACATACAGTAGCCTTGAATTTGCATGACCTCTTCTTATACTAGATTGAAAATATCATACTTTTTTTTTTAACTAAACATAGTACAATTTTTAATTCAATTCAATTTTATTCTGGCAACAGTGGCAAAGAAAAACACCTTTAGATGGAAGAGGAAGAAACCTTGAGAGGAGCTCAAGGGGAACTCATCCTCAGTTGGGTGACACTGGAGGGCGTTAAATAAAATGTATACAGTCCGACAAGTTAGGAGGTTGTTGTCCTCAATGGTATGTTTTTTTCGAATGACCTAAAACTTCATGAATCCAACTGGAGCAGGTACATCTCTAAATGCCCCAGGGTCCTAGCAGGAGTGTCCTCATATCAATGAAACTCTGTAATCTTTATGGAGTGATCTCTGGATGACTCAGGATGACGAGAAAAACCTCTAACAGCTGCATTTTGGAGTAACTGTTGCCTTTTTATTGAAGATGCAGGACAACCACCTAATGCATTACAGTAGTCCAGTCTGGAGGTCATAAATGCATGAACTAGCTTCTCAGCATCAGATAAAGATAAGCAATATTTGTAATGTGGAAGAAGGCTGACTTTGTAATATGGGTAATATGATTATCTAAAGACAAGTTACTGTCTATTATAACACCCAGGTCTTTCACTGTTGAGCTAGTAGTAACAGTACATCTCTCTAACTGGATGCTGAATTGTGAGAGCTTCTGTGTTCTGGTTTTTGGAGCGATAAGTAACTGTCTTATCAGAATTTAACATTGGGAAATTACAGGTCATCCAGTTTCTTATGTCTTTAACCTATATCAGTTAACCTAGTCAATTTAGATATTTTATCAGGTTTTGATGAGATGTATAACTGGGTATCATCAGCATATCAATGGAAACCCTGTGCTTTCTAATGATGTTTCCCAAGGGAAGCATGTTTATTGAGATAAGCAGAGGTCCTAAAACCGATTCATAAATAACCTGGATAGTTCCCCGTTTAAATCTACAAAATGTTATCGACCAGACAGGTAGGCCTACTTAAACCAACTTAATGCTTGTCCCTGAATACCTGTGGAATTTTGTAAGCAATCTAGGGGAATGTTTCTATATGTATCTATAGTGTCGAACGCAGCACTAAGATGTAGTAGAACTAATAGTTTGTTAAGATCTAAGTTAGGTTTCTTAATGATGGGATTAATAACTGCCAACTTGAAGGTTTTAGGGATGTGACCTAAAGATAATGAGGAGTAAATAATATTGAGAAGAAGCTCGCCAGCTGTCTGGAAAAGATAGATAGATAGCTTGATCAACATGCCTGCCCTGCTTTTATATGGTTGCCTGCAGTGGTGCAGTTATTTTAGTGCAGAAGGCTGGTTGAACTCTCAGTATGATTAATTATTTAAGATGTACAGAGCCAGTTGAGTGGAGCCTGTCAGTCACCCATAACTCTCTCTATCTTCAGCTTGCATCAGCCTGTTGGGTTGTATTTTCCAGTTACAAAATCATTTTTATTAAACCGTTTTGATATACTTAGATTCCTTTAAGATCACTGCTTGTTGTCTAGGCAATATGTGTTTCCAGAGCAAACAATACATGCCCAGTTAATAATGATGCAGAACAAGGGTTAAAAAGGTGATATAAGCTGTGAAATTTTACAAATCCTCAATAAAATTTGGATTTTATTATCTGTATGTCAATATGTACAGTAATATTTTCCCTAAGCATTGGAGCCTTTTATTCCTGAATTTTCAACCAATAAAGGTGGAAAGACATTAGGTCCAAGGTATTATTTGTAGGCCTTTCTTTTTTTAGCTTACTAAAGTTCAAAGTCAATCCAATTTATCACACAAATAGGATAATAACTATAAGAGGTTATTAATAATTGTAGTAACTTTGATAGCAGTGAGGCAAGATTTCCACCATTGAAACAATATAAAAAAAACTAAATAACCAGAAACTAGAAACTAAATAGACAACATTGACCCCGTTGGAAACCACAGCTTTAGAGGTCTGGACTATAATATCTTGTTTATTCTACAACATTAGATCGGCCATTTGTAACTCTTATTTTCCCACTTGGTTTGGTTTTATATATTTGTTTGCTCCTCTCAAAAGCACAAAATAATATAACTGAATGTGAGTAATTAGGACAAAAAGATTAGTTCAATAGCACTGTCACGTTTGTATATACTGTACGTATACTATATGTAGTTGTCTGTCTTGCATTGATGTCAGATATTGATGTATTCTACTATACTATAAGGGAACAGTCCAGCAGAGACCATGAGAAAGATTCTAGACATGTACTCACAACAGTTCACAGCTCACTGGGAAGGGGTCATAGGAAGTGAGAAGCCCTGCAGGTAAGAGCTGACCTATGATAAATATGCATGCATGTATTCCTCTTTGCCATAATTCAGTATACCTTTCCGAAACAGCCTGTGCGTTTATAGCTAACTCACATCTCTCAGCCCTCAAGACTTGGAGCATCTGCTGACAAATTGCAGTTCTTTAATCTTCTGCGGTGGAGAAGGCTTTCTCACCCATATCTCTCCGGACAGACTGGCCAACCTCAATCTGAGTGGTATGCCCCCAAACTACACCCCCATCTCTGTTTTTCCTTCAATGGCAAACAGGAGGGCATTTGAGTGCTTGTTTTCTATTCCTTTATTTTTGAAGTGTATAGGTGTTAAGTAGACTTTAGTTGTCTCTCAGTGATACCATAATTATTTGTGGATGTGTTGGCAGAGCAGTGAGAGCACTCAAAAACAGTTTTCTACAAGTGCGTTTTGCACAAGAAGACAGAAAGGCTACTAAAAAATGGAACATAATTTGCAAACATTATTATATCATAGCGTATACAATGACTAATGTACAGTATGTGCACAAACAAGTTATTTTTGGATCACTTAATCTCATTTCTGTTCAAGTGTACTCATACAGAATACATAATAAGAACGGTGAGGAGCGATATTTAACACCTCCACCCAGAGGAATCCCTTGCAGATTTTTATACTCCAGATAGTAATCTGAGCTCAGGACTGAAGCAGGAACCTTGGAGCTGTGAGTCAAGAATAAAAGAGAAAAAAGAGACACTAGTGAATGTAATTTTCAGTTATTTTGCACTTTTTTTTGCAATAGTGTAGTTATTGGTTATATGAATATAACAAAGATTATTTGTTCGCTGTAGCCCATTGTGAACTTCAATATCTAAGTCTCTGTATTATGTTATAGTTATTAGTGAAAATACGTTCTAGAAATACAAGCCACAGCTTGTTTCCACATAAAACTTCATGATTACATTCTGTAGCTGTCAGAAAAAAGGCCTTCAGAAGAGAGCTGCTCAATTTATGTCTCCCTTTTCAGAATGCCAGTTGGCTGTCCTCTTTGGCCTGTCTCCTAACAGCCCTAGAATGTGGCATCAATCTCAACAGGATATTCTGAAGAGGTGAGAAAACACACATGGTGCCAATATTTCAGGACATTGCTATTGTGTGAGTAGTGACCTTATTGTCTTTTGATGGCTTATAAAAGAAATGGTTGCTCTCACTTTAAGGTGGGTGTAATGTTTACAAATTTCCTTCAAATGATGACGTATAAAACTAGTTATCTTTAGTAAATGCCTGGTCAAAGTCACAGAGTTTTAAATGAGATGGTGGTAGCCGTAATTACCAGATCGTACTGATACTGCTGTTATTTCAAGCTCTGGGTTTCTTTCCCAGTATTTTCCAGGTAAACAAAAAAAAAAAAAACAAGTTAGTAAATGCTTTCAGTTTAGGCCTTGCCCACTTCAGGTTTACTCTGAATATGGATATGAATATGAACATTTGCAGCACTACAGATACAGATACTGGCACTGTGTTACACTCCTACAACATTATCTGAAAGCAACTGCTATATGTATAAATGTAGTAAATCATTTTTAATATATAAAATAGAAAAATAGTAATACCAACAGCCATATTTGCTACTTTATTTCTGTTAAATTATTTACCCAGCATAAAACTAGATCGGATTAAATATTAAGTAAATATATTTCCTCATTTTGGAGAAATATATTTAATATTTTCCTTAAGATACAGTTCTCTACATATTGTTCTATGTACACCTTTTTTTTTTTCTTCATTAATTTTTCCTGTTTGCCAGAATTACACTACCTCAGACAGGAAGAAATATGCACTCATTTAAAGATCTGACCTCTCTTGGCTGTCTTTCTCTGTGTACTGTAGTAAGGCCCACCTCGCTGTGGAAAATCCTTTAGAGTGTGTTTATCTGCTCAGCCTCAGTGGAGTTCACTCTATAATGTTCAACCAGTGGGCCAGCAGCACCAGTACTAATACACACCATTTGGAAGCTATCATGGAAAGTAGGTCTCTAGCAAACACTTACTTATAATCTCACACATACCCCAACACATGCGAACATACACACACAGATCTAAATGTGTATTGTGTATCAACAAGTGTGTATCTGTTGCTGTGCTTTAGATCTTCTGAAAACAGGACTAACATCTGGTCAGGCTGTCCATACTTTGCGTGTGAGAGCATCTTTTGCCCAGAGAGGTAAAGAGAATGTGTATGTTTGAGAGTAAATGGTTGTTTTAAGTTTTAGATATGTTGCATATATAGCTATTAGCTGCCTCTTCTATAATTATTGCTATAAATATCCTTTCATTCATTTCTGTTATCACCGTTTTCCATAGAGCCTGAACATGCTCTCACTGAGGATCCTGTTCGAGACTGGAGTTCACCCTCTGCTTTTAACTTCATAATATATGGATTACCTAATTTAATTGTTACCTGAACACATGGGAAATTCTCACTTTAGAAAACATTAGCTACGACAAAGATTGTTGAACTTAGTTCAATAATGTTACTGTCCCAGGCACAATTATTGTCATCAAATACATATAAAATATGATTGATTGTTTAGCTTTTTCTAGTATATAGATACTGCTGACTGTTCTATGGCTGTTAATAAAAATGCATTTACTACAGGCTGTCCCAGTTTTTGTTATATCACGTTAAAAGATTTTTGTTTTTTTGGAAAAAAAGCCATAATTTGCATGGTTTAATTATTTAAGTCATTAAAAAACTACAATTTTATCAGGGTCTGTAGACATGCATGTATAAGTGTGTGCACAAAAAAAACACAGAATGTTTGTTTATATTAACAATTGCTAATCTCCTTTTGATCATTTTTGGATTGTTTGATGCGTTGTCTGTGTAACACGCTTTAAGTACATAGAGATCAGCTGGAGAGACACTTTACACATAAACAAATTCAAAAGTTAAGAGCCATCACTTGCAAAAGGGAAGTGAGCAAGAGCACAGAAATGTGATTCATGAAATTAGTGTGAAATGAGGAAGGAGAGCACTTCATCAACAGCAGGGATAAGAGGTTAGATCAACACATTTGTTGAGATGCAGTATCATGTAAATAAATTCTTCCATGTGTATTAATTTTGAAAGATGTTTGGTTATATGCCTGAAATTGAGCCTGGTTAGGGTTGTTATTAATGCTAATTCAGAGGAATGTGTTTATCAGAGTATGCAGTGCAACAAGATTACCCATAATCCCCTAATCCGATGTTTTTTTGTTTTTTTTTTCAGTAAATTCAACTTACTTTTTAATTAAAGTGTTCATAATTAGGACACACATTTCCCTTCACTAAATCCTCTGGCTTTTGGATGGCTAGATAATATTCCCTATTTAGTAGGGCATCAGTCTCTGGTTTTTAAAGATTTGTTAATATCTCAGGGTTTCAGGGTTTATGCTTTCAGCAGTGTGCCAGTTTGAATTATAATAATATTTGACGTGTTTTTAAGGTTGTTCCAGAAATTGCAGTCATGTATAAAGCAGGGGAAACAAGAACGAGACATTCAACAATAATGAGGCTAACCTTTACTTCACCTTCCATGACTCTTCCCACTTCAGTGATCTTTTGCAGTGGATTTGGGTTCTTAGACCTGAAATGTTGGTCTCTAACCACCTTAAATAGGTCTGTTTTATATGTCAAATAAGAATATAAACATTGCTTTTTGTATGCATGTGTGTAAGATATTTGCTTAAATATTCAGACCATGAAAATATATCAATATAAATATTTGTTATATTATATATTAGATATAGACATTATTATATTATAGATATACTATTGATAAAAGTTTCAGTTAATTTTTATCAATAGTATGTCTATACTATAATAATATATATTAGATATATTATTATTTTTTTTTAGATATAGACATTATTATATAGATATAAATTATTGATAAAAAATTAACTGAAACTAAAAGCATGTTGTATGTATTGCTGCAGAAAAGAGGGAGCTAGGCTCTACAGCAGCTTGAGGAAAATCATACAAAAAAGAGAAAGACACACAAGACAATTAACAAACAGAGGTTAGCCACCTCTGTTAGCCATGTCACCTTTGTACCCAGTCTGAATGATTGTGTGGGAAACTTCAGCTTCCTGAACAAAGCAAGGACAGTACAGCTCTGAAAGCTCTTTGAAAGCTTTGCCCTCAACCTTGTACAAAAAAGACCTCCAGCTCAAGTGTTCTTGCTGAAAAAATACTATTTCTTATAAAGCAATTGGATGTGTGTTGGTGGATGAAGCACACATGAGGTATGAAACACAATCTACCATATGACTAAAAAAAAGCACCTTGGTCACTTTTAAAGTTTGACAGTGTAGATACATTCTATCTAATATCTACAAAATAGTATATGTATGTATTTCCCAAATATTTCTATCTATATAATGTGTGTGGCTTTTATTCTGTTATTTCTGTTTGAATAGTACACCTCTTTTTTGTATGTGTATTTGTATCTGTTTAGAACACGTTATCTCTTTAATTTCACTAATATGTAAATCGTATATGTAAACAGTTACATCTCTGTTACAAATCTGTTTCCTAAAATCCTTCAGCTACGGCATGCCGGAGTCGGCAGTAATCCCGACAGCTCATTCTATTTTATCCTTCATTTATTCAGTCATCATTTATTCATCAACAATTTATCATCTTCAGGGTTGTGGTAGATCCGGAGCATATCCTGGGGAATGCCACAGTTACATCTAATCAGGTCTAAACATGATAATTGTACAGGTATCTGTGTAGGTGCCTCACAGCGTGTATAGCAATCACAATCAATGCAAATGTAGAAAAGTTTTTTGATGCTTTTAGTGTTTTTCTTTTACCTGTATTGTATGGAGCTAGCAGATTGGCTCTCAGGCTGGACAGATGATGGGATCTGCAGACAGCTTGAAGGGGATGTGTTTTGGGACAGAAAAGGCTTTTAAACTAGGCCATTAATCATCTGCATCATCACAGTGAGGATGTGGATGAAATCGCTGCTCAAGAAAAACAGGCCATTGATGGATTACAGAGAGAGGTTTTCGGTCATTGTTAGACAAAAATAATGTTCAAGGTCACTGGGATGTGTATGTACTTACACCAGAATGACATTTGGAGAAGTTTGAATTGAGAAATTGACTGTGAGACATTTCAGGTTTGAATTTTTCATAATAAGGGGCTTTTTTACTGAGCAACAGATAATCCACTGAAATCCAACTTTTGACGTCATCTTAGGTTTCCGCTTTTCTTTAGGAAACATATAAAATTACCAATTCTTAAAAAAATGAGGGGCTTGATTGGCCAGACACATTCGGTCAGTATTCACTGGGTACAATGGGTATACCTGAAGCAGCATCAATGATTTGTTTAAATGAATGATTTTTTCATTAATTTATTCAATGTATTCATCTTCCAGATAACTGATTAGCTGTTAATATTGGAATGATAATGTATTGGGATTTATTTCTCACTTAATGAGCTTGCACATGTGTCATGAATGATCTAATGTTTAATAATGATCAGTGTCCTGGAAGAATTTTATACAAACATTTCTAAAAACCAAATCACAAAGTTTTTTGAACATTCATTGAGAAATATCTCCCACCAGAAGTAATCTCAAACTGCCTTCATGAACATGACAAAGTTCAGGGTTACAGTAGAACAGGAGATTTGAGGCAGGAAATTTTGCAACAGAACTGAGAGGAATGTTTCCAACAATTGATGTTGTTTGAGTGCAAAGTGAGGCCCTTCATATAGTACTTCTAATAAAGTGCTCAGTAAGTATATATGTGCCTAAAAGATTGGAAAATAACCTAGGGATGTGTGTTAGCATCTGCCCAGAAAGTCCTTCTACCAAAAAGAAGCTAGTAGCAACATTGCCAAATTGCTTTTTGATGTTTGATGTGAACAGCATTTTCATAAATCATATTCAGGCTACTTGTTATACTTTAAATTTAAGATGATAAGTGAATATGTTCTTAGATGCAATAGAATTTTAAAAAGAAAAAATTAAAAAGAAAAAAGTAAAAAAGAGATTAACATTGGTACTTTTGATTGATCTGTCTGTATTATCTAACCTGTTATTCAAATGTGGACAAGATTAAAAATTAATTTAATGGCAATATTATACAATAGAATTATTTGCACTATCCAGTAAATTACAATTATTAACTTTTTCTCTAAAATTGTGGGAAAAAGTCATCCACTGTTCCTTTTACATGCCACATTTAAATGTCAAATTAATGTGATATTTTCTCTGAGCAGATAAAGAAGAGGCTCAGGAAAATTGGTAAAGAACAAAAAGCCTTAGCTTTTGAAGCAGATCTATCAAGAAAGTACACCACCTTACAGGTCAACTTGCAAAGGTGCTGCAACTATACTCGTTACCCTTTTCCTCAGTCTTTTATTTGCAGTGATCACTTACAGTGATTTCACCATTTTTGCATTTGAAAGGATTTTGTACTTTTTATGTTTCTTTCTCTCTATCCGCCTCCCTCTCCCTCCTGCTGCTAAACCTGGTGTGAAGATTGCCTTATTGTGTTATGTTTTTTATTTTGTTTTGTTTTGTTTTTTTTATGTGTTCAAACTTTACATAGTCTTGCAAAATGTGATACTGTGTAGAGTTTATTGTAAAATATACTTTAAGGGGGCTTCCACACTGACAGTCCTGATATCTGAAATCTGAACCAGAGCACAGTTTGAATGAAAAAATGCTAATGTGAATGAAGTGGATCATAAAGTGCACTTCAGCACCATACCTGGAAGACCTGTACGAGGATGTCTGAGTTTAGTTGCACTGGAACTATACGCCCTGATTCTTGTGAATGAGCGATCTGCACATATACTGTAGCTAATAACAATCATTAGTTTCCCCCAACACACATGTACCATAAGTGACAGAGGAATGCTCTGGGACACAGAAGAGGTGAGATGCCATGTTGTGCAAAAAATATGGTGAGTCAAGTGATGAAGCATTTGTGATTACGATTCACCCAGGTTTTGTGAGAATCAAGTGAGACTGAAGGAGGACCCTCAAGAGACCAAAGTGCGGGGTCCCAGAAACAATCACACAGCAAATGTGTTTAAATCTTACTTAAATAAACATCAGAAAACTCAGCATGGGACACCAATCCTTTGCATGACACCATGTACACACGTATGCAAATACAAAAACACACAGACACACATACTCTTTCAATTCAATTTTCAATTCAATTCCATTTTATTTGTATAGAGCTTTTATCAAGGGACATCGTCTCAAAGCAGCTTTACAGAACATGAGCATAATAAACAGTTTAACAAAATACTAGGAAATTTGACAAACATTAGTAAATCAAGATTAATAGCTATTTATATAGTGTTTATGTATTTATCCCTGAATACTAAAGGTGTCTGTGGTGACAGGGGCAAGGAAAAACTCCCTTAGATGGAAAAGGAAGAAACCTTGAGAGGAACTACACTCAAATGGGAACTTCATCCTCATTTGGGTGACAGTAGGGGGTGTTAATATCAACTGTTGTTATTTTGGGTCTCTAGAAAGAGAAGGAGTTTTGATTTTAACTTTGATTTCTTGGGTAATCCAGGTATCTAATGCAGTTATCTGAAACATGAATGTGGTAAAAGTGATTCCTGTTTATTTCTGACACTGTGTGTTTGTTGGCATGTTTTGTAGGACAGGGTGTCCAGAAGTGGACCTGCAAGAACTGCAAGTAGACCATCAGGTGAAGCTAAATGAGTTTGGATCTGGAACATCATAGTGAGGTGGGAATAAAGAGTCAAAAGCACAAGGCAGAAAAATAGATAGAGAACTACCTCAGAATGTATTATGGAAATCAGGTCCATACACCTGCGTGCACACACACACACACACAGATATTTTATAAATATTCATGCATATGTTACAGATTATCCACGTTTTCCCCCATGTAGATGAAAGATGAAGCATATTACTTTGCATGTATTCAATTAGGCATTTATAGCACAGTGAATACACAGTCATGATTTATGTTATAGACTGTCCGGCCAAAAAAAAAGTCACTACAAGGATTTAGCTAAGCAAATAGGTAAGAGTCTTCCATTGGATAATTACTGCAGTGACTAATATATTTCAGTTGATAAGAAGTGCGGTGAGAAGACAACATATCGTATGGTCGGGGAAAATATGTTCTCTGTGGTGAACCATCACCTTCGAGGAAGGAATGTGGTCAGATAAAAATCTTAAATGATCGTGATCGGAGATCATTAAATCAAATCGTAAAAAAAACAACAGTAGAGCTCGCAACTATGTTCAGTAGTGAAAATAAGCACATTTAATGATAACTCAAGAGATTGGGATTAAATAGCTTTGTAGCCGTAAGAAAACCATGAGTGAGGCTATTCTGGAAAAGGGGCTTCAGTTTGCTAGGAAGCATAAAGTTTAAAGATAAAAATCTCTATAAAGGTAATGTTTTACACTGATTTACTAGAATTACACTGGCTCAAACGTGATGGGCATGTCAGGGTAAGAAGAGAGGCAGATTATCTGATGCAATCATCATGGCTATTGCCTTATGATTTGGGGTTGCTTCAGTAGTTCAGGTCTAGGTTAATCAATGTTATGGACACAAGAATTGAGGTCAGCTGATTATCTGACCTTTTTTTTGTTTGTTTCTTTGTTTTTTTAATGTTATTTATTTATTTTTATACCATTAATGGATTTTTTTTATCGAACAGGCATATTCCAAGATGACAATGCCAGGATTCATCAGGCTCAAATTGTGAAAAAGTGGTTCAGGGAGCATGAGGGATTGGCCACTACAGATTCCAGACCTTAACCCCATTGAGAATCTTTGGGATATGCTGGAGAACATTGTACACGGTGGTCCGACTCCCTCTCTTCAATTCAAGATCTTGGCAACAAATAATTGCAACTCTGAATGGAAATATATGTTGTGACATTGCATAAGCTTATCAAAACATTATCACAGCAGATGCATGACGTAACCAAAGCAAAAGTCCAACAAACGAGAGGCAAACCTTTACATCTTTTTTTTCCCCTATATCGTTTACTGTGAATACATCAGTCAATGAATAACACATGACACATATAGTATAAACAAATCTAAAAAAAAAAGTGTATAAATAAATGAAGTTTAGTATACAGAAAATGCATGCTGAACTGTTCAGCCTCACTCTGTCATGCCCTGTTACTGTCAAAACCTCACACCTGAACTGGATTTAGGAAGAGGGGGAGGAGAACTCAATACGTGTCTTAATGTTTTATGAACTGCCACCATCTCCCTTGAGACTGATGCTTTCTGAATTTCCTGCTGAATTAAACCATGTGGAGAATAATAATCAGACTTAATTCTGTTGGGTAAATGTAACACTTGGGCAAGCATTAATTAGTAATTCCAAGTTAATCCACAAACTTCATGTGTGAAGCTATAGTATTTTCCATTGTACAGTATGTCCCAAAGGTACAAGCACTGCAATTTGGCACCTTTGATGAGCTAGATTAGAGAGAGTGAGCCTGAGACTAAACACTAATTTCCATAGCAGTGGATCTTTGAGCTTGATATTTAAACCATTTAAATCCGATGTAATGTAAAGTCAGAGCAAAAACACGGAGGCCGAGCAGAAGAAGAGAGCTCAAGGAGCCCTAATAAGGTAGTCTAGAAGGTGTCAGTCAAGGTGATTTAAGGTGGCAGTGTGGGTGACGGATCATTTTTGACACATTGAGGATGCACAGCTGTCTAAGAGTTATAAATAGGTCTAGCAGTGAGTTCTCATACACTTTCATGACTTTTTTGTCTTCTTTCCATGTACCAGGTAGTAGGGTCAGTTTCTTGGTGCACAACTCCTTACCAACACAAAAACAGAGTATATAGAACATTTTAAAATAAATAGCTGGTCTTTTATTTTATTTTTAAGAGTGGATGGATACAGAAATAAAAAAAAAAAAAAGGAAACCCCTAATGAAAATGAGTATTCTGTTTTCTGTGTTGCCTGTCAGAGCTGTACCTCAACGTCACTCTGGATCTACTCATCATATTAAACATACAGCCTAATGGGAAATTTAACACAGAGCAAGATTTTATAGGAAAATAACAGTGATACAAAAACAGTTTACTTTTAGTTAATGTTGTAAAAGTTGGTTATGCATGTTGCTGAGTTAAAGGATATACTGTAATGTGTATTCTTTAATATATTTATTCCTTTTTTATTAATTGTTGATTTACTTTGTGGGTAAAATGACCAAATATTGAAACCCATAATAGAGATTGCCCCACACAGTTAAATCTTTTCTGCCACTCTAAACATTATGTCCAGTTTATGAAAGGCTTTCTAGATAGGTAATGAGGTAGAATACCTCTTTTTATCTCTTCATTCTTTTCATCACTATCTGTCACATTTGCCTTTTACCTGCTTTGTGTAGTATTATCCAACAGTTGTCTTTCTTCTCAGCTCTCGAATGGTTATTAATGCAGGGAGTCTCCAGTTTAATCAAAAGAGTTGCTGTATGAGGAGACTAAAACATATTATTTGCTTTTAATTAACTATTTTTCCCCCTATAATATTTTTAGCATTACATTGTTTTTTGTTTTTTAGCTAGTATGAGGTGGTGCACATTGGGGATTAGGCTGTTCCACTAAGCAGCACCTGGAATTTTGGAGAATCTGGGGGAGTTCAGTAAAGACAGGAGGGTTCGAGAGTGCAGGAGGTGCTCCACACTACAGCAGGGTCTGTTGTAGAGCTAGTGCAGCAATCCCTGTAGCCTCATGTAAACCTTTGCCCACATCTCCTCTATGACTTCTACATGGAGAGGTAAGTGTCACACTGCCCACACACAGAGTGCTAGGGAAGCAGGATATTTATATTTATTCATAACAAAGTTGTCACCTCTGCAGCTGTGAACTGTTATCAAATTCCTGACTTTTCTGAAGCTGGTTAATGCTGTAATGTTGTACATATGTATACGTACATCTATCCATTTATCTCAGAAAAATCTGGGTCATTAATTCTTAGCCCTCAAAATGAATATGAAATGAAAAACAATCAAAGGTGACATTCAAGACCTTGAAAAAAAGAAGAAGAAGAAGAAAAAAGAAATGAATGTATGCATTGTACACTGAATTATTTACCGAGTCAATGTAAATACGTCGCAAAGATTATGATACAAAAGTGTATGCACATGTGAGTGTGTGATAAGAAAACTAGAGCTGAAGCACACTTGATGAAGTAATACATCCATCAAACATCGTTAGCCTTGGTCTGCATGCTTGAATTCATTTATATTATGGACAGTTTAGATTACGCAGTTGACTTTTTGAAGGTCTGTTTAATGTGTCGTAGATAGCATTAATCTTGCTATTTCTGTGACGCAAGCAGGTAGAAAGGTATAAAGCTCTTTTATTAAGGTGCATTCACTTTTGTCATTATTAAAATAAATGTCATTGAAGCAGAAACATCCTGACTGTTTAAGTATGCTGTACTTAGATATGTCATGTGCATATTATGAATAGATACTGTTGAACTGAGAGACTACTCATAGATGACTCTAAGCTATTTTCTGTTCTCTCTTTTTCTCTGCATTAGAAAGGATCTAAACTTTGCCCTTTTCCATTATGTATTAGAGAAGAACAGATACAGGAGTTTCTAAAGAAAATGGTAAATTTGTCGATTTACATTATAAATGCTACCATCATGTGATGTTAATTACTGTTGATACTTTTCAGTGCATATGCATGCAATGTTAGAAGAACTTTAAGTGTGTTGATACACCCACATCTGTCAGTTTATACTACCTCATAATTGTGTCTAAAATATATGCTGCAGCACTGTTATGGTTTAGAGCCAGAGTAGCATTTCTTTGCTCATAATTTGTGACTGAGATGCAGCTACTGGGATCAATGGAAGATTAACTGAAGCCTGGGTTTTGCTCCTTAAGAAGAGGAAACTCTTAACTTGTCCCATGTGTGTTGTTGTGAGGTCATTAAAACTTGTATGCGTGTCTCTGCATTTCCATCTCGGCTCAGAGTAAGGATGAGACAAGAAGAGGAGAGGGAGATTGCAGAAGAGCATCATCTCCAAGACCAAGTGAAAGGTTACACAGGACACAGAAACGTGATTATTATTTTATTATGTTCTGCCTGTTTAACATAAATGCGCTAGATAATCTTTAGCCATCTTTCTTGCCCCTATTTATGCTATGTCTATAGCCACATCTGAGAGGTGCCTAGCAGCTAAGCAGACATTTTTAGCTTCATTCTCAGCAGTATCTTTGGAAGGGATCTATAGGTACACAGGCATCTGTGGTAGGCTTGAAACTAGCAATGGTAGCTAAACCCAGCATTGGTAAAACCACATTGTTCAGGACCTCTATTTATTCATCAAGTAGCTCATCAACTCTACTTAAATATGGTTTCCTCCCTCTACTTTACATGTGATGTAATTTACATAATTATTCTGTCATGACCCAGGAAATGTCCACTAACATCACGCTTCCTGTCAGAATGCAAAAACTTCTGTAAGCATGTGTAATTTGAGAAAATACTAGAAGGTGTACAATACACTTTGTCACTTGTAATTGACCAGTACATGTAAATCTTAATATTAGAAGAATTTCATGATTCCAATAGATACAATTGTGTTGTATTTATAATGAAATCATCATGTTAATGTTAATGTTAATGTTCGCCAAAGCCAGGTGTACTGGAATAGGTCTTATTGTCTGCACTGGCCGAAAATGCTTAATGTATCAAAAACTTGCAATCAGGTTTTCTGAAGATTATAAGAGAGACAACAGAATGGGGACACAGATAACAGAGTAAATAAAATGGTTAGAAGAAATATACAGACAGGAAGAGCAGAACAGAGGAACATGATTAGGAAGAAGACATGAAGAATGGGAGATTAAAGAATGATGGATAACAGAGTGAGTAGATGACAGGAAAGGAGACATGATAAAATGATCAAATTATCAAAAGAAATGAAACTGGGGGAGGGGGGGACTTTAGGTTCAAGCATGATGAGAGTCGACAGTGTACTGTATCACCAGGCTTCAATCCAGGTGCTCCATATAGTAATGTATCTTAATGCTGAATCTGTTGTTTAAAATAATAACTGTAGGTTGGGGTGATAGTGATGCTCCTTTAAGCATGAGGGTGAAGAGTGGTAATCCCTAACCTTTGTTCAGACCTAAAGTTTGTTCATGCCAATGTACATTTTGTTTGTGTAGAAGCAGAAATAGATGAAAGTGTCCAAGTAGACAAAGATGGCGTAGCTATACAATGACACTGACTCATTTTTTGTACATCTCAGTCAATATTTTGTATGTCAGATGGGCATACAAACCCAAAAGCCACAGTAAATAAACATGAGTACACTAACACACACACACACACACACACACACACACACATATATATATATATATATATTTTTATTTTTTTTTGTAAATTCAGGCATGCAGCTGTGTACATGCATATACAATATCTCTCTGTCTATATGAAAAAATAAACAGCAGGATTCCACTCCTCTCCAGCTACATCTACCTCCCCTGTTAGATAATCAGATCATTTTCCACCTTTAATATGATTTAGCAGGCAGCAGAAATTTAAAAGTGAATTAATTAAAACATTAAAACATAAAAAATATTTATAAATCAAAAATAAGACATTCCCTTAAAGTCCCTTGTAATCTATGCACTTGTGAACATTCTATGCTAACGGATTCCATAGTTTTCAGAGTTGGTGAATGATGATTCTGTTTTCTAAAGCATGTGTGTGACCTGCTTTAAAATTGTCACTCCTGTTATATATGTATACAGTGTTGCTTTAGAGGATATTCAGTTGTTAAGAACAGAGAAAAGTGACAGCACTGAGAAAAGACGCACCCACTAATATTCATGCTCGTTTACAGATAAGGAGTGATTTCAAGGGATGGAGAGTACATAAAGGTGTTACGCTTTTTAAAATCACAGAATTATGTTTGTTATAGAAACCATGTACAATACCATAGTAGTGTTTGTTACTCTGATGAAAAACCTTTTATTAATAACAAAAAAATTAAATGGAATAAAATTAATCTAAAACAAAAAAAAGGACTTATGAGCTCTGCATTCTCAGTCGACAGCAACACAATAAAGACAATATGAGTAAACCTGCATTTGATATAAGTCAAGTATAGATAGACATGATGCTACCCATGAAACCCATGAAGTCTATAAATGAAACTGCTGATTCATTTAATCTCAAATTTAATTCAATTTAATGTAAACTCAAAAAAAATTATAGCTGTTCCAACATATTTATGTATAAAAGGGTTATGAACTGAACATTGGCTGTATAGTGATATCGTTTCTATGTGCAGATGTAGAGAGTTTGGCTGTTCAATCTGGAGTGGTTGCTTCTGCATGAATTATGCAGACACTGGACTGAGGATTGTGGAATTGCATCTATTCATACTCTGCTGGCACAGATAGAGCAGCAAGCCACTCAAGCCACTTCAGTCTTTTGCACAGT
>JAOTRN010000041.1:17834866-17852195 GCA_028566695.1 Bagroides melapterus | reverse complement strand
AAAAAATCAAGGTGTTGGGATGAATGTTGTTTGAAAGTCCAAACCTCAACCTCATTGAGATGCTGTGGAAGGGTGTAGAAAGAGGTGTGCATAAACAAATGCCCTCAAACATCAAAGATGCAAAGAAGTGTGAAATGAAAATTTCTCTAAAATGATGTGAGAGACGTATAAACTCCTAGAGAAACTGTTTACGTCATATTATTGTTGCTAATTATGGTTTTATACATTACTGATTTATAGGGTGTATTTATTTTTTTCTGTTGTCAACGTAGGTTAATTGTTTGTTTATAGAAGACAAGCAAACAACTGGAAGGAGGTCATACTTTTTCCCATGTGACTGAATGTCTATCTTACAGCATGCTGGTATCAGGAGCATTAAAATGGAACTGATTACATTTTTAAGTGTGTATGGATGCGTGTGGGTGTATGACTGAATGTGTGATGGTGTGTGTATGGCATGGCAGGATGGCTGCTATTTAAGTGTGCTTATGGATGTTTGTGTGTGAATTTGAGAGATGGTGTGTATGAATATGTGTGTTACTGTATGTGTATATGTGTGTATGGCTGGGTGTTTGAGTGTGTATGGATGCCTGTGTTGGCATATACTGTATATGTATTGATGTGTGTTTATGTGTCCTTTGACACCAGTCTATGTGAACACACATGACAGTAAGTGCCTTTCCTAAGAGTAGAGTGTGTGTGTGAGGTGTTCATCAATCATGCTCTCTCCCAGCTGCACACACTCAGAGGGAGTTGAGCTCTCATCTCAGATGCAGGGATGACTGAGACAAGCTAAAGTCATTAATCAAAGCAGAACAGAATAATTAGCCTGTGTGTGTACACATTAATTATGGGAGAGACCAACAGGTACAAGTGACACCTGCATCACTGCTTCAACTGTGTGTGTTTGTGTGTGTGTGTGTGTGTGTGTGTGTGATTGTCAGCTACATAAAGACAGATATCTGTGTATGCTTGTATATGCCCGCATTGTCTTATTACTGTACATTGTTATTGTGTGTCTGTATTGTCTTGTGTGTTTGGACTGGCTTTGTGCATTAGCAGAAGCATCCATCACATTACTAAAGCTGGACATATGTACACACACACACACACACACACACACACACAATATGCAACCTACATGCTTGAGTGCATATATGAAATGAGTTTTGTGTATGCCCAGGAGAAAGACACTGAGCACGAGTACAATGTATTTTTCTTAGGACAGCCATCTCACCTCCGAGATAAACGTGAGGGAAATGAAACACATCAGCCCTTCAGGAAAGTTTGTATAGACAGAGGTGGTAGTAAGTTGTGGTTCCTTGGTAAGTGAGATTACATGTATGTAAGTAATTCACTCAGTAGGACAGCCTGAGGGCCAAAATTTCACACTACATTTCATCGTGGCTCAATTAAGCAGAATGACTTGGCCATCTGATTGGTCGTCAGAAAAACTGAGCTTTGTCCAAGTTCAAGGGCCTGCTGTTTTATAGAGGCTTGTGCTGTTTATCAGGTGCCAATGACCTTGAGGCTCGAAAGGGCATGGAGATCACAGGGTCAGTGCACAAGACAAGGGCTCAGATGAGGAAGTACCAACAGAAATAAAAATAAACGTCAGCATTAGCTCAAAATGTGCACTTCACCTCAATAGGCTCAGCTCTGTAAATCAAGGTAGCTCTGATTGCTCAGGAGCCGAGCCTTTCAGGAAAACTGCACAGTGAAATGTCCCCCTGGCTTTCTGGCGGCTCTTGCTATGTCCCTTGCCATAATTGTGCTTTGATTTATACTTTGTCAAATACGGCCCTGACAACGTCGACCGCCATTAAATGCCATCAATAAGAGCTGGGTGAGAGGTCATTTAATTTGATTTTTACACCGCACACTTTGCCTTCATTGCAGGGCCAATATGGCCCCCAACTTTTATGATGTATTCATTATTTTGTGCCAAAACGATATACTGTCAAGCTCAGACACGGAGACGATGGAAGGTGGATGATCATCAACATCCTGAACACCTCCCACAGCGTTATCATTACATTCTGAATACAAATTCATTAGAGGCATACACACAAAAAAAAGGTTTTAGTTTTGTTTACATACTTTAATTAGGTACGACCAATGGAGGTTTAGCTTCAACTTGCCATTGGGACCCTTGGGTGTGTTTCCTGACTGTCATAGAAAGACACTGGAACAGTGTGTTTAGCCAGTTCTGCTTGCAGAACACTGGACTCACATTAGATTAGTGCTGCTCTGCTGCTTAGGTTCCCTGACAGATAAAAAATGGCTGGACCTACGCAGAAGGGCCATGTTATTTATTTATTTGGACTCTTAAAAACTCCTGCGGTTTGAGAAATGCGGTGACCGAGGACGCGAGGAGCATGAGGAGCCTGACAGAAAAGTTCATCACTTGCTCCACTCCTCCCTCCCTGCGCTCTCGTTCGTCCCACCGGCTGGCCAGCTACAACAGATAAAGTTACAATAAAGAGATACTAAAACAAAATCAATGAGAAGATGAGAGATTGAGGGTGGTGGTGGTGGGGGGAGTACACTTAGCACAGTCCTCGACTGCTGAATGTCTCAGCCGGAAGGGACTGGTACACACACACACACACACACACACACACACACACACACACACTTGCTTTCCCTCAGCAGCAAACCCCACGCCCCCTTGACGCAGCGGTCCCCGGAAAATTTAATCTTCCCAAATCCTCATCAGAGCTCTCCATCCTCTGCACCTGACAGCCACCCGGATAATTAATTATACAATTTCGATGGGAATATCGACTAAACAAAGCTATTAATCATAGCAAAAGTCAATAGGCATGGACACATTCAATCATGTCCCCACCAATGATTACTCCTCTCAAAATACAATAATTATTTTCAAGAGCTGCCTCGAATTAAATTTCTGTCAAGCTGGTACAAGTCTAGTAGTTGATGAAGGATGCAATGGAGTTTTATTTTTAAATTTATTCCCTCCCCCCCTTATGGAAAGGGGCGGAGGGACATTTGTCGTTTTGGAAAGGTAGTTTGTTTCATAAGGCTCATAAGACAGTATGTTTAACTGGAACATGACCATCAGATTATCTCTCATGAGCCATCAAGTCATTCATCTTACTGCTCTCCAGTGATGTGAAGGAAAACACACACACACACACACACACACACACACAGTAAAAGAACGACGGCTTGAGCTTGCACACACAAACACACAGACACACACAGAAACCCACAGACACACACACTTTCTCTAATGAGTGAATTCTAGGACAGTCACTTGTTTATAAACAGAATAGAGTTATATTGTTCCCATAAATCAGGCCTTAAAGAAAAGACCGTGTTAGTGTGTGTGTTTGTGTGTGTGCATGAATATACAAGTACATACAATATAAGAAATTTCTCACCACACCTCATTATATGAATCTCTCCATCATATATAGATCATAGTGTCATACTGCACTTTCTAAACAGGTCTTTTTGATACTAGCCTAAAAACATAAAAACCCTAAGAGTGATGGAATTTGTTCTAAAAATCAAATGAATGAAGCACTATGATAAACAGAGAATACATAGCTCACCAGCGTTCCATTGTTTTCCCGGAAAACATCCTGGTTAATGTAGTTAAAAAGCTTCTTTTCGAGTTGCAGCACAACCTACAAAAGAGAATACAGAGCAGAGTCTGATCCAACAGCATCCAGCTGTAAAGTCATGGAAGAGTTCAGGCCATGCTGCTTACATGTACATTAGTATATATGTGGTGGTCTGATAAAGCCTGCTGTGTGATGATCTGGATGAATTCTGGCAAACAGCCAATTAAATATCAACAAATTGGGTTTTGGTCAGAACTTGGTTTTCTGTTTATATACATTTATTTTACATTCATCTTTATTATTAAGACAGTAGTCCATTAAATGCAGTGATAAACCAGTGAATCTGTATAAAGATGTATAAAACCTTGTTAGGACACAGTGAATGTCAGGGCTCTTTAAACCAAGTTCGTGGATAGTTCTATTCCACAGACATAAACCTAATCATTTCAGTTTTTAATGAGATACTGCCTGTCAAAATGTCTGTAATGCTCATTCTACAATTGGAATACAAACGGTAAATTCAATTTTATTCCCTTTTTACATTTGGGAAACATTATGCATTAGGATAAATATATTATTATAACTTGTGGTTGAGGGATATGCAAAATGGAAACGTTTCAACTCAGGAAAATCTGTGCTCAGAAAGTAAAGGGGCAGTGATGAGGAAGTGGTTAAGGGTCTGGGTTGTTGATAAGAGGATCAGGGTTCAAGCCCAAGCACTGGCAGGCTGCCACTGTTGAACCCTTGTGCAAGGCCCTTCACCCTCTCTGCTGCAGGGTGCTGTATCATGGCTGACCCTGTACTCTGATCACCACCTCCAAAGTAGGGATATGTGAAGAAAGAATTTCACTGTGCTGTACTGTATATCTGACAAAATAAAGACTTCTTTTCTATAGGTTAGAATTTCCCAATGTGAAGCGTTTTTTGCAGATTAAATATATTATATATCTAGTGAGATACTGGAGTAAATATCTACTGAGGAAAAGATATTCATACCTCTAAGATTTATTTTACAATAAGAACAGATTTCCACCTACTTAAATAAATAATATAATACTAATTATGTAAATTATGAAATCTCAAATATTAGATATACTGAAAACTGATTTAAGGTGACATAATATGAACTGCTGTCATTTAGTAGTGTAGTGCTACTGTGAACTCTTTTAATAGTAGTGCAGTGTTTGTGTGCATTTAAGGTTCGTAGTTTTCACCTTGCGGTCATTGTCAGACTCTCGGAATATGAGCTTGTCCACTTCGTTGGTGTCTGCAGTCCGAACCATCTGCATGGTGGCTGTAGAACACAGACTCTGGAGGCACACAGAGAAATTATACATTATGTTAATAATATAACAGCTGGGTTTAACAAAATACTGTGTTTACAGCAGACCATGATAGGAGGAATTCTAAAGCAGTGAATTAAATAATTAAAGGAAATAATTTGGTTAGAGAAGCGGAAACTTATGAGGCTTGCTCTTGTTTATCAAATTTAATCTTTAATTTTTCATACAGGGTTAACAAACTCTTAAGGGTTCTGGATGTTAATGTTTGTCCGTTTTGTTATTCTGGATCCCCTTTAATGGTCCTGATTTATGCACAACTCTACCTTTTAGAAAGGAATCCAATTATTATAGTATCTCATAGTCTTATTGTATATTTCAAGGAATATATCTGCCCTGAATTAATTTTTTTTTTTTTTTTTTGCGAAATCATCTAAAGCATGGGTCTACAACTGATGGAACATGGTCCAGATGTGAACTCAGCAGAGACAACATGCTGTAGATCTACCAAAGGACCATTCCGACTATTATTTTTTCATTTTGGCTTTTTTTATTTGGTACTTATAGAAATTATACAACTAAAGGCATCTGATCAAGAACTTACACTAGGTAATAACATTAGGTAATAATATCTAATTAGGTAGATATTTTTTTTTATCTTGATTAGTATACATGTAAAGAACTGGCTTAAAAAAAGGAATAATTTATGACAGAAGTATGCATCTTAAATTCAAAATATGTTCAGAAGGTATCTGTGATATTAGTAAATAGTGTTAATGTGAATCAAAAGAATCACTGAATTGTTTTCTTTCAGCTGTGAACTTAGTGTTAATTGGCTACACATTAAAAAGTAAGTGATGACACTCAATTATATGCAAGTTAGATGCTGTTATAAGCAACAACTTTTTTGGAATTTTTTTTTTTACAACAAATTTTAGTTAAACAAAAAAAATATATATATTTTTTTACTACTCCTGGTCCAAACCATTATAAGTCTGTTGACGGTATAAAGATTTCAGATGTCATACTACAATATCAGTCAGACAGAACACATAACTAATCTGCAGTTGCAGCCAAAGTTAACCAAGACTTTTATAGCATAATAGAGTCCAAACCAGCCAAATAACACCCAATGCATTTTAATGATTTTGAGGAACCAGAATGGAGAATAGTGCATCATGTCCCTCTGGTCCTCTTTATGTCTTGGTCTTGTCCTGACCCCCGAAGACTGTGTGCACGGCTAAATTCCCTTTTGTCAAGTCTTTTTAACAATTAGTTAAACATTCGACCATCTGTGTTTGAAGACAGTTGAATGAGGTAAAGCCAGTCCTGCTGGTTCCCATCCCACAGGCCTGATTGAAATTCAAAGCACAGATTAGTTAATTAGGTCAAGCCAATATAGCAGAAAGGGGAAAAAAGAAGGCCCTTTAGAATGAAATGTCACAAATCAGGCCAGCAAGCTCACAGAGCTGTGCCTCAGATTAAAACAAACAGCGGCAGAAAAGAGAGGAGCAAACCTTCTTCCTTCATTCCTTCTCCCCCTCCTTTCTTCCCTCCATTTGGATGCTTTCTAAGCTCTAACAAATCGCTCCATCTTTTGCTCATTTGGGTCCAAGCAGCAGCTCACAGTGCTCCCTTTGCAGCCTCAAACTAATGCGCTTTACAGGGTTTAAGCTGCTTTGAGCCATGAATAAGCCCAAGAAAAGATCTCGCTAAAAAGGCTAAAGGCAGAGATACTTAGACTGACAAAGTCATTGTAGCCACACACACTGAGACAACGCTGTGAAATTGATCTTTTTTTTATGTTAGCAGAAATTACTCCAGTAAAAAAACAATAGTTCAGCTAATAACAAAGAGTAGCTAGGCTATAAAACAACAGTCAGTGAATTTCAATTTAAATAAACAAGACACGCTGATGAATGTTGGCCATGAAAAATGATATACAGAATGCAAACCATAATTTTATTTTAATATGGCACATCACTTAGGGTTCAGCTTTTAGCTCTCTTCACCAGAAACCTTCCCTCTGTCCTTGTCTCGGTCGGAGAGTCAGCCAAGCAGAAAACTCTCACCATTTCAGACGGATCATGCTGCCAAGACATGGAGCAGCCTTATTGGAATTAAGAG
This sequence comes from Bagroides melapterus, assembly GCA_028566695.1. Classification (NCBI taxonomy): domain Eukaryota; kingdom Metazoa; phylum Chordata; class Actinopteri; order Siluriformes; family Bagridae; genus Bagroides; species Bagroides melapterus. The sequence goes on along the minus strand of JAOTRN010000041.1, from coordinate 17,845,195 downwards.
CATCCATTTATGAGTACAGAAGCACAAAATCCATTCATGTTTCAATGATTTCGAAAAACCCCATGGAGATCAGGAACTGAAAAGAGCTATTGATAATTTTGTTCACAAGTTGATGGATCGATGTGTAGACTCACTCGCAATCCTACACAAGACACGTTTTAATACTTCACTCTCCTGGTTGTGCAGCTGACCGTTTTCAAACAACTTACCAGCACAAGAAACTACTTTTCACTAGAATATGATTTGTTTTATACACTGTACTGAATAATAAACACACTGATAAGCATCTTGTGCCTTTAGTATTATACGATTCTGTCTGAGTTAAGAACGAATAGGGGCTAAAACTTATTGGTCACTTGTAATACTGAGTGTCACAATCAACAGCTGCTTGTGCCAAGAGGATTTTTGTCTCAGTTTAAGACATGAAAAGAGAGACCACTCGATAGGGATCAAGACTGAAACCCTTGTGTTCACTGATAAACAGAGAGTCACAGGTCCGTCTCTCCTTATCGCTGATTAAATGCTATAAATCAAGCAATCAATCAGACAAATCAATCAGACAAACATGGAAACATCCTAACAGGCGTATTAGTGCTGTCACAATTCATTCCATGCTCCATATAGTCTATTTTGGCTTGAAAACTGGCTCCAAATAAATATCATTTATGCTCCATTTTATCTTTTCCATATTTCTGCCAAATGCCATAAATGCTAACAAAAATGACAAATATTCTATTGAGCATACTATCAGGACCTACACAGATTTTAAAACACTATCTATTACCCTATATAGTGAGCACATATAGTGAATAGAACTGTGTGGTGATGGAATGATAATGCCAGGCAGATTGTTTAATGTGGATTTAAAGCATAATGTGTGTGTGGCTGAAGGAGCAGGTGTGTATTTGTTTGTGTGTGTGTGTGTGTGTGTGTGTGTGTGTGTGTGTGTGTGTGTGTGTGTGTGCTGAGAGAAGAGTCTTGCTTTAATCTCTCTGTATAGTCAAATCATTTGCAAGTGTGCAGTGCATTATCTCTCATCGATGGGATTAACTAAATAAATCTGTAACATACAATACATACATCAAATAATACACACATAAAGATATGGTCATTACAGCCAGTTTCTCATACACCTTCTAGAAGCTGCAAAATGTCAATAATGAAACAAAAAATTCTAAAACAAGAGAATCAGATTGAGGTTTTATTCACCAAGGATGTTTACACACAAGGAATTTGATTCCAGCTGTTTTTGCCTCTCAAGTACAGACCAACATAAAACACTTTATATTTGATAGGGTGTAATTTTGTTTGAAAAATTTGTTAGAGGAATCATTATCAGTATTACCCTCAATAAGCTATTACACATAACAGATGTGTACGTATAGACTACAAGACAAAAAACTAATTTTACACAAACAAACCAGATTAAACGATTCTTAATTCTGTGTTGTTGCCTCGATGATCAACAGCTCGTATTATCTTTAATAATAATTGTTCACGACTCCCATGAAAAATCCATGAAAGGTTCTGCATATCCTTTGGTTTTCCACCATGTTCTGCATAGTTGACTCCTTTTCAACAGTGATTATATGATGTTGAGATCCATCTTTTCACACTTAGAACAAATGATGGACTCATGCACAGCTATTACAAAACATTCATTGATTCTCAAGAAGGCAGTGCAATACATTAAGAGCCAGGGGGTGTAAAACTGATGATTGGAATAAATTGTTATTATTGCTTATGTAAATTTTGAGCTTATTGCTTATGGGCTCATGGCCCAAGGAAAGTCTGGTGCGCTCTGATAAAACACACTAAGACCAGAGGACAGCTGCTAACCCAATCTACTCATCTAATTGTTGATCATACACGGGCAACCACAGTGAGAGTGTGAACACAGAAGTATCTTTCAGCTGCTCCATTAAAAAAGCAGCATTTAAATAAATTCCATCCTGTACACACTCACTGACTGACTCTAAATAATATTTCCCTAAGTCATTTTACAGCAACGTGCCTTTGATTTAATACTTCAGAATGAAAAAAGAGCTATAATATAGGTAAGAAAATAACCAATCAGACATTTGACAGACTTCCTTGGGATACTGCAAGCAAAATCTCTATTGATAAATTGTATATGCAAAAAAATACTACACAAGCATTGATGCTTGAATGTATATGTGTGTAGTAAGCAAGTCCAGGGTCAGTCATTATATTTTATACATTTTTCATTACAGCAGCTATAGACTGTGGTTCTTCAGTAGCTTCTCTTTTTTCTCTCTCTCTTAAATAGAAAAAAGCAGCTTGTGGCATTATTGAATAACCACAAATTTCAAAGCCAACCTTCATTAAGATGTTCCCAAATTGCAAAAAATTAAAGAAACCGTTCTACTTGGAACAGTTACAAAGTGAAGAATTCTTCTCGAACAATTACACACTTTTTTATGTGAAGTGCCAATGTATTAACATTATCCTGCGATTTGCCTTGCAGCTGTACTACAGTCTATGGTGAGCTGTTACAGAAAAATAATCAATATCTTCTGACCAATCAGAGTCAAGCATTCAACAGCGCTGTGGAACTATTCAGTATAGTACTAAGAGATATTGGCATTGTGCATTAAAGCAGTAATAAGTGGTACATCACTGTACACATGACAAAGTGCTGGAAATATTCTGTGCCACACTAAAGATAAGTGTTGGACTTCAGTCTAAAAAGCCCACTTTTGGTTGAGGACCACTGCTGTGGAGCTAAGAAAGGTCACCTAGTGAAGTCCAAGTGATCCTCTTCATTAGATCTCATAGCGTGCAGCTCTTCTTTCATCAATGGTTATTGATTCACTTAAATGGTTATAAATGAGCCGATCTGAATTTCTCAAGTAATAGTTAAGTGTGTGTGTGTGTGTGTGTGTGTGTGTGTGTGTGTGTGTGTGTGTGGTGCAAATCAGTTTGGAGCCTGTGCTTTAGTGTCAGATGCTCTTTAGAGTGTTAATCCTATCAATGAGAGAAAAAGCATTGCTCAGTTACAGATGCTTTGACTATACAGAGAGACTAAATCAATGCATCCTCACAATAAATCCCTCTTTCCGAATACACACACCTTCTGTTACTGAAACCACACATAGCTGGATGGACACACACACACACACACACACACACACACACACACACACACACACTACTGTATGGCAATATATCCACTGAATGGTATTGTTCAGAATAGTTCTTTTCCTAACTGCACTAACATTATGTCATGCAGCATAAACATTTACAAGTCTCAAATATGATACTGACACATTTTCTCCTAGTGGGATTACTGTATATACAATATATATTGTATAAGATTTGCTGTACATTTGCAATCCCCATTGTACTGCAACATTTACAGCAATTATTTAGCAAGTGTTAAAAATATTTCTGCATCAAAACATGATTTCTTTTTGCAAAAGGATCTCATTGTCTCTGAACTAATAAGTCAGTTGCAACGTACCAAGAGAACCTTAAAAACAAGTCACAATTTATTCTAGTAAAAAAAAAAAAAAGAAAACAATTTGTTTAAACAATTCATAGTATTGTCCATGTTGTTTTTTTTAACTGTAGTTATAAGCCTATATTACAGAGACATTACACTGCATTGGGCTGACCTCTGAACCCCAGAGCCTCCTCCTGTAGTCTCCTTCCATCACTCAGAGCAGTCATTATTGATTTCCAGCTCATAACTCCTCATGCCACCACTCACTGGCCTGCCATTACACCAACATGATGAGCCATTGTGAACATTTATGGAGCAGAGTAATTAGATCTCAATTAAAGAGCGAGAGAAACAGAGAGGTGTTAGAGTTGATGGCTCTCAATGGTGCTGTTTAAGGAATGCTTCTCTGTTGATTCACTGGGTTTGGCACTCGGAGTCAGAGACCCTTCTGGCCGTCATGGTTCGTTAATATTTTACCACCAATGCCCGTAGTGTAGCTGTCAGTTCTCTCTAGACAGTGCCAATCTTGACAATGTCCAGCATTACCTCTTTTACAGGCATTCTAAATTTCAGACACTTACAGGCATTCACACACTTCAGGATGAAGACACTGGCTAAGTATCACCACAATCCACAATTCTCTAGCACCTCTACTTTCATTACCAAGGTGCAGGAATGTGTTAATGCAAGGATAATTTGTTGAACATTTCCAGCACCATGGATTGTTACCTGGCTGTTCTTTTTTGTTGTTGTTGCTATTGTTGAAAATAAAGAATAAAATACATCTGTTTGTCAATGTATGAGATGTCATGGAAAATTAATTCGCAAAAATATCTTGGACTACTTTTTCCTGGGTAAGAATGACATTAGTTCCATCCAAATCATATTGATGATTATAAGCTCTCCTTATAAGCTTATAAGATATTTCATATCTCCTCCACAATTAGATTTTATCTTTTTTTTTTTTATTAGATTTAGGACAGGCAAAGAGACTTTTCAATTAATTGAAATACAATATTTGAATTTTTTGTGGAAATTACACCAATAACATGCTAGCTGGATTGTTGTTTAATCACACTGGCAGATACTAAATAGATAAAGTGGCTTTCATGAAGTTCTGTAGCTATGAAGTGACACTAAATACCTCTGTGTAGATAATGGCAACCAAGGTGGCAATCACAGGCTTCATCTTTCTCTTTCTTTCTGTCTCATTCTTTAATTGAGATCTAATTACTCTGCTCCATAAATGTTCACAATGGCTCATCATGTTGGTGTAATGGCAGGGCAGTGAGTGGTGGCATGAGGAGTTATGAGCTGGAAATCAATAATGTCTGCTCTGAGTGATGGAAGAAGACTACAGGAGGAGGCTCTGAACTTCAGAGGTCAGCTCAATGCAGTTTAAGGCCTCCATATTGTGGGTTTGTTCTCAGTGTTGCAGAACTACATAGCTACCTGCTTCAGTTCTGCATAATATAAGGTATTATTCTGTACTTTTGAATATTCGTTTGTCCAAAGTCTTTATTTGCAGAATTACAAGGTTGGCACATTAATAATGTGTTTTGTTTTAAACCTGTCTCGATGTGCTGCATTTTGACTGGCAAAATATATTATTACTATAACTCTGATATATGAGCTATATTATAATACAATATAATTTAATTTGTATAGTTTTTCTAACAATGAACATTCTCACAAAGCAGCTTTAAAGTAAAATCTAAATCCAGGCTATAAATGATCATTTATGAATCCTGAAGAAAAAGTTTAACTTACAAATAATTTAGAACTATATAACTATAGAGCGCCTTTGGGCTGTGACTACTAATAGGGAAGACAGTCGAGCATATGTCATCAGTCTCCTGTCAAATTCTGTAGCACAAAAAAGAAAAACAAATCATTCTAGTGGTTAAATTCGTTCAATTCAACAGTTCTTTATGACATGGTTCTGACCACATACAGAGACAAAAAAAATATAATAATATGAGGAAACATGTATCTGATATCTTGGCCATTCCAAGAGTAAGTTGACTAATGCATTTAATAGACTGAAATATTAGATTGTAAATATTAATTTCAAATTTGTCATATTAATGACACCCACCATGCTGCCTGCAAATCCAAATAAGTTTTGTGGACTCAGACAGTCCAGCACTTGTGCTTTTGCTGCGTCTCCTTCATCTCCTATGAATTGATGCAAATATACTCGTGAATTTTATACACAAATGCCAAATCTCCCTCCAGTTGCACTTTATCAGCAAAGTGAATGACCTGTTGTTAATCATATCGCATCTCTTAGCTACTTAAACTACATCTAAACCCAACAACACATCCAGTTGCCACATCCACATGTTTGCATCTGCACGCCCATGCTCACACCTAGCAATCAGCTTGTGAGTAAAGAGCTGGACAGGGCATCCATGCAGGGGGTGTGTGGGCAGAAAAGGGAGAACAGGATAAAGACGATTGAAAGGTGGAGGGGGGAATGCATCCTATTCATCTTAGCCTGTGGAACATCTGGGAAAAGCCCTCTAAAACAATGGCATTGGGTCTCTCAGATAGCCGACGGTCCTGGAAACACGTTTAGCCTTGCCAGCACAGAATGGACAGGCCACAAATCATCTCAGGACAACAGGGGTAGGTGGGGAAAGTCAGTGAGATGGTGTGTGTGTGTGTTCCCTCTGGTATTTAAGTCTCAAACAGGCCCATTCTCTAGGCCCCGGCAGGACAAATTGGCCAGTTTGGGTGTCTTTGAGAAGCAGTGCAGCGCGAGGAGAATGGGACAGGCCTGAAACACAAGGAACAGCCCCATAAAAATTCATCACTTTGACCCCTTTGACCTCTCGCTACTGGGGGGCTACACACACAGTCTGTCTCTCTCACTTTCTCTCTCCTAATGCCGTGAGCAAGCAGTGAGCAAGCATCTCATCAACAGACATCAACACAAAAAAACTGTCAGCTTGACAGGAGGAAAATTTTGTTTTTTTCCAACCTTCTTCATTTCCATCATTAAATGTCTCTAATTTAGTAAAGCAGATTTGCTGTAAGCACATACATTCTGCTCACCAAACACACAGACACACAATAGCTAAAAAGAAAAGAGTTCTTGAGAGGAAAAAGCCACCAGATGCTTCATTGTGCCTGAGTATGTGTGAGTGGTGTGTGAAGTAAGGCACTAAGGGGTGTGCATGTTCTCCTCGCTGTATTAAGCAGAGAATGAGCAGCCATTGTTTCACTCCAGGCTTTTGACACATTTGTACCACATGTACAAAGAGAGCTAATAGAAGCTTAAACATGGAGAGGCCCTCCTCACCTCCCCACTACTGATACTGCTTCAATCCACAACTCCCAAACCAGTCACCACAGATGTCCACAAACTGTTTAAGTCTCTCTGCATCAATAAAACCAAGCTGATTCACAGTTAACCAGAAGCCAATAGCAAATGGGTTCTAATATGGCTCAAGGAAAGGATCTCTCCTAACAATAAGCTGGAGAGATCATCAAGAGAGCCAATACAGCCTTTTCTATGTATTATTCTTTAATACAGTCTGCATGAACATCCATAAAAATACCAGTCTGCTGCTTGCAAGGATGTCTGTTGGATACAAGTCAAATAATCATATCATCTACTCTCTGTCCTAGGAATATGACTTTCTAAGACACTTGCAGCAGCCACAAGTCCAGCTTTCCCCTACACAGGGATATCTCTTTATTATTCAACTCTAATCTATAAATATACAGATCTTCTGTATATCTTCCCAAATGTTGTTACAAAGGTTTTCACTAGATCCCATTGCCAGTGCTAGTTATGAAGTTCTGTACTATCATGCAGCAGCAAACATTTCCAAACTGTGATCTGCAACTGATAAAAAATTTTCTCTCAGTGATGGTGTCTTGACGTTTTTTTTCCCAGCTGCTCCCTGTTCGGGGTCATTACAGTGGATCACATGGTCCGCGTGTTAGATTTGACACAGGTTTTTATTCCATATGCCCTTCCTGACGCAACCTTCCCATTGTTATCCGGGCTTAAGACCAGTACTGAGAGTTAACTCTTCAGTGATTGGGTCAGATCCCTGTCTGGGAATTGGGAGTCACCCGGGCACAGAATTCTGCTGCTGGACCACCAGAGGGCCCTTTGGTATATATATATATATATATATGTGTGTGTGTGTGTGCGTGTGTGTGTGTGTGTGTGTATATGTATATGTATATAGACCAGTGACAACATACATATATAAGTGCAAGGTCAATGGACTCCTTATACTACTTATATTTATTTTTTTGCCTTCTCATTCTTTTGCTATTAGAAATGAAAGTTTTCCTTTAAGGCTAAAATACATACAAACTTTCTGCTTATAACTAGAAAAACATACATTCTATATAGTTATGCACATAGAATATCACACGTTCATCAGAAAATGAATTTTAGACTGACCAAGCTTATAGAACAGAACAACACAGAATAAATTCGATATCCTAACTAAGACATTACAAAAGATGTCAAAGCTGTCCACAAAACCATGAAGCTGACATCCGAATATATATAAAATCATAGCATATTGTTTCATAACGAACCTGAGTGCAAGACTCTAGTACACGTGTGAGAGGCTCTGCTCTCTGAATACAAAGCGCTCAGTCTTCTGAGGTCTGTTTAATGATATATTACTCCACACTGTCACCTCATTTAGGAGTCGTCTAGCAGAAAGTCATTTTCAATGAAGGAATATCAGACTTGACTGAATAAAGTCATGAACCTTCTTTAAAGAAACGCAAACAAGTTACCAACAATCAAGCTTTTTTCAGCAATCTAACAGTTTTTCAAATCTATTAACAGTTAGGTTGAGAGCAGTTTGGTGGGTGATTTAGCGTGTATGGAGCAGTGATTATCAATTAGTGGTTTCCTCTTGATGAGCAGCTAAACTCGAGTTCATTACTGCGCTAATCAATGCTCACGATCAATGTCTTTTTTCTACACTCTGTGCAATTATTACTGCTTTTAACAAGTCAAACATAAACAACAATGAAAAATATCACCATTTTTATAAATGATGGATTCGTTCATAGATTAATAATGATTACACCACAGCTCTAAATTTCTTAAAACTGATTGGCCAGAAGATGTTCATTTACTCCAACAGCAGCACTGACAGTGGTAGAATTATAATAATACCCCTTTCTAAAATGTTACCATTTTATCATTTATATGCTGAAGGTTACTGTATGGAGATGTTCACTGGGTCATGTGGTCAATACTTTATAACACTGAGTAGGTTTTCCACCACAGGAAAATATTCAGGATAGAGGATTTTATTTTTCTCTTAGAAATTGAATGCTTATAACTAACTTTCTCTCAGAAATGGTCCAAAAATCACAGTGCATCATTCATCAAATTTAATAAAATCTGATAAGAACTTTCTGTGGAATAAAAAATTGACAACTTTTAATAAAATAAAATAATTATGAAATTAAATGAGGGACATGCTTAAAAAATCAGTTTCAGTGTGGCTTTTTTTCTGTACAGAATGTTCTGTCATGTTTTATTCTCTATATAAGATAAATATCTAATATCATCAGGGTTTAAACATGTCCACAAGGCAGCAGACCAAGAGATGCTGATTTTCTGATGCACAGGACGCTACAAAGAAGGAGAGATATTTTGGGTGTAACGGTTGGGCTCTCACGTCTTCAGTACTACATTACAACACATCATCATCCAAAATTACTCAAGATGATGATGATTATCACCCATGAGATGAAGCATGTATGAAAAGGTTAATGCTCCCACAAACCTCGTTAAGGTTAACTCTTTTGTTTATCCGGACAATGATCCATGTGTCTCCTCTGCTCAGATGGCCATGATGGTGGCAATCTGTGTCTCAATAAGAGTACAGTCTGAAAGGACAGCGCACAATGCTGTCCAACACACAATGGTCCATGATTCATTCCCAGCAACACCCTTTAATTTGTTTGCACCATTTCATTTAAATGATCCTCTCCAATCCTGCTGGGTGGTGATCCAAGTGAGGAAGAAGGGGGTGGAGAGAGAGAGAGAGAGATAGAGAGAGAGAGAGAGAGAGAGAGAGAGAGAGAGAATGTATAGTCTGGGCCTTGTGCATGGAGAAGTGGTGGACCCCTATCATGTGGGTGGGCTTTGTGATTCGTTTTTTAACCAATTTTTCATGCCCATCCCTCTAGATGTGACCCTACTGTGGCTCCTTTATAGAGCTGACAGGCCGGTGCAGGAGAACATGATGCCCTTCTGATAGCATGAAATCAGGAACAAAAGCCCCTCTAAGACAGAGTGGAGAGGAGAAGCGGTGAGGCGCGAGAAGCTGAGTCCATCCCCCGTCTGCCTCCTGGATGTCTCTCTCTCACTCTCGCTCTCTCTCTCTCTGTCTGCCCTGGATGTCCTTCTCTCTCTCTCTGCATAACCAGCTGTTAGCTCAGTCCTGTCCTTCAGCACCCATGTGCAGGAGAAGAGTGAAGTAAGACACCTTGCTTTCCATTCCGTTTTCTCTAAGACAAAGCTCCTGCTCCTCTTTAAAGGCCTGGCAATATGGCCATCACCGATAAATCAAGAGAGACTTTACACAAGAGGCCATGAATTGCCAATGTGGCACTTAATGGGACCTGTTAAATATGACGGGGTGGTTTGTGGGAAGCTTGTGAATGAGAGACGAGCCAGTGCTCAGTCTGCCAGACGTGTGTAAAGATTCGAAGTGCCACTGCTGGCTTTATGGATCTGTACCAATACGGTCCGATGTGATGGAGGTGTAAGTGGCAGTGAATAAGTGTACTGAACCTGATAATCTCTCTCTGAGCTCTACCGAAGAGACAGAGAGGGTGTGAGAAACACACACACACACACA
>JAOTRN010000041.1:17809600-17831851 GCA_028566695.1 Bagroides melapterus | reverse complement strand
TATGCAATGATGCTTTTGAAAACATTTCTACATTAAAAGAAACTTCTATAAAAAGCACTAAGTAATAACATAAACAACAAACGGTTAATATTTGGTGTGGAAACTCTTTGCTTGAACATCGATACAGATGTGTGCAGTATTCTAAATAAAACAGCTGGTATTTGGATTGAAATCTGAAGTGGGTGTTGCCTTCGGTTTTTCCAACTGATTTAAATATAAACACTACACCCCTGGGTAAACTGGAAAAAATAATTGATTAGAAAATATCAGTTCTTGAACCTCAGCTCAATAAGAGATCTCAAACAGAGAGGTGGGCGGGACTTATTTTTAAAAATCACACTCAAGCAGTTCATTTTTAATTCGCACCTGTCTAAAAATATTGTCTGACGTGTTTAGATCAATTTCAGAAAAATATATATAACTTGGCGGCCTAAATCAAACCCTGCGAACATGACAACATGCTTGCACCTGCTCGATAGTAAAAAAAAATGGTCACATAACTTAGACGCTTAGTGAAGGAAAAATACCCTTATACATTCTTAAATATTGTGTTTTAGGTCTTTTCTATGTACAGGGAATTATTCAATTCTTGACCATGATATTAGCTAATGTGCACCAAATGTGCTTGGACAGAAGTAATTAAATAATGATATTGAGAATGGACATTAAAAAAATAATTAATCTAGCATTATTAACTCAGTTATTGAGTAGATGGATCTGAAAAAATAAACTCTTTCTAAGATTATCTTGTTCTAAAAAAAGACATTTATGCAGAAACTCATTTAGGGTCAAAAAAATAAAGTACTGTTTTAAGATCATCCATCTTTGAAGTAAATATATGGTGTGTGTGTGTGTGTGTGTGTGTGTGTGTGTGTGTAAGGACTGGTTTATCAGATGGAGATGAGAGTCACTATCTCTGGGGTTGAGAGTCTTGTCGAACGAGGGCCAATCAGAGCACGCGAGTGACTAATGGATGGATGCGTCCCAAAATTAATTAGCCTGACTAATGTAGTGTACACTTAATTTCGCTGCCTGCCTTTTGATTTATGGCAGGCCATGTGCATAAACGCAGCGTGAAATGGAGCCTTATTGTCTGAGGAAGATTCTACTGGTAAACACAGCCATAGGCCCCTTAAACAATAACGCACCAGAGGTTGCACAGCCTTCCAACAGCGAGCGCTGCTGTAAACAGATGCATATGGGGACACAATCACATTATTAAACATTCACCTGCACTACTAACACACAGGTTTTCCTGCGATGCACATCTACAAATAAAACACAGGGTTAGCAAAAAACACACAAAAACAAACCCCCCCACATACAAAAACACACTCAAGTCATAATTCAGTCTTGAGTTGACTCTGGCACCAAGAGAGTGTTGGAAAGCTCTATAAACAGTGAAAAATGGAATCTTTATTACTGTATTTGTCACTAATAAGCAGTTTACAAGCCACACTTGGATCAGGAATTGTATGCAGCCCCATCTTTAAATTCATACTGCTCAGCTCACAAAACAATGAGGACAAAGGCAAGAAACATTGATTCATGTAACGTGCCACCCCCTGCACTTCCTGCTGCTGCACACAGGGGGCGCTGAGACTCGCATGCTAAACAGAGAGCCGGTTCATCCTCTCAAATCACACTCTTAATGACAGCAGCCAGTGAGAGAAGCGGGTAAACTCCAATTAAAACAAGCGCGAGTTGTGTCACAAGGACAGTAGATCACGTCAGTAATTAACCTCACTCTTGGCCCCTATCAATCCCCGACTTGGAACGGCTCATGAGCCGCGCCATTTTTTTTTGTAGGAATTAAATTTACATTCTATTAAGTTTAATTAGGAGAGATTTTAAATATACTGGAGAGCAGCAGCGGTGCTGTCGCTCTGCCTGCTGATTCACTACCAGCCGAACCCCAGGGTCCTGCTCCAATCCCAGCATGCACTTCAGCTGCCTGGCTGTGGTCAGAACACAGCTCACAGGTGGGCACTGTCCACACTCCTTTACACATCCGCTCTATATCTTTCAATCTCCTTCCAAAACTGTATCTCCAAATAAAAGTGCTCACATACACACAGAACATATACAGTTTTTGGCAGTGAAGCTAAAAAAGAATTCAACTGATTTTATAGCCAAATATTTTATGAAAAAAAAAAGAAGAAGAAGAAGAAGAAGGAAAAAAAGAAACATGATTTACAGACCTGTGTTAAGACCACCCCTAGTTTTATGACTGGCTATACCACTTCCCAATCTCTTCCTGTTTTTCTCAGGATAAGAGTGGGAGACGGACAGTGAGTGCAGTGGAGAGACAGAGAGAGAAGAGAATGTGAGAGAGAGAAGGTCCAGCGTTAGGACCCACATTGCTCCATCTTTTGTCCCCAGTGAAAAGCAGTGCTAAATGGGGGTCAATTGAAGCCAAGTCCCTTCTGTCTCACACAATTACTAAAGTTCCCTGTTCGTGTGTGTGTGTGTGTGTGTGTGTGTGTGTGTGTTATAGGAAAGGGGTTGGCCCCATGCCTCTGGTTACTGATCCTGCCGCTCAAGCACTTCAGGAATGTGCCACCTGTATCCAACCACCCCTGTGCCCCATCACACATACACAGCATCACATGGGATTCCTTCCCAGACAGCCCTAGTGCATTCTGGGAAAGTGGGGCATCCTGATGCTGAAGATGAGGCAGATGTGTATGAGGAACAGGAAGGTTTTACAATTAAAATGAGGTCACACTAAAATATAGGTGGAAAAAAAATCAAATGTTATACATCAACTAAAAGGCAAAGTGAGAATATTTCTATAGATGAAATTTCAGCAGTGACAAATATTGTGCCAGGGATAACACTTGAAAATAACAAGTAAAATAAGGCTGTGTCTTATACTAGTGATATCTGTATTCCTTCACGATCATGAGTATGACAAAAGTCTGACTTTTATCTCCAAGTATCCGAGAAGTGAGGCACAAATCAATCCACTGTAAACGGATTATATGGATTAGATGATGAAGTACAAATATGACTTGCGGGAAGGAAATCGTCTCCAACGTGGATTTGTTTGTAAAAGGTGTGGGTCAAACATGTTTTAATCCAGCGCTCCGTGAGGCCGAGTGCCTGAACTGCAGCCGCAGGACAAGAGAACAGATGAAGACTATTATCTCGTTTACCACACAGGATGAAGTCCTTCCTGCATCATTAGAGTTCAGCAATTCAGCTGTTCAACAATTCAGCAAGAAAACAATTCAGCTATTCAACAAGCCCTCCTTTCCTTCTCCTCCCCTCACCACTTTAACAGTGAGAACCTCCTCGAACAGGACAATGACCTGAATCTCTCTCTCTCTCTCTCTCTCTCTCTCTCTCTCTCTCACCCCCTCTTTCTAACCTGGCTCATTATAACCTAGGCATGTATCAATAAGATCTCCAAGTGCAGCCTGAATAAGAAACAGCCACTACTACTCGTTAGAATGACAAAAAGAAAGAATGAGTCAGACAGAGAGAGAGAGAGAGAATCCTGTACTCATCAAAATAAAGGACAGACTGTATCCTGCCTCTAAATTTGCCATAGCATTTTACAACCGGGAGATTTATGACTCATTAATGTGCTTACTACTCTCCCAACCCAGCTGTGTTTGCTAACCTGACTGCAAGGTGCATTGTTATGTTACAGGGGTGTTCTACTTTTCTCTCTCTCTCTCTCACACACACACACACTGTGTGCTAATGAAGGCCCTTATAAAACTAGGCACTCCTCAGTGAAGTGGTGATTAGGATGTCATAAATCCGATAATCCGACCACACATACATGAGCTTTGTGGGTTTGTGGCTTAGATCAGCTGCCTGTGTCTGTGTGTGTTTGTGAGGAAGTAGAAAGACAGCAAAGAACGTGTTAAAAGTCAAATGGTGAGGGAACGTTACATATGGAGCAAGGACTGAAAAGAGTAACCGGATTTTGCTCTGTACTGAGGAAACAGGACATGAAGAAGAGACTAATCAAAAATAAAAAATAAAAAAAAAAAGCTGCAGTGGAGGGTTTCTACAAAGAGCAGTTTGTAGATCAGTTAATAAATGTTTATATCTGAAATTTTGCAGATACTTCAGTCAAAGTAATTGGAAAATTAAGCTCTAAATTTGTGCAAATCATTTACATATCTCAGGTTCTGCATGGATACCACAAACTAGAGCTGTGTCATCATGGGTTTAATGTCATCATTCGATCGTGCTTCATAAGTATCACAGATTGATGACAGTATCAGCTATGGATTTGAGGGAGTGAATGGGTGGGACACAACGAGGCGTGGCCATATTTACGTAACCTGGCTTCTGTACGTGTAATCATTAGTTTTTATTAAGTACCCGTTAACAAGGCAAGGAATGCTTACAAACTGAAGTAGAGACTATAAATACCCATACGATATTAGTTAGAACTAAGCTGACAGTATTTAAGTTAAAATTAAATGAACTGTGTGCATGTGCTCATTATTGAAGAGCAACAGAGATACTTATTGAAATCTTGTATAATTAAGTAGCGGCCTGATAAACAACACACCGAAAGCATCGCAGACATTCACGGCTTTATCTGTTCAGCAGCACAGACAACAAAAGATCTAAGTTCTATCAGAAAAAGATGTTATGTCACACTTTTCTAAAGGCTTGTACAGGACGCAATACACTTTATTTTCATCCATCTTAAAGCTGCACACTGTGTATTCCCGCAGACATTTAACTTGACAATCATGATGATAGTTGAAATCTACCTTCATTCCTCATATTACCTTCAAACCTACACTCTGAAAAAGTCTTGAGAAAAAAGAAAAACACAAACAAACCAACACATCAGGTTTGGTATGATATTTTTCCCATTCATGTTGCTTCCTACTGTGAAAGCAGTGGTCCATATGCAGCAGCCACCTGAATTTGCAGTAATAAATATATTAAAATAAATTCACTTAGTTCTTGAAAAGTGCTGCTCTAATCACCTAATCCATGAAATTTAACAAAAAGTGCTGCTGTGGCCTAAGAAGTTTGTGTGATATGGTATGTTACAGTAGCCGATGTCCTACGTCAACTCATGCTTCCATACACCTGACTAGCTCTAACCTGTCTAACCTCTAACCATTCCCAACTGTCGTGTCACACACTTCTAGCTGGACAACATGGATATGATCTCCTCCTGACTGGGAATATTATTAGTATAACTATTAACTGATAATAGTATTTTCACATAATGTATTATACTCCACCTTAAGATCTAACTGAGGCACACAGATAAAGTGTTGGCCCAATTGATAAGGCTGAGAAATATTGCTAAAGTCTAATAGGTATAATTTTTCATTTTTATTTTAAGTTCAGTTTTCTGTTCTTTTCACAGTATAGGGAAAGGTTTCAAAATCATTGTCCGTGGCAATTACACATAAGATGAGGGACAGTGGATAGAAATTAGAAAAAGAAAGAAAAGAAAAGAAAAGAAAATCTCTAGCAGTATTCCTACTGCACTTTTCTTACCTCTATAACCTGCTTGGAGTCCAGCCTGAAGTTAAAATCACCAAAGAGGAAATATGGAAGCTTTTCATAACGCTGGTCTGTGATCCTAGAGAGAGAGAGAGAGAGAGAGAGAGAGAGAGAGATCAGCAGAGTACAAATTTGATTCTTATTGGTATCAAATAGCAAAGCAGAGCTCACCAACTCACATGCAGAAATCTTAAATGAAAAACAGTTCATTTACACCTGAATCCAAATCTAGCACTGGGTCAGAATTGCTGGATCATGGCTGAGGAATCACTGTGGCAGTGTTTGTGAAGCAAACAGCACTCCCTAGTGGAGGATTCAAATTGCACTGACAAGTGTGAAAGAACTGGATAATAAGCACGGGTTCACACTGCTGCTGATTTAAAGGTGTACGTATGGTACTTGTCTCTCAATGTGTTCATTCCTAAAACAGCACACTTCTGAGTTAACCCTCTCCCCTTGTGAGTGATAACACACCTGAAAACACGTCTTAAACCTATCAATCCTCTTTCCATGAGTGTATTACTGAATTACTTTACTGCAGCTCTCTGAGAAGCTCGGACGATTCATGGAGTCCTGAAGTCATGGAGCGCTTCCAGAGAGCACCGGGTCTCTACAGTGTTCCCCATTCTGTCGTCTCTTAATAAACACTCCTCACATGAGGAATAATTAACTCTCCATACCTAATCATTTATTTTGTGTCAGCGTGTGCGTGTAGGTGAGAGTGAGGGAGTGTATGGAAAAAGAGCTAGGAAAGTGTCTTCATCTTGGATTAATTGGTGCAGATGCTATGCTGGCTAATCGCTGGGATAAATCTCCCCTTGCTCCCACTGCCCAATATCACTGTATTTATGAGGTTGTAGAGGACGGGTCTCATGCCGGCGACTCTGTTCCAGGATGGTACTCTGAGGTAACTCTAAATCTATATGTGTTTGAAGAGGGGGTGGCAGGGTGTGCTATTTTATATCTGTCTATGTGCCGTTCAGCAGATAAAGTTTAGACAGAATTTATTCTGTAAAGGAAAACTTTTTAAGGTGTGAGGTAGATTGCTTGAACTCAAAATGTTAATTGGAATTTGGGCAATAAAATATGAATATTCTTAAAAGATAATGTGTTCTAAACATATACCAACAGACATAAATGAATAGGAGAAACAATAATGTTTTCTTTTTTTTAATGAAAGCTTCCCAGACAGGTTGGATTCAGACCAGGATCCCATGGGACTTAAAAAGGCATGAGTTAGAAATCACATAAGAAACTTGAAAGACTCAACAATATCTGGAATCAACATCTTATCAACAATATCTTATTCAACATCTGAACATCACGGTCATGGATACTCATTTGTTTATACTTTGTGAAACAGAACCATCTACATAACACCTGAGACCTGCTGCACAGAATGTCGTGAGCTCAAATCCCAGGGCCACTGCTGGACCCCTGAACCTCCCCAGTGTTTCCAGGAGCATAGCATATTATGGTTATTACAAACAAACACCCTTCCGATTAAGGCCACAGGTTTAAATCCGAACACAAATATAAACACCCCGAGCGCAAAACAGATACAAACAGTAGCATTGTGTTACACCTCTACGAGCGTGTACATTGCATATCAATTGAACTGGTTTTATCTAGCCGTTAAAACCTAAACCACACAATAAAACGTGCTGCTCGTGCTGTCATTCTGAGCTGCAGTCCCAACAAGTCTCTAGCACGATAGAGGGTTTAAAGAGTACTTCTTTATGATTGGCTGTAAGGCATTAATCAATAGTGACGGCTCCTCCTCTTCTAATCTAATGAGTGACAGTCAGTCAGCCCATTAATCCATACACACATTCTCTCTCTCTAAAGCTAGACAGCGTATACAGATATAGAGAATACGATAGACCGACAATGAGAATTAGAGACACACATTCTAATTGTCTACAGCAGCCATAAAATACATTATAGACTTAGTAAGATTTAAGTCTTTATGGTATCCGTTCCTGCCAAGATCAGGCTTGGATTCAGGAGCAGCATTAATCAGTGTGGTATATGACCTGAGAGTGCCTCGATACCTATTTGTCTACTTGTCCTTATTCTCTAAATTCTCACACATAACTATAATATACTGTAAGATTTTGTAAGCACTTCTAGTCTGGCTCTTGGCTGGTCAAATGTGGTGCTCCTCAAATATTGTGACTAAAAATATTCTGCTATTTCTTTGTATATAGTATGCAGTAAACAGTAAAATGATTAGATCTTATAGACCATGTAAGCTAAATTACTTTTCCTTTCGCTTTTGGCTGTTTTCTTCTCTCTCAACTGCTGTCAATGTATACAGAGATAACTACACTGATTAATCTACACTACACTGATTAATTAAAGAACCAGAAAGAAAGACACCCAAAAAAAGAGAGACCGAGAAATAAACAGAGATAAGACAGAAGTAGTGATTAAGCTGTAGAAACGAGAATTGGCAAAGTGGACAGTGTGAGCGCTCTCACTTTCTTTGCCTCTCCCTCTTTCTCGTGATGCATGTTGGGGGAGTGAGTCTGGCTTTATCCTGCTAACAGCCATGTCTAATGCGACAGGCCGGCGTGTTTTGTCCTTGGCTCTAGGTATCAGCGGCGGGTCAGAAGGTAACCCTCTGTTTGCATGGTGCTTTCCTAAAGCTCCCAGCGCTTGACTTTTACCCCCCCTGCCTGAGCCCTAGGGGCCCCACCTGACCTGCACATTACACACAGTGCTGAATGTGAATGGGCTGTAAGGTGGGGGGTCCTGGATGCACCCTGTGACCCCCCCTCCCTCTGTCTCTGCCCCCACATTAACTGTGTCATCAAAGTTCATTCATGCAAACTGTACTAGTGTCACATACACTGAGCACAATGGTGCAGTCCTTTATGCAGACTCTAAACATGCAATCCCATGAGTCCAGAAAGAGCTCGAAAAGCTTTCTTTTACTGGTGAGTAGAGTGACTGTGTGGGTGTGGAGTTGTAAAGTGATTTATTTTAGCTGTACTAGAGCTGTACAAAGGCTATGGTCAAGCGCTAATTTATAACAAAATGCTCACTGCTCCCAGGGTCTCAACATTATAAGCACAAAGCTGAGGGAAAACTTTACACACACACACACACACACACACACACACTTTTCACATGCACACACATACACCTTACTTATATGCAAATGTGCACACTAGAGCCGACACAAGGGGCCAAAGACTATTTTCCCCAATGTTCACAAAATCAAAATCTAAACAAATAAAGTAAAAATATAAAAAAGAAAATAAAAAAAGAAAAGGATTAATTATTGATGAACTGAATGATTAATTCATTAATTCAGGCTTCTGTGGAAAATGAGCCTAGTATCAGTCACCTGGTATAACAAAAGGCTCTGGACAAATGCATTCTATACTTTATTTACAGATCTTTGAATTGACAGCTTTTTAATTTAAAAAAAGGGGGGGGGGGATAAATAGTGAAAAACATAGTGATAAATGCCAAAAAAATATAGTGAAAAATTCAAGACTTGCCTAAAGTGTTTAATTTAAAAGTAAAGATGATATGGCAATAAATAAAAATGAATCAGAAACAGCTGAATAAGTTGTTTAGGAGTTTAACTGTTGCTTCAGTACAAACATTTAATATTTGTTAATGCTGTGACTGTGGCATTAATATTAGATTATTTTAGGACAGTCCTTATGCATGAACAGGCATCATTCAATACCTTTACATAACTGTGTGTATCATGGCATTATTACTCTTTTTTATTGTGTCATTTTCTGACACAGTGAACGTTTGTGCTGTCTCAAAAACGACACTGATCTTTTCATTCTATCATCTAAAGTGCTGTGTCATCATTGATGCAGTATGACAATACTGACAAATGAGAACAGAAGAGATCCAACGTCTTGGACATACAGAAAGCAAAAAATAGTATTTATAGTTTTCATTCCTTCTTTTTTTTCCCCATCTCTCTCTCTTTCTCTCTAAAATGCATAAAAATGCGAGTTGAGCTGTATAACTCTGCTTGGCATACATACTGGGCATTACTGCATTGCTTTGGAGAAGTCACTCCCCCGGTCTCAGCGTTGCCCCCTCCCTGATTTAGTCAGTGTGTCTGATTCACAAGGAATTGGGGCAGAATGTTAACACTCTGAAGAATGTGATCGCTGCCAGTCATGTCACAGCCCCAACCAGAGGCCCCCCGAATGACCTGCGGAAGTGACCACCCTCTAATTTTTCTAAGGCTGCTATAGGTTCACCCCACAGCACTTGCTCACTGTGTGTGTGCGTGTGTGTAGGTCTATTTGGGGTGGTCAGAGAAGAGGGCGGGATCAGCCAAAATGGGGTCAAATATGACATTTCCTTAAAGGCAGCTGAAAATGTATAGTCTCTAATAAGTCAACGAGATCTACACAATCCCCAGAACTGCTCATTTTCTCATCAAACATCCTTGCATTTATTGGCCCATAAGTGTCCTTCTCTGTATAAATACCTCAGCATAACTGTTTTTTGATATAAGTGCTGTGTTTAAAATACATTTAACAATACAATTACAAGCCACAAACTACCATTTAATACACAAACATCTGCACAAGCTCAACAATTAAACAATTATAGTAATATATGTTACATTGATCATCAAAGAAAATAATCCTGCACGGTTTTCTAATGACTTTATACCAATTAAGTGATGAACCAACCTGAAACTTGTGTCATTAGGAACTATATGGAGGCTGTGACTCTGGCTCAAGACACAAACTGTAAAATCTACCTTTAACATAACTATTGATGTTGATATCATAACTATTGATGACAACAGAAAATAATTACCTTGGAAATTTAGCAAGATGCAAGTGTGTGTTTGTGTGTGTGTGTGTGTGTGAGACCAGGACATTTGGAGCGCTGCCAGTGCTCGAATGTGTGAAGCATATCTTAGCCTAACGACGAGCTGATAAGGCTAAAAAAGATGGAATGAACTTAGCAAATAGTGTTAATGAATTGTTGATGTGTGTAGGAGAGAGACAGAGCAGCGAGAGTGGGTGGAGTCAAGACTGTTGTATAAGACAAGCAAGGCAGCTGATAATACAGCATGTGAATCGTGTTTTAGGGTTCTCTCTCCCTCTCTCTCTCTCTCTCTCTCTGTGTTTGTGTGTGTGTGTGTGTGTGTGTGAGGGAGCAGGGTGGGAAGGAGGTCTGGCTGACTGATTAACCTTTGACCCACTGGGCCTCCCAGGGTGAGGAAGCAGTTCACAAAGTCACTGCTGATCGACATTAATACTGCATCCAACACAGAGCAACGGCTTAGAGACTGCCACACTACCACGCTAAAAGCCTTTCCTATTCATAAACACCGCACCAACAGCACAGAGGTTACTACGTTACACCTTTTATAGCCTTTTTCTTTAAGACTCCAAACCACATAACTACTACGGGGAGAAAGCACGCTGACGACGTTCGAGTAAAACTGCCTTCATCAATCAGAGCATGAAAATAGATCACATCATTTTAAAGAATATATAAATAAATAATTCAGCTATTCTGTATCTATTTGTCCTTATCCTGCCATTTTAATGAATCCGTTTTCTGGAAGTTCTCCGTTACATCCACCGGGCTACTCTTTTAAGTCTGCCTCTCTAGCTCTAACCATGGCTCATACTTTCTCCCTCTATAACTCAGTGTCTCTTTCCTCCTCTCTCACTGTCGTTCTGGGAAAAGCTGAAAAAGGGAAAACATTTAGATTGGAGGGCTCTTTGAATGGGGTTGACAGTTGACTGATGACCGTCCATAAAGTGACAAAGAATAGCTGTGTGGCAGTCGGTGCAGCCCGGCGCTTCCCCCTGGGAAACTAATTGCCCTGAATTGTTAACGGCAACATTATTTTTCTGCCAATCACACCATTTCAATGCCCCGAAAATGAGCATGAAACAAGCCTTTTGACTGAACAGAAAAGTTAAATGTCTCCAATGTTGATCAAATTAACTTCAGCCTCCTGACAATGGACTATATTTGTGTGAAAATAATGGAGAGGGACAATGGGCGTCTTTCTGCCAAGATTTCACAGTTGTGATGTAAAACTGTTGCGCCCTGAACCCAAGTAGCTTCTCTGAAAAGAACAGCAAATGGAGACACATCCACTCAAACAAAAGCTGAGCCTGTAGAGAGCGAAGTTATTTGCTCGGACATAGCTGCTGAATATCTTCAGTGGTGGGGCAGAATGAGAAAGTCAAGCGATCAAATCAATCACTATTAAATGTAAATTCATTCTCACCATTTAGCCTCTACCCTCCATATTCAAACTTTAAAGCTGTTACATTTTCCTTCTATTTTATTGTCTATTATTTAATAATTATATACAGAACTAAATGACCTGAAATAGAGTCAATCGTTATGGTGCAACAGAATATCAAGAAACTGAAAATTGTTTGTTTTGAACACAACTGAGAATTATGAGCAGTGAAGAAATCATTTCATATAATAGAAAAATATTATATACTCAAACAAAAAGATAGAGAGACAGACAGAGAGAGAAGGACAATCCAGGAGCAATCCGGCTAAATGCTATAGTCTTTCAGCATTGTTCCCCTGAGGCCTTTAAGCAGTAGTGAGATAAACAGTGTTTAGCAGCTGAAAGAGGCAAAGGAAAAGAGCTTATCAGGTGTGATCTCAATGGGCTGGAAGCTGCACAATTAGCCCTCTAAGGAGATAAGGGTTTAGAGGATGGGCCCCCCCTTTACACTGCAACCAAAGGCATGTCAGTATGGAAATATCTGCCCATAAATCAGCAAGAGATGAACAGGTAGAGAATTCTCAGTCAGAGACATGGTAAGAGTGCAGGAGATGAGGAGCAACCAAAAGAGAAAAGGTGGGGGCAGAAAAAACATTATGGTAAAAATGGAATGGCGAAAGAGGGGGAGGTATGACTACATACTCTACCCTCTCCCTTTTCCTGCTCTCCCTTTCTGGCCTAGAAGTCATAGCGAAGGACAATGGGCCCAAAAGCTGGTTCCCAACGAGCCGCTGAATAGCCACACTGTTGGTGGTAGCACTTCATTCAAACGGCTCCACAGCCACATTGTCCTCCTCGATCGGCACGGGAGAATAGAGTTTGCTGGTGGCTGCCAAAAGGTTAGCAGCCCTGGTGAAAAGAGCCGAACATCATTCACTGGCCCTAACAGAGCCGGGGGGAAGCTTTTGTACTCTGCCCTCCCTTCCTTCAGTCCATCCGGATCTATCAGACTAAGACCGCGTCTCCATGAGTGATGTGCTGTTACACTCGGTAAACCAGCAGAAGGAATGAAACACACTCCCACCTCAATGATTTAGTCCCACCCACAAGCCTAAAATACAACCAGGACCTCCCCAAAAAGGGCAAAGATTATACTTTTGGCACCTTTTAATAAGAAATGCTGTAAAGGATCAAGATGCTGCACAATACCTGCAATTTCACAGACGTCATTAACAACAGAAACATCTGCAAGGCTTGTAATGGCTTTTCTGGCCTTGTCCTTTTACAACAGGACATCGGGATGTATAAGGAAAAAAACCCAGAGCTGGCAAAGCTGCACTGCCTCAGAAATATGAACCTAGGTGTAGTATTTATGAGCGACTTTTAAAAATAAATCAACATCACCAACCCTGGAAAAATAAATTCAATCAGATATGGCGCAAACCCCCAGTGTAAGCAGCAAGGGGTCATTTCCATACTTCATTATATCCATAAATCCAAGTAAATATGGCTTAATAAAAACTGTAAAAGGTGCAATATTCCTAAAGCACCTCCACTTGGTTGTCATTAAAGCTGCTCCATTCTTTCATCAGATGAGAAATCAAGGAGGGAGCTGGAAAAAAGAGACCTCTGAAACATAAAAGCAGGTCGTAATTCAGGGTGTCGGATGCCTGGCTAAAATATGCCAAGCATATGCATGCAGTTATTCAAAGTGGATTTGTGGTAATGCCGTGGAAGTCACCGTGTGCATTCAGATTCCATGTTAGCGAGTGTATCATGATGGAAGGGCAGCACTCCATCACTAACAGTCACGTACAATGCAGTCTATAAGTGATTGCACAGTGACACGTTTTATGATGTTTTGAGTCTGTCATCTGGAATGGTGAATTTGAAATAAAATTATGAGGGTAAATATCTATAATAAATATACCATCAAATACATCAGCGTTGGCACACACTATGTATAAAAAGGGTTTTACTTTTTGCTACAGAAATGTGCCCTCATGTCCTGTGGATGGAGGCAGGATCATCCTGGAATAGACCACTTCCTTCAGGATAAGAAATCTTTCATTACTGAATATAACTGATCCATCAGAAGCACTTTGTATTGCATTGTAATGACTCCAAACAGCATAATTGGGTACTGTAGAGGCTAAGCATCCAGGCCTTTTCTATGCATGTACTCCCACACTCATTCTGCTAGAGACTCACTCACTCAGTCTCATTCACTTGCACAGACTCGCTCATTCACTCACTCGCTGTGAGTGACTCGCACAGACTCGCTCATTCACTCGCACAGACTCACTCATTCACTCGCACAGACTCGCTCATTCACTCGCACATTCACTCGCTCATTCACTCGCACAGACTCGTTCATTCACTTGCACAGACTCGCTCATTCACTCGCACATTCACTCGCTCATTCACTCGCACAGACTCGCTCATTCACTCGCACAGACTCGCTCATTCACTCGCACATTCACTCGCTCATTCACTCGCTCGCACAGACTCGCTCATTCACTCGCACAGACTCGCTCATTCACTCGCACAGACTCGCTCATTCATTCGCACAGACCCGCTCATTCACTCGCACATTCAGACGCTCTCATTTACCCACCCATCTCATTCACTCACTCACCGACTTGCTCTTTTGCTCACTCACAGATTCGCTCACTCAGCTACTCTCACAGACTCACTCACTAGGTCACTCACACTCACAATCAGTGTTCAATTACTTACAGTACAAAAGTATTCAAAGATACTGACGTTTGCTTAGAACACCTGCATTCTCTCCCACTCACTCACGCTCACTGTCACTCAAACTCACTCAAGCGATCCCACTCACCATGCTTTCTCACTCTACTCACTCACTCTCACTCACTCTCACTCACTCACTAACTCTTACCTGTCCAGAACATAGCCAAGAGCTTTTTGCCGTGTGCCTGAGTAGACAGAAGGACTGTTTTCCCAGGCTATCAGGTTGGAGGCATCGTGGAACAGGTGAATATTAACCAGGTCAAAGGCACTGTGAACACATCAGAGAAGAAACACTGAGCCGAACTTGTTGCAAACCAACACAGAAACCCAATATACAATATAAAAATAAAACCCCATGTCTGCCATAGAATGTAAATGGTATTAATTTGATTTTGTGTATAAGATGACTTTAAATCTCACATTATGTTTGCTACTGCATTATACCAATAGCTAATGTTTATTTAGTGAGCTTGCACTATGACCCTAAAAACTGAGCACCACATACTGTATCTTTTTCTTATGACAATTTATTTCAGCAGCAAATCTAATTTAAATACGTCATGTATTCCTGTTCATAAAGTTTGAGCTTTGACCCTTAATGCTTTGACCTTTAACACACCACGATGTACAGTCTATAAGCAATACAACATAACCCATGAATGACTGTGTACTCTGCTCTTACATGACTGTGTGCTCGTACATGCCAAAGCCACTAATCTGTTTAAAAGTGACATGTGTAGAATGCTATACATGCTTTCACAGCGGCCCCGCGGCTAAGCCTGTTATACCTCTGTCACCATTTCATTCCACTGCACGGTCTCTCTTCTCTCTTTCCATCTACCTCATGTCATCCCTCTTTTTGGAACAGAGCCCAGTCCCTGTCTCACATCATCCCTCTATACCAATCCCCTATTTCAGCCCTTTTGTCCTGTTGTATTTCCTCTATTAGATTACCCACACAGCTATCCCCCTTCACCCATCTCTCGATGGAGAAAACCTTTAAGATCCTGCACATGCAGGTGCAATTGCATGTAATGTTTTCTGTCATCTGTCAGATAGAGCTGCTTGACTAACGTGATTAGGCCTAATCCAATCCAGCCCTTCTCCAGCAGCTGGACTGAACACACACACACACACACACACACAGGGAATAGACATTTCCTAGTTATTGCGGCCAGCTCAGAGTATACACAACGACCGATGAGACTGTGGGTGCGTGTGTGTGTGTGTGTGTGTGAGAGAGAGAGAGAGCGAGATGGAAGAGAGAGAGAGAGAGAGATACAGGTAAAACACTTCACTCACCAATCCCCCAGAGTCCAGCGAGTCCTGATGAAGCCTTTTCTGGACCATTTGCACTGCAGAAAAACAACACAGACAATATATTAAGACATGATATTCAACTTTTTTCAACTTTAGATTTTTAATATAAATTTAATAAAAATTTAAGTGTAGAAATAACAGTGAGAAAAGCAATCAAAACATCTACTTATTTGGCAGACAGTGATTAAAGGATCTTGTTCAAAAGTTCAATATTGATAACTCAAACCTTCTGATCAGAAGCCCAACACATTAACCACTGAGCCACCGCTTCCACACAAGGTGTAAAAAATCAGGGTGAATTGTGTGACCTGAAGTGCAGCGAGTTTACATACAGAAACCTTTCTTTTCCGTCAGGGAAATGATGAACAATTTGGTTTAAATGTTGGACAAAATGTCTAATTGTTCACGTTAAACATTCAAACAGTTTCACTCTTTTATTTCTAAAGAATTTTTTTTTTTTTTTTTTTTTTCTAATTCCAATTTAATAACTGCATTAAAACTACATTTTGGGGGAATGCAAAATGTCAGATCCAAGGTTCTCTCTCCTAGGAAAGAAACTCTTCTGTGTGTACACAACATTCTGCACAGAACTGAAAAACACTGGGCACTGGTAGCTTCGTGGTTAACCCTGGGCTCTGATCTACTGGTCAAAAGGCTGCATGTGAAAATCCATATCCAGCATTACTAAGCTGCCACTGTTAAGTCATTGAAAAAAAAAATACTTGAAAACTTTTATTGTTGTATTTTTATCAAGTAGAACTCATTTTTGGGTAAACAGCCAAATGAGGGGAAAAAAAACAGACTGGGGAGAAAAACAAATATCTTATACTTGGGCATCAAGACTGAAATAGAAGATGCCTCTTTAGCTAACATGCTTGAAATCAAATTAACGTCTTGTTTCTTCTGTGATTTCCTAGACATATTTAATTTTTATATCATCGATACTGTGAACTCTGATCATCAAACACTGACCTCTGACCCAAGCGTAAGCTTTCTCTGTCACTCACTCATTCAGTCTCACTCTCTCTCTCTCTCACACACACACACATGATTTACCACAGAGCGTGTTATTAAATGAGAGACAAATTGATCCTGCAAGCGTCCTCATTTCCAATGCACTGCCAAATAAATAATCAGGTACTCACGCTCCCTCTCCCCGAGCTTCTAATGGGGAGTTAACTGATGCCGTGAATAAACTAATTACAGTCCGGGTCATATAATTACAAATCGACTAACTTTATTTCTAAAAAATCTTGAGGCAAATTAAAACATGAGAAGGATATCATTCTGCCTCGCATCATTTTTCAGACCACATTAAGACAAGATTAACTGTATGAAATGAAATTACATTAGCATAGGAAAATGAATCCATAAGCTACATAGAAGAGAGAAAGCAGGGTTTATATTAGTCTGAAAAATGAGTGTTCAGGATCACTCAGCTAGATAATGCACTGCCTATCAAGATGTGGTAGCTTAGTGCTTAAGGTGTTGGAATACTGTTCGGAAGGTTGTGAGTTTGAATCTCCAAGCTGCTACTGCTTGGCCCCTGAACAAGGCCCTTAACCTCCAATTGCTCAGTTGTATAAAAATGAGATAAGTCACACTGGATAAGGGCGTCTGTGTAACAGTTCACTGAGAAACACATAGCATGCTACCAAAATGTGCTGACTTGAAACTTATAATGGATGTTGAAAAAAATGTAAAACTCCATCAATAAAGGTCATAGAATGAAACATGTTTACGAAAGATTCTTACTAAGTCTAGCTGTGTGTAGTCCAACATTAAAGTACACCAGAATGAAACTGAGGCACCTACAGTATGTGCTTGAGCTACACCAGGGTATCTCACCCATGATTACAACCCCACATGAGGGCACTTCAACTACACAAGGTAAGTTAAGGTGAGAGAATCTAACATTCTCAGCTCAATCATTTATATCTGATATTTTCTGACAAATTGAAATTAGAAATACAACTAAAAGTACCAAGGCAGATTTTTTTTGTTATTTTGAAATGTTACTAGGATCCACATTCACACAATCCACATTTAAATGAAACTTTCCACTATTATGACATTCTGTATTAGTGTAAGAGTACCGAAATAGGCAAAAGAAAAAAAAAATTCCTCTGCTATTTCCTGACTGTACCTGAGTGGAACAACAGAACTCAAGAAAGATATAAATTTGCTTAAAAATGTACTCAATATTGACAAATTATATATTTAGTTGCTAACACATCAACTTCATCATCATCACCACCATCATCATCATGTCTTAGTAAAGCATGAGGATAGAATCAACAAACAAAAAAGCAACTTCTCAGGCCCAGTTCATTTCTACTAAGGATTCACACCACTGACCTTAATACTGATCATTAAACTCAAAAGACCTCAGATGGAGCAGAGAGAGAGAGAGAGAGAGAGAGAGAGACAGAGAGAGAGAGGGAGCGAGGAAAGAGAGAGAGAGAAAAGAGAGACTGAAATGACTACTCTCTCAGTCTGGCCAGTGTTAGGGGCATCAGATGTCTGTTGGAAAGGTCAATAGCTAAGAGGTGAAATTGGCTCCTTGGGTAGCTCCAGACCACTGACAATGATGAACGGGTGTCCATAAGAGGTCACCATGACCAGTGACTCGTGCAGGTCCGCCCCCAAAACCAAGATCAGCAGGGAAAAGTATTCATGTGGAAACATGAGGCACAGGGGCTGAGCGAGCAAATGGAACAGTCCATAATCTCATATCTGCCCCATATCTGATGACTCAATCATTGTCTAAAGTCAGCCATGTCATGATTCCTAAGAAAAGGTTGGGGGCTACGCAGCTAGAACGCTCATACGCACTGGCCTTTTGTAGTGTTGTGCTTGAGAAACCCCATAAATAACAACCCCAGCTGGGTCTGAGAGACATGATGGAAATGTATATGGTTAGAAATGCACAGTGAGTAATAACTAATACTCACAACGGGTGATTGATGAAGCTCCACACAAGGGCTCGTCCATTACTCTTTATTCTATCATTTCTCTTGCTATGGAAATGGTCATAATAAATGCAGAGTGGAGGAGGTGCAGGAGAGGAACCTAAAATAAGATCTTACATGATTTGCAAGAAAGAGCAACTCATTTAGTAGTCAGTACTCCTTCAGATCAAAAGTGCTGCTTAACACAGGTAGTTCAGACTCGTATACACATTTATTTATTTATTTTTTAATAAATTGTGGATTGCACGCAGGGTATTTGGCCTAGAATAACTAGCTGAAATAAAAGTGTCATGAAGCAAAAATGAACCAAAAGCCCTCTTTCAGACAGATGACACCCAACTCGATTTTAGTCAATTAGCTTATTAGATGAAGCATTTTTCCATTTCCAACTGCTATAAAGTCAAGAGATGGCCTGGCAGCACTGGATATCGCCTGTGAACAAGCAGAGAAACATACAGGTTACGACAGGTGACTAAACCCCTGTGCCAATGACCTTGAAGACCTCGAAGACCTTGAAGACAAAAAACTCCAAAAAAACAAACAAAGCTCGTTTTGTAATTATTCAACAAAAACTAGACAGAGCATCATGTGTCTGAATTGTTAGAGCACATGACAAAAAGCCTTTGGATTCATTTAAGCGAGCATCAAACCTTCCCATAAATAAATATAACAAATGTAGTAAATGACCGCATGGCAACATGACTTAAAAGGATTGGGGTAAGCTGGAGAAATGACAGACCGCCGTATCCATCAGCTCGACCTTTCACAAACAATGCACCCGCCGGTTTGTCCACTTCCTTCTGACTCGGCTTTTCAATTAATATCATCCCTTCGCTTGGCCACCACTTAGAGCCATAACTCACTGCTGCAGCGTTTTTTGCATACTGGGAGGGGAAAGTCATTTACACCGCACCCACAAACGGTTCCTGAGGAGGATACAGGGTCAGGAGGAAAAAAGGGATTGGTACAAAGATTAGGACAGAACCTATGAGGTTCTGGATAGCAGAGAAGCATAATAAACTAATGATCAAGTCACAAATATTATTTATATTTAAAGACAAAAATATACAGGTTTAAAAGGGACGGAGTGACATCACCGCACATTTTCTTCTTGTTGCATTGCCAGTAAAACCAATTGCCTGTCAATCAAAGGGGGGGATTAAAAATTTCTTCCTTCCTGTAATGATGTCAACAAGAGGTTAATATCATCCTCCAGATCTTTTCAAAGCTCACTAGGCTTTCTCGCATACTCTTCACCGAGTTGATAAATTAGCTTTATCAAATCAAGGTTTACTATGCCTAGAGAATTAAAAAGTTATGTCTAATGCTCATTTCTCTTCATGTACACGGTTCTTGTTTAGGTTTTTATCGCTGTCCTGAATGTAACGTCACTTATGGGTTCTGCCACACTTCAGTGTCAGATCAGGAAAAAGATCAGAATTCTGCTGTCTCTGGACCAGAGCTGCGTGTTGCCCAGGATTCACTGTTAATAGGATTCTTTTAGAGCAGCAGATGGATGGCGAATCTGGATGGTTTCATCTACTAAAAGAGGGCATAAATCACAGAGTGGGGAGCGGGGACGAAGCCTGGGTTATCACCAGCCGAGCCACCTCACCACAGCCCTGCATTAGAGCATTAGTGAAATTAATTCATCTTTCATAAGAGGTCTGAGCCGTATCCGTGATCTATGATAACAACCAATCTCTCACTACGCAGAGGGCCGCGTGTGTGAGAGTGTTAGTGTTAGTGTGTGTGTGTGTATATACGCATGCATGTGCACTCGAGGGTAAGGGAGAGTCCCTGTCCAGGCTAGACTACACAAATCTGCGACTTCTAAATGGGATAACATTATCTGGAGTGCTGCTCTTGAGAGCATCATCTGAGATTCATAACACAGCCATGAAGCGTACATAAATCAATGCATAAACTTTGTTTTCTCATCCTTTTTCCCTCTTCTCGCTCATTTTCTAAACCAGCCAGTCAACCTTGCTGTTTTTGTTTTGCTTGTGTTCTGGTAATTATTGTGAACGGTGTAGCAACTGAATCATAGTAATTGGTTTTAGATCATGTGGAAATGTCACATTTGGAGGCAGGGGGAATACAGAGGGAAGGTACGAGGGTGTGTGCGCGCGTGTGTGAAGGATAAGGAAATTGGGAGAGGCCCGTGAAAGGCCAACTCTGTCTGCTTTTGCATATATTTGCTGGGCCGCGCCGCCAGAGCGTGGGTAACTGATGAGCTCTGAGAATCAGCCTGACACACGAGCACCCACACTCTTTATTACTGTAGCACCCTCTCTCTCTCTCTCTCACACACACACACACAGACAGACACACAACAGTAAACACTGAAAGTCAGAAATTGCAGAAATACTCATGGAATCCCCACATTATAGGAGACATGCAGCCGAATGACACACCAACTTCATTCTATGTAAAATGAGTAAAATGCAACATTCCATTGCATATTGTACGTATTCTTAATTCTAATAATCAACATTCACCTAAAAATGTCTACAGCATAACTATGTAGAATACGGAAATATCTGTCTTTTCTCTCACTTTTACTCTGTTCTCTATTCCATGACATGATGCGTATTTACACATACTGTACCTCAGTCATAAACTAAAGGTGCCGAATCATCTTCCGTAGTCTGGCTGCATGGTGTATATTTATGCGTTTGTTCTAAAATGTTATTGTTTCTATAGACACAACTTCCACAGGGATGTGTGAGAGCGCTGCACACTAAACATTATTAATTATTAAAAATTATTTATATATATTATAATGGAACTGTTAGTTTCAGATCTTTGGAAGGAGTCTGCAGTGTCAGCAATTTGTAACAATGAAGCTGTAATAATAAAAAAAGTTTTCTGACAATGTGGTTATTCAAGAACATGAAAAGCTTCATTTCTATATTCAAGACAGAAGAAAACAATACTGAGAGACCGACTGTGTAAAGCTGCTATAAAGTAAGTGATAACAGGACCTAACTTGTGGATGGTTGGAAACGTTACATTTTTCTATAAACAAAATTAATAAATTACAAAAACAAAAATCCTAGCACCAATGGTAGGAGAGATATAATAAATCTTTTCTTAAGCGTACAAATCCTGAATGTATCTACACATGCAGCATAGCTGAAGCAAGGGAAGAAGCTCAGCTATAAGACTACAAAGACCATTTCCACCTGAACAAAACACAATTCCAACACCAAGCAGCTAAACGAACAGACAGAAAAACAGTGTAAACAATGCGCACGCAACAAAACTTACACAAGCAAATTCGGCCACTACACGTTACAAATACAACCAGCTTCTGCAGATACAATGGTATAAGTATGAGCTCTGTGACTAGAAAAAAAAAACAACTTTTTTAAAAACCACCAATTTATTATTATTATTATTTTTATTATTATTATTATTATTATTATTATTATTATTATTATTATTATTATTATCTCTTACTCTGAGATCTAGTAATATTAAAGTAAT
>JAOTRN010000041.1:17789192-17809298 GCA_028566695.1 Bagroides melapterus | reverse complement strand
ATATATATATATCTACCAGAATTATTCAAATGTACCTTGTAATTTCTGAAATATACACGTTTTCATTTGAGCATGTCGTTTCAAGCAAAAACACAGGCCTAGATTTGAAGAAGTTAAAAATCACAATTGCTGGCAAATGTATGTGATGTATAAAGACTAAATGACTCTGAAATGTGGTGTGATTGGAAAATAATCAGTGTCACACTGCTAACACTTTTTTCCCATGACACCATGCCACATCACGTTTCATTCCTGGCTTATCTATCTTACTGGGGCGAGGCTAATAATGCCACAATATCATCACAATGTACTAACTGTTCTTGAGAGTATTGTGATTTTTTGTCGATATATGAACATACAGTAGGTATACGAACATATATATATGAACTGTATTCTTTCTAATAGTACTGACTAGTTAAATATGTCAAGACTTTCTGGAACCAATTCCTTCATTTCTAAGTCACTCTCCTCTTTCTTTGGTCTATAAACACAACGGGTAGAAAAATATTCTGCTGCATGATTTTTTTTTAATCATGAAAATGTCTTCAAGTATTGATCATCCCTGACATCCCTGCTGTATTATTAAAAAATGTGGATATTTTTAGCTAACCAACATTTTCATTAATATTAATTAGGAACAATTTTATTTTTTTTTCGAATGTATGATGTACATGCCAAAGTGTTTTTCCTAAATGAAAAAGAGAGGCGTTTTAACATTTGTCAGTCAGACTAATAGACTTTAGGATTATTGAGTTTGATTTAAAAGCACTCCAGCACTATAATGGCTGTAAAAATGGAATTATGGTTTTATGACTATCATTTTCTCCGCCTGGAAATCTCTGCTAATCACACAAAAGGAAATCATACAGAATTAAAGAGTAATGAATGTGTTTAGAACTTCTAGGCATGGCATATTGACACAGGTCATGCAGATAACGTGACCGCATAAAGTGGTGCCAACAAGAGGAATAAACACACCTCAGGAAAGTAGTCTTGAGGGAACTTCTCTTTCTCCAGCATGGACGTGCTGTCTAAAGTGTCTGAGTAGACCTCCTTGCCAACCACCTTCTTGAACCTCTTGGCTAGATAAAGAAGACACAGACATAAGAGGGAATTGTCACAGGGCTTTACTTACTGAGAAATAAATCAGAGATGGGATCTATGCTGAAAAATGAAGATGGAGAACCATTTTCAGACAACTGCTCCACCTACTGGTCTTAAAAGAATTAAATTAGATGAAAGCTGAACCCTGAGCTTGAAGAGTTCCAAATATTAAAACAGGACCAAAAATCTACTAGTCGATGTCCTATAATTTGTTGTTAGTCAGTGTTTAATAGAACAAGCCTAAATAAAATAAATAAATAAATAAAATAAAATAAAAAAAAGGGTGATATGTGATATGTATCAGCTCCTTTCCCAGTTTCCCTCAGGGGAAATGTTAAAGAAATCAGTGTGGAAGAGCAGTGTGGGCCGTCGAGACGCTCTGGCCTCCTCTCTGTCCTTCACGGGGCCACAGCGGCTAATGCTGACACCCGTGTAATAGCACAAGCTTTAATTAGTGTGACCAGAGGGACCCACAACCTCTGACCTCGGTAACTGATGAGGTCACCTCTAACCATCCGATATCTCGAGCATAATATTAGCACTGCCTGAAATCTCATGAATTAAATTCTAATATTAATAAAGCGTCAACGTTCCTTATTACTAACTTTATCTCTCTGGATGGCTTTTCCCAGCTCTTGCTGATCACACTGGTTTAATGGAACTGGCGAGGAATGTGTAAGGTTTCTTATCTAAAAGGAAGCTTACCTTTGAAATCAAACTGGTGGATGGTTTTTAAGGAGTCGTGTATAAAGTAACAACTTCCTAGTGCCTGCAGGGAGAAAAATAAAAATCAGTGTAAGATACAAATTTCATGTGTGTTTGTCGTACAGAAAGAAAAACATAGCAACATTTATAAAATTTTAATATAAATAAATAAAATTATATACCATATGACAGATATGATTATATATAATAAAATATCAATGGGGTCTCTTGTTTATGCAGTTCTATAGATGTGAGATCTGGGGAATTTGGAGTCAACACCTTGAACTTTTTGTGATGTCATATTATTTTGCTGAGAAAAGACACTAGGTTGCAAACGATGCACTTTATATAGCTAGGATAATTTATTTCCCTAAATCCTTAGCTTTGTACTGTTTTATGTAGCACCATGATCCTGGAGAAACTTTCCTTTCACTGTGTACTGCGTCAGCTATATATGGTTAAAATGACAATAAAGGCTTCTTGTCTTGACTCGATACTGTAACAATGCGGTCTTTTTTGTCCGCAACAGCGTTTATGTATGTTGGACGTGTCAAAATAACATCCATGTGAATGCCAGGGTCCAAGGTTTCCCAGCATCACACTGCCTTTACCAACTTGCTTTCTTTCCATAAGTGCATCTGGTGCCATTTTACACAGGAAGCTGAAATGTCATGTGTGTACTGACAGTATTAACTTTTCAGTAACTGAAAGCTCTTCTGACTGTACGAGTTAACCGTCGATCCCCACATCCAACAATGACCATGACATTGTTGACGGTTCACCAGTTGTTGTCCTTTCTTGGACCACTTTTGTAGGGTACAAACTACTGCATACCAGGAACAACCCCAGAAACCACAATTTGGTCTTTATCAAAGTTGTTTATAATGTTATGGCTGATCTGTGTGCGTGTGTGTGTGCGTGTGTATACAAACACACATGAAAAAGAACAATATTGTTAAGACATGTGATACTGAATGAGAGGAAGTGACAACATTTTTCATGCCACACTTCCTCCATGTGTACAGCCCTCGAAAAGGCCTCACACTCCACTTTTCCCATGTTCCCATGTGAACAGAAACAAAACAGAGTCTAATAAAGAAAAAAAAAAATCCAAGCACCTTGTGTTCCCCCTTTCTTATGTACCGAGCTCACTGCACCCAAATATGACATGTAAATTATAGATGGACCCAATTCTGTCAAAGTATTCTGAGCCTTTCAAAGCAGCCCGAGTCAGACAGTGTTTAGCATGACCAAAGATTTACTTCAATAGGATTATATTCTTAATTTTACTGAACAATCAGATAGTTTCCCAGCCTGTAGCACCCCAAACAAACTTGGCAAGAAGGAAAGAGGAAGAAAAAAAAAAAAAAAAAAAAAGAACCTCAGCTTGAGGGATTTGATCCGGTTCACAGTCCACTGCCTGCTTTTTGCTTTTGGAAGAGCTTTCTCTCCTCATATTCTCCAAGTAGCAGATAAAGCCAGAGAGCCGGGTTCTTCCCTCTCAGGCCTCAATGCAAAGAGCCTGTGCCCTCAATGGTCCTGTAAACCTCTAACACCTTCACAGCTCCACAATACAGAGGGAGTCAGTATGAGAGAAACAGCACAGAAGGGGAAGGGTGAGAGTTACATTAGGACCGAGCCAAACAGCTGCTAAGAGCACAGTTTGGACCATGCAGCGGAGTAGAGTGATAGAGGGAGAACAGAAGAGCAGTGAGATAAAGGAGGTGAGGAGAGGGCAGATGAAGGAGCAGACGAGACTCCGGGCAAGCGACGGAGCCATACTCAGCTTTTGCATTATGTATGAGGGCCACACATCCAGAGATTAAACATTTGCTGATTTGTGGAAAGCACAAACATGAGGTCTTGTCCGTCTCCCTGACACATCAAATCAAGCAACAGAAAACAGCTGGCTCACAAATAAAAGATGAGAAAATCTTCCATGTGACTTAAACCTGAGAGAATCTAGGAAAAGAAAGACAGGAAAAGGTAGACGGACACAGTGGGAGAGCATGAGAGAGTTCAGAATTCAAACTGCCTATATGTCTGCTTCTGTCAGTAGATGGGCCAGAGATGGGAGGTGAAAATGTGCATGGCAACATGAAAGAAAAAACCTGAAAAATGAGCAGAGAAACAAACGAGTGCAGATACTGACACAGAAGAGTATCGTAAAATACAATTAAACAATAAAAACTCTACCATGTACTGTACGTATCAAAATGCTGAACCGAACCAACATGGATCAAGATGGAAAAAGAACTGTGAAAAAAGCTTCATGATCAGGGATGTTCACCTGGCTGTGTTTCTATAGAAACAGTGACTAAAATGACATCTGGTTTTAGATCTATAGGAAATAAATCAGTACACAGGGTTGGACATTGTGGACGAGAGCACACATTTACTGCCTGTCATGCATGTCATGTGATACGTAAGGAAGAACAGAAGAGCAAGCGTTGTTAAGGTGACTGACGATGTTAATGCCGGCCGTGATCAGACTGTCAGCAAGAACACTCCGACTACACTTAGAAGGAGGAAGATCTGAAAGTTCAGTGGAGCAAAAACCAAAACCACTAGTCTACAGAAATTACAGCCAGAAGATATAACAATATAATACTGCTTTTGTGAATACCATGGAACTGGAAAATGTGAAAATTACAAAATATTTTCCAAGAATACATAAAAATTTTTTAATGCAAAAAAAAAAAAGAATTTTTTTTAACTTTAGTAGACATGAAATGATATCAAGCACTATTTATTTATTTATTTATTATTTATTTTTTTTAGCCAGTGTATTAAATACTATCAAAATGTTCAAGTTTCCAAAAATCAAAGTTTCAATTCCAAGGGTTTTTTTTTTTTTTATCATACTTCTCCTAATAAAGATGTAGATATGGTCAGATGATTCATCTTAAATGTAAGTACAGTGCTTGTAAATACCAAGAAAAGGACACAGACCTGAGAGCTTAACCCCAAAAATGAAGGTGTCTCTGTTTGGATTATATATTCATATTACTTAATATTACTCCCCTGATATATCTCATAAAATGTTTCATAAAAGTATTTAAAAGCAATAAAAAAAGAAATTTTTAAATAAATTTCAATATCAATAGCATTAGCAGACACTTATTTCAACCTTTACTTAATAATAC
Organism: Bagroides melapterus; assembly: GCA_028566695.1. Classification (NCBI taxonomy): domain Eukaryota; kingdom Metazoa; phylum Chordata; class Actinopteri; order Siluriformes; family Bagridae; genus Bagroides; species Bagroides melapterus. The sequence continues at coordinate 17,804,343 of JAOTRN010000041.1, read as the reverse complement.
ATGAAATAATTCAAATCTTAGGGTTATTTCTTATCGCTGCTCATCTAACAGTGCATCCTTGAGTCAGAGTAACAGGTAAATCAGCAGCAGCTGCCCTCTCCCAGTGGAGCTCACTGCTACGTTAGTCACTCTTTGTTCTACTGTCACACAAAGCTATAACCAAATAACCTCTCTGAAAGCAATCATCGCTAATGGCATCGTCATGATTACTTTGAACAAACTCCAATTAATCACCGCTCAAATAAATGGTAAACAATTGCACCCAAGCAGCGGCCCGAGCCGTCATAAAAATTCTATATGAGAGTTCTAATAAATATTTAACGTCAAAGTTCAAACCGACTGCCTCGTTTTCCCCCCTCGCTCCTCCCCGCCTTCTGAGCCAGGGCGCTCTTCATGAAGAACCTATTATATTATCAGGCCACAATTAATCCATTTGTCTTGAAGCATGACAGCCTCAAAATATTAATTGGAGCCAGAGCGCGCTGACAGGAAGTGCTTATCTTTTTTACCCGCTGCTTTACAATGACCCGCATCAAGCGTATGTTTGTCACGTCCTGCATTATCGATTAGCTGCCAGATTCACTTGAAATAATTAAAAGTATATTTTACATATTTATAAACTGGACTGTCACGATCACTATTTAATTTTCCATTAGTAAAATGCACTCTATTAAGCTCACCGGGCAGTCCAGGGAAAGGGACAGGAAAGGAAATGAGTAATTGCAGTAATTGTAGACAGAAAGACAATAACTGGGCCATAAAAGGCAGGTTTTACAGCTGGCCCTTGGAAGGCTCGCGCTCTCTCTCTCTCTCTCTCACATTCTCGGCCACAGGTGGAACATAGCACAACCAGGAAAACAAACGAGAGATGAAGCACACTGCAGAACTGTGACTGCATTAGACCCTGCTAAATAGTTTTTTTTCTGAAACAAACAACAACGAGCAGAAAAAGTAATCTTCTTCAGACTTAATTGTGTGAAATGACTCTTGGCAGGCTTCTGCAAAGTAGTACACTACATGCTAAGCTCTGCTGGAGGTATGCACTTACTGAGCAAAAAGAGGGCAAAATCTCATGACCTTTCATGGATTTTCTGCATTCTATTTGAAAAATGAGCCATAAAGCAAACATAAATGTAGTCATTTTTTTCACAGCAGTCAGAGGGCTGCTTTTTGCCACAGAGTTGAATACAGACACACACTCAAGCGTGATGCTTGTGGGTCAGGAGCTCACCGTGAGGGTCAGGCTGTTAGTCATGTACAATCATGTCTTTAGTTAGGTCAGTGAGGGAATGCAATATAAAAGCTTTTAAATGGGGAAAAAGTGCATAGCAGACTTAAACAGGGCATAAGTGTGACTCTTTCAGATTAGCACTCGTCAGCTGCCCATTTCAGCTAAAAAATAGTAAATGGCTAGAAGCCATAACCTTGAGCAGCACTGTACAACCCTGAGCAGCACAGCTAACAACATGAGCTAACATCAAAATGTCTGCTCAGTATTGAGAGTGAGATAATCAGTTAATTAGATTAATCTAATCTAATCTAATGTGTAGCATTTGAACCAGCAGAAAACAGACATTTCTTTCAAATTATACTTTAAAAGCCTGTTATGTTATAAACAATTATACTATTATAACGTCTGAATCAAATCAAGGCTGCTTCGATCAATCAACTGCACAAGAGACGAATAAACAAATCGAACAATTAATAAACATAATAAACAATTAACCAATACTTAAAGAAATACACAGTTAAATAAATAAAAGCTCCACATATAACGCAGTCAATAAAACACGAAATGATAAAGAAAGAAAAAAAAATTATTTAATAATTTATTTAATTGTACTGCCCTTCTAGGATCTTGTAGCCTGCTGAATAAAGCAGGTCTGGGGCAGCTCAGGGCTTTAGTGTGACTACATGTAGCTCTCTAACTATGTGAAATTCCCAAAGTGCCCTCACACCTCACACCACAGATTTTAAAAGGTCAGCTACACGTGCTGCCAGGATTCAACGTGATGTGAATTTATTTTAAAGCCAACTTCCAAATGATGATCACACATCTAGGCTCAAGACCCCTATAAAAATGGGATTGTATGATCAAATTCCTCTTTTCTAGCACACACATACACGGGATTGTAGTAGTGCAGAGTTTGTGACATGTTTGAGTCTTCATGTCAAGGGAATGCTCTCACACACTGACAGGAGCCCCTTCAGGAGCTGATGGATCACTGCTGCATCCGACCTGCTTGTAAAATAAACGCTGGTGACGGAGGAACTTTAAATGAGAGTTTTGTCTGTGTATCCAGTCAGGCCTTCCTGCAGCAGATGAATAATAGACAGCGTGGCTCAATACTCTGAATACTCAATCAATGAGTGAGGTGCTGTTTGGCAAACATATATGGCTAAGGATTGGAGGAAGGGGAGGGCAAGGGCATCTCGATCTGTATTTCTCCACTGAAAAGCCACCCTGTTATTGATGCTCTGTCTCTCCTCGTCTTCTCTCTCTCTCAGGGTGTTGTGATTGCTGAGGATGACAAACAGCCTGTTTGTGCAGTATTGGAGGTTTGTGCAGGGCTGCTCGAGAGGTGCCCAGCTCGATCTGGATCCTGAATAACAAGTGCTGCTCTCTCTAGGCTCTGGGCTGGGTCTGGATTTGAAGCCGAACTCACTTTTTTTTGGCCTGAGTCACAATGACTTTGTTCCCTGGTTAAAATAATGTTAGCTTGTGTTAGTCAATCTATAACCTTGAAGGAACACTGAATGTGATTTCATGGTGTATGCTGGAAATAAAGAGGACATTGTTGTCTAAAAGGATGTCTCTTTATCAGACTGTTTGAACAATAAAGCAACTAAGAGGGAAAAAAAGGCCAAAAAAGCTTTTAAGCTGTTACAGCAGCACCATAGAAGTCAGAAAATGCTGGAATTTGACTCAAAGAAGTATTAGTTCATTTCATATTCACTTTATTTGTTAAAATAAAATCAGCTGCGGAGCCAATAAGAGATTTCTGTCTCAGCTGGCATTTTTAACCCTTTCTGACTTCTCACTAAGAAGAATGCGACAGGCCTTAAAACTTGTAAAAGTTGTTCAATTTAGTTCAATTAATTTGTATAACACTTAACTGAAATGATCTCAAAGCAGCTTTAGAGGAATATAGAAATAGAATTCAATTTTTAAAGCTTAAAATTAAGTTAGCATTTATGTCTAACTTCTATCCCTAATGAGCAAGCCTGAGGTGACAGTGGGAAGGCAAAACTCCCTGAGATGATACGATGAAGAAACCTTGAGAGGAACCAGACTCAGAAGGGAACCATTCTCATGACTGACACTGTACAGTAAATTATGTAAATGTAAATAATGTCCTTTCTTGTTTTTTTGCTAAAAGTGAACAAATTCTTTGTGTCACGTTAAATAAAATTTCCTGTCGAACTTGTCTTGTCTTACTCAGGTGATGCTTCTCAGTGATGTTAGCAAAGCTTAATGAACGGTAAAATAAATCAAAACAACAACATTAACACTGCTCATTAAAATGTTTGTTGAGAAATTATTACATTTGACGTATATCTGTAAACCAAGACCTTAGTAAGTCAGGAATTTAAAAAATATTAAATATGCAAATATTTGAATTTTTACAATTAGCAAGTAATTACTTGGATATTTTTAAATGGCTGAGCAACTTTGGGTAGACTTCATTTTGTGTCATCCTGACAAGACCCATGTGTTACTGTACCTGTGATGTAAAATATGTCACAAAATTCAGTTTTTATTACATTTTAATTTGACATTATTATTCATGAAATATATTTACAGCTTACAGACGATGACCTGATTTACTAAACATTATACATTGTTATTTTTTAAATCAGCAAATCACCTTAACTATGAAAAAAAATCTTTTTTTTTTTTTATTCACAAACACCTAAAAGAATGTGGAATGTTTAAGGTATATAAATGTTTAAATATCATTACATATTTTGCAAATATTCCTCTTCGTAACATTTCACCAGTACAGGAGATGTAATTGCTCCTCTTACTGGCATATGGAATGTAATTTCCAACGCATTCGATGGAAGCTCTTAAAACTTTTCATGTACTTCTCAAAGCTTCCTACAACTGTTCTTTATCCAATGAAAATTTCAGTCATGGCTCAGTAGGAGTTCAGGCAGACAGACGGACAGTCAGAGGGACAGAAAAACAGAAATAGAAATAGAGAGCAGTCTGAAAGAGTGCTCCTCTCATTTAGTTAAAACGCTCCCTAAACTCCAGTGGCGTGCTTGTATGATTGATCTGCGGACCGCTGATTTTATTTCCCCTTTTTGTGGAAAACGTTATGGATAGGTCTAAACAAGGCGTAATTGGCCAAACCGGCTGGCCACGCAGGACCTGCCAACAATCCAGGCTGCTCCCGAGGTTGGCTGCCCGGCCGGGGAAATATTGTGCATTAATTTCATTTAGTCTCTCCTTCCAACATCCAATGGTACAAGTTAATTAAATTGCTTGTCCATTGTGTTCATCCACTTACAAAGTTAATGATATTGTGCAGGAGGATTAAAGAGCGTTTTATAAAGCGTGCAGGATGGGAGCTGGCAGCCTCTACATTGCCCAGTTGAACCCTGTCAGTCGGCGAGGCCGGTGGCCCCCGTAATTAGCAGTGAAATGGATGCTTCCATCTGCCAATTTCCTGCCAGGCTCATCCGTCGTACCGAGGGCCCTCCAACCTGGCCGCCTGTACGGGTCTAAAGCAATAAAGCCATCTTGCCAATGACATTCAACCAGAACGAATGAGAACTGGGGGGTGGAATGAGGGGGGAATCATAATGCAACTATACATAATGTGAGTCAGACTTATAAGGAGGCATTTTAGAATGCCAGATTTCTTTTTCTTCCCTCCATGACACACTTTTCTAATGCTTAAAACCAATTAGGTCCTACAGTACCAGGATAGGCCTGTCTAGTTTGAATAATATTACAACAAAATTCCTTGTAGGGGTCATTTCATATGATGTTGTATTAAAGCTGGACTCTGGTTTACTTCTCCTGGCCAATGATGGCCAAATCTGACTATCAATCTAAGTCCAGTTTATATTGCAAAGTTAGGTGTGAGTTGTCAAAATTCTGACAAAAAAAACTCTGAAAAACTCTGAGCAAAAAATATGAGTTTTTAGATATAGCACTGGTTCAGTGAATCACAGCCCGGTGTCTGTGATATTTCATTTAGTTACAGTAAACATTAGTTATAGAAATCTTTATCAATATAAAAGTTCTAATATTTATTATCAAGTTTTCATAGGTGTAACGCTCTATGACTTTTCTTTTAATTTAATTGAACCTTCAGTGGAGAATTCAGAAATAAAACACTCTGCGGTATATAAATAACTAGACCAAATTTGATTTGAGCACCCAATCAAATAATATTTCAGAACCCTTGCCTCAGTATGCGTAAACTAAGGCCAGGGTGGAATGTCTGAAGAATCTTGAAACAAATTCCTCGTGTTATTCTAACACTCGTGTTATTCTATTTTACTTGTGAAGCCTCCAGTCTACAGTTTATAGTTTAATCAGCTCTCACCCTCACAAGAACACACAGTAGGTGCTGCAAACATTGCATGGAGAACAAATATACACACATGACTAAGGTCTTCAGTGAGTCTGCAAAAACATGCACGGGATCCACAGGGCCTTCCACAAAAAGCAGTTAATGGTTACAGATACCACATACAATAAATCAGTCATTCCAGCCCAGATAGCAATCAACAGTTTCCATATATTAAAAGGACAACTACTTCAGAGAGATATAAGATCTTGATCGCTCCCTGAAACCTCAATCCTCAAATAAACCAGTGATTTAAGTGGCTCGCATGGTGAATAACCACTCTCTCTAAGTAAATATGAGCCACTGAGCTAATCTCATCATCCCCCAAAGGCCCCGCATATCTGATGAATATTATCCGTGTTATTAGATTTGCCAAAAAAGAAAAATCAAAGGCTGAACAATTGAGGGATCCATTAGTAATTAAAATGACATTACCTCGCTCTCTCTTTGTCCACTTCATGTGGCATTGCCAAGACCATCATTTGATTGTTTCGAATGCTGGGGGATAAAATGCTTTTAATATACTTAGGCTCATTAATGTAAATCATATTCCACTATGGATGTCCAATAATTAAAAAGAATATTTCAACTTGTGTCATTTGTTTCTTTTCAAAAGGTATCCTCATTAAATAGATACTTTTAGAAATGACAGCTCTAAAAGGCCATTGATTTTTCTTTATTCTCTGCTTCTGAAAATATTGTTAATGTTGACATCGAATGTTCATCAATCTAGATTATCATGCTATTTAATATGTGGCCTGCTCCGCCGATCGTCCGTTATGCATCTGATTGGATTAGGAGTGTATCAGAGGGAAGGAAAGCTACAGCCTTTTCAGGGGATTAGGATACATGGATAGAACATGACAGCAAGGTGTCATATGGAATTAAAATCTAACAGGAGGAAAGTTGCACTAAGTTGAACCTTGCTAGAATTGCAGTCTTCTGTGCAATCCAAACATGTGGGATCAGCTTCTTTATAAAGGGGCATCATATGAGAAGCGTTTGCTCGATGTCAATAGGTTCTCAAGCTTTAAAGACAAACAGCGCTTCATCAGTGAACAACACGACATCGCATTGGCGTAGGCTTGCATCATGTGACGCTAATTTTATTACAGGTGAAGTTATTACACGGCAAGTTTGTTTTAATGGTAGTCCATATGCTTAAACGTGAACATGTCGATCTTTTTTTGTAGTGAAAATCCAGTGCAAAGTTTATCAGATGGTAAAGAGTAATGTATTTTCTGTGGCTGAAGCTCAAATGCTGTACTAAGCCATCATGTAGGATAACATGTAGGGTGTACAGCACCATAATGTTACCCTAAGTAGGCTAGAAACAAGGAACTTGAGATTTACTATATCTAGAAAATGGCAGATTTCAGCTTAGATCATGAGTTGAAATGAAAATTTAAGCTAGAAAGTGCTATGTAAATATTAATGTAGCCACAAATTGAATACAAGACACAAATACAAGTTGTGTGGGATAAAATTGTGATGATGTTGCTGAACATCTACCAGAAAATGATTTGCTTAACATTTACCAGAAAATGACTGAAAAGAGAGACTAAATGACTAAAGTTTTGAAGTGAGAAGCCAGGGACATTGGCTAAAAAAATGGGCTACCTGTGATTAGGGCTGTCATGACTTTCCATTTCAAAATAATACACCAAGAGAGCAATATCTAATGTTTTTTTTTTTTTTTTTTCCCATTCTTACTAAAACACTTTTCTCCAGCTTACTAAAAGAAGCTCATGCAGATGCACATGGTATAATATAGAACTGCTGTCATTACACGTGACTAGCAGGAAACAGAAGTGCTGTTTTGGTCATAATGTTAAAGTGTTTGTGCAAATAGCCCAAAGAGTCAAGAATATCCGTAGCTCTGTAGACTACCAATCAGAAAGCACTAAATTCAGAACAGAAAAAAACAAACAAACAAAAAAAAAAAAACAACAGCATTACTTTAAATCAGTAAGGGAAGGTGATCAATGATGGATATTTACAATAAGAGATGATATGCGAATAAATGAATCTATTTTTGCTTTTACTCATGTGATTTTAAATATGGTCAACTTTTTGTGGGATTAATATAAGTGAATGCTGAAAACTAGTCTAAAGGAAATGTTGAAAATAGCTTCAGGTAACAGAGAGAAAAGGTGCAATTCTTTTTCCTTGTAGTTGCTACATGCCATGTCCAATCTTCAACAAGTTATACGAGCAGAATAAGAACCTTCACTTTCAGTTCTGAGCTAATGCTGTAGTGTTTTGGGTTTGTGATGGTTTCCATAATTTCTTTTGTTTTTGGTTTTGTTGCTGTGTTTTCTGCAGTTTAGGTTTGTTAATATATGGAGCCTAGTTTGGTTCAGAGTAGTTATAGTTTTAATAGCTGGGATGCATAAACTGAACACGGTATACAACTATGATGACCTGAAGTCGACGGTACAGACGATCATCTGATCTTCGGCACTAACTTTTCTGGAAGCATGTATTTAATTACATTCCAGTACATCTTAAATGCTTAATCCACAAAATCCTTCAATGTAGCACCAAAATGGCCCTGGACACTGTCCACTGCAGGTGTGGAAGTGTCTCTACCCTAGATTGATTAGCCATCTCTCTGCTACTACTCTGACAGGTCGTAGACTAGGCAGGCGATTGGCGACACAACCACAGGAAGTGCCTTTGATTCAGGCGTTATGTCCTAGTGGCCTTGCAATGACATACTGTCCCCTCCAGATGTCCAATTCGATACAGCTTTATAGCAGTGAGCCACAATAAAATATACTGCTGAGACATCTTAATGCCATACATCAGTCTGTTTGGGGGAAAATTTATCAGTATGTTTCTCATTTTCTGATGCTGTCCTCTCCAATCACACAAGGCTATTCCAAAATGAGACCGCACAGCCCCTGCACAGTACCACTACATTTATATGACCACATATTGCTATGCTCAATCAAAACATCAATTGTGGAGCTGTTTGGCTTACAATCCAGGAGGGTCTGTACAAATCAAGTTTCAGGTTTAAAGTTTCGACCTCAGGGGACAGAGTATAATCTGTTGCCCTTTTGGAAAGCCACACTGAATTTCCAAGCCTTAAAGAGTTTGCTGAGAAAAGGTAAGGTTGTGCGAACGAAGCCGGCCTCCTTTTCCACAGCTACTGTCAGAGGCGTTCTCGCGACACAAACAGTGAGCACGGAGCCGTGAAGCTTTACAGGGAGCCAAGAAAAAGCCGCTCGCTTTCCCTCATCTCTGCTAAGTCCCAGCTCCGGACGGTATTTGCTGCGTCTTTGTCTTTATGTAAAAGCGGATGCCTGCCGATGATGTGTTATGTAAAGTTGGCTGGGCCTGAACAGGATATCCTCCATGCTAGCTTAGTTATACTTCAGTGCATCGGCAGAGAGGACGAGGGAGAAACAGAGGGCATTGGGAGGCTATGGTGGCAGTTGATAGAAAGGTTTTTCTGGTAGAAATTATGCCATGCAAGAGGGTGGGGGTGGTATATAATAATAATAATAATAGTGATTAATAAAAAAAGAGGAGTTTCTGTACGCAGATGTTCTCTTGAATCAGAAATAGGAGTTGGAGTCCCAGCCTTTTATGGGGTAAAGTCAGAAAATGGCCGGAATGAACAGATAGCAGGGAAGAGGAAAAGTCCAGAAAGTACTTTAATAAAATCCCACTGTTTAGCTCCAGTGCCTCCTACTTTTATATCTTATATAGAACTGTAACTCCCTCCTTCTACTCTTTCTCCATTAGTTTCATACATTATTCAGTTTATCATTTTCTGTAGTTCTGCTTATAACAAAAAGCACAAAAAAAAAATCAGAATGAAAGCAGTTAGGTGTAGATTAAATGTGTCAAATCATACAACAATCATTTATCATGTTCATAGTCAAGGTACACTGAAATGTCTGTTGAACTAATATTCACTTCACAATGTACTTAGTGTGTGTGTGTGTGTGTGTGTGTGTGTGCTTTTAATGATTAACTGAGAAGCAAAGTAATGTATTGACTGTTCTAACCTGAAATCCCAATCAAACTTATCATCTGTCCGATATAATTCTATCCACGAGACTATCCATTTTAAAAGAAATTTTCCTGCATATAAAAAAAAAATAAATGGACATTTATCAAAAACAGTGTTTGAACTTGTCTGAGTCCCCAGTCACTTGAGAGCCTCTTAATTAGTTATAGACACAGATTTGTCTCCAAGAATGAAGCCGATAGATGTTCGAACAAGCGAGGTAAAGTGCAGGAATGCAAGTATCCTGTTAAAATTAAGGAGCTGAATACGACTAAAAGAATAAAGCATCCAATCTAATTATAGGAGCATTTAACGAGGAACTAATTCACTGAGGATAGCCACACACAAGTAAGGCATTGTGGGAAGAGCTTGTGCTGACATGAGAAGCCTTTGTTTGTGATTAAAGTCCACTTGGAAAGCATTAGAATACGAAATATGATTATGTTTACTTGTGGGCCTTATGAGTGTTTCTCTCTGTCTAGGACAAGTTCACATGGAGGTTTCCCATCATCCCGGCCAGGTGGCATGTGAAAGACCTCAATTCCTTCACTTCTTCTACCAGCTTAAGATGGATTCCGCTTTATGAGGATTTCGGACATTCAAATAGGAGATGCCAACTACATGTGGTCTTTGAGGATAACAACCTCTTAATCAATACACAATTGTCAGTAATAATTATAATATCAGTCTCTGATGTTTATAACAATTTATAATCACATCCTCCAGTGTCACCTTTTGAGTCTGGTTCCTCTCAAGATTTCTTCCTCTTCCATCTAAGGGAGTTTTTCTGCCTCAGTCACTTCAAGCTTGTTCATTGGGTTAAATACAAACAAATTTAAATATAAGTCTAATATTAATCTTGATCTTTTGTTTAATATTAATCCTTGTATAATTAACTTTTTGTACTATAATTCTAATGTTCTGTAAAGCTGCTTTGAGACAATGGCCATTGTTGTGCTCACTCTCAGGTGTAGTCAATCTTACAGTAAGATACAGCTGCTGCTGTTTGAGTCACACGGCTTACCGACTGAGAACACTTCAGTCTCATGCTGATAAAGACTCCCATTCAGGCAACAGCAGTGTCTCCAACTTTCACTAAATTCTCCCATACAAGGCAAAAAAAGTTTGCAGCTTATTGTTTTTAAACTATAAAATCTCACCCATCACCAAAAACACAATATGTCAGCTCATATTTAACCATTTTCTTAACATTCTTTATGACCGAACTCTGTCTTATGATCCTCATAACCAGAAAAGCACTTTCTTCCTATTATGTTGAATACGCTGTATTAATTTCCCTGACAAAAATCAATTTAAAGGGGTCCAGGCGAGAGAAGAAGGAGCTCATTATGGGTCTTCGAGATGCTATCCTGCCTTATTAGGAGCATCTAGTTCATTTACAAGATACACTTTGCCGCTGTTAGGACAGGGTGCACGACAAAGTCATTGTTCATTCCCTTGACTTGGGTTAAGAGCCACTTAAAATCAATTGGTCTGTGAACATTTAATACTGTTAGAAAACGAGAGGCTAAAACCATTCCAGTGATTTGCTGTGTGTTTATCTTTGAATAACCACAGCGAGAAAGCATGTAAAGCTAATTAGTTTTTTGCAAAGGAATGAAAGGAATATGCATCACATGAACATTTACACAGCGTATGCATTTCTTTTCCACTCATTCATGTATAGCTGACTTCCAATTAGAGTGAAGATATTTTATTATATATACCAAGCACTGGGCCAAGATGTCTGTTTGGGTCAGTGAGGAATGATTAGAATATGCTGTGTTTTGACAGACTGTATTATTATATAAGCCTATGGTTAGCAGAATAACTTCTTTGCAACACGAGAATAAAGAGAAGCAGAAGCAGAACGCGAAAATCAATCACAGACAGAAGCCATCAATTAAACCAGTAGCTGGAGAGAAACGTAGGGCGTGACTCAATGCAAGCAGAGAAGCAGTCAAGTCTGGTATGTGTTCAAAATCTGATGCACAATACCTGCTAATTCGATTAAGTGCTTGCGTGAGTAGTGCCTGTGGTTAGGGGTTGATATAAATGCATAGCCAGTTGAGTAAACATTGCACAAGCATTAGAATAAGGTGATTGGATAAGAGAGGAGAGTGAAAGGCCTACGGCAGAACACATAGACCCCTGCCAAGTCCATTATGGGTATTGAAGACATCCTACAATCAAACAGCACTGGGTTCCGGTGCCAGAGGAATAAGATGGTGGTACTCAGGGCGCATTTCATCCCTGAAATGGTTCCACCTTTGGGGCACCACAGCATAGCTAATATAAAATGAGATATTAGAAATTAAAACAGAGGATGAAGAGTTCATTTATCTCCCCCATAAATAAATACATCTCTTTAAATAAAGAGGAATGTGTTCTGAACAAGAGGAAATTGTAACTAAAGATAAACACATAACTTAATACAAATTACAAACTTAGTAATGTGAGTTGGTTTAGTTTAATAGCATACTAGTTTAGGATCTGTTTGGGGGAAATATAACCAACTGAATTGATCAAAAATATTGCAGACAAAAATATTACAAGCTAAAATAATGATAAATGCTGGAATGTTTGTATTTATTAAAATAACAAAATAAATCAATCAAAAACACAATCAAAATACAAAAAAAATACATAAAAAAAGATTCAGAGGCAGAAGACACACAATATGCTGACTGTGGATTGTGTTGTAGCATTCTATATTCAAATTAATAAAAAAAAAAACCAAAAACTTGTTTAGGAAGTTTAAATTTTGGTTTCCGATTACAGAATCAGATCTGGATGTTTGGCGCTTTAAAAACATACTGATAAAGAAACAAAGACACAAGGAACTCGATCTCTATCAGGTTAAACAATCAGGTTGCCATCAATCGCAAACATTAGGTAAGAAAATCCAATATATCCTCAAAGACAATCAGCTCTCGTTGTGTGTATTCTCAGTAAATGTATGTAAGGTCACTACCTCTAGATATAATTAGAGTCTGTCCGTCAAAAAAAACCATCATCATTGTTTCTCTTACCTAGTAAGAAATGAGAAATGGTTGGGATTTAAAATAACGATTTATCTGTGCTATTAACCACACGTACGTGACATATCTGCACCCGGCTGTGCTCGGCCTCATGGGATACCTCTCTTCTATCGTCTCTGAATTACAAGCAACCCGATGAGAGAGGAATGAGAGAAAACCAGGGAGGAAACACACTTGTCCTCAGTTCACAATGTTGGGATTAGGGGCTGATGGCTCCCTGAAGATTCCCCTCCTTCTACATGAGGCACCTGTGCAGGTTCGTCTGTGTGCGTTGTGCGAGTGTGTGTCTGTGGCAATATATATACACTTTAGCAGTGAAAAGGTCAGGCCGGCAGGATGAGACGGGCAAACACGACCGCGTGAGACCCAGAGTCCACGGATGAATCACATGAGACCTGGTGCATGGCAGTGAATGAGTAACCCAAACCCCATTATTCCCCTCTTCCCCGGCACAGGCTCAGATTCATGCTGCTGCATGCTGCCAGTTCATTAGCAGGAAATATCATTCTTATCCTGACGGGCCCCTGGAGGCCCCCAGAGGACCCACAAACCGTGTTTAATTCCACATCATCTGCTCCAACGATGGCCTTAATATGGGCCTGTGTGATCAATACTATATCACTGTAAATTAAAATGACAATTTAAAAGTAATTAAGCTGCTCAATGCTCGATTCGAATGTCAGTATTTGCTCAAGAAGGAAAGCCGAGGCTGTCGCATACGGTCCTGTGTGTGTGTGTGTGTGTGTGTGTGTGTGTGCGTGTGTGTGAGAAGTGTGAGGCTTACTCAAATATATTAAGTGGTGCTACGTTATCTGTCGCTGTGTCTGCTAGAAACGATATGACGGAGGTCTTAACAATAGCAGATGAAGTCTCCACCTATGACATACCGGGGACCTCAGGAGGATAAACCAATCACAGCAATCTGATTTAGAGCTCCAAACCCAATTAGAGAAGTACCGGATAGGAAGTGACACAGAGAGAACACAAAAAGTAGCCATAGTTGAAAGAGAAAGTGGTTTTTCTACCAAGTGAAAGAGGCAAACACAGCCAATAACAACTGCCATTATGTAATAAATAACAATCTTTATTCATTTAGTTATTTATAATTGATGTTCCTCTCAATGTATATCAGGATCATTTAAAAAAACTGGTACAGGCTGTAAGATGATAAATTCTACAATCTGTGGTTATATAAAGAACTATCTTTGCTTAGACACAAGTTTTTTCTTTATTCTTATTCAAAATATTAACTGGTTCTTTGCAGGACTACTGTTAGTTTTACTCAGATGCTTTTTCTTTAAATAACTATGTTTGACTATGGTTCTTGAATATTTTATACACCCAATTCTAAGCACAGTTCCCCAAGTTAACAGAAATCAGTTAAAAACAATAAAAGCAAAAGTTAAAAAAAAGATAAGAGAGACTCAGCAATACCTGATTTCATGAAATGAATATGTAATTATTTAAATAAAACTGAAATGCTTCATCACAGGAAGGAAAATCCAGGTTCTTCCAGGAAAAGCCACAAAGCTATTACACACTGCATACACAGCTAGCACACTCATCTGCTACAGCCACGCTCTCAAGTGCACTAATGGCATTACATCTGCTCCACAAAGCCCTTTTTTTCTGTCTTAAATGACCCAGAAGATCCTGTAAAAGGTTGCGTGCCATGTTAAAGTGCAACACTTAACAAGGTTTAAGGACTTATCCTTAGGGTACTCTGTATTTACAGCCTTAATAAGCCATGAGAAGGCAGAGAGCTAGAGAAAACTAGCAAAGTAATTGGAATTAGCATGAACTGTATCCAGAACAATATCCTTCAAATTCACACAAAGAATCTGATTTCACACTCAATGTGTCCGAATGAAAACAGTCACAGCTTCTTTGAAATCAGAGGACAGTCACTGATCACAGGATTTAATGGCTAATGATCCATATCTATACAACTGGTACTGTTGATCGGAAAGGTGACTGATAAAAATTCTAAACCATGATTGTAATGCTGAACAAGCCTCAGGCCCATCACTACTGACTAAGACAAACCATCGGATTATTTATTTATTTATTTTTTGGTTCTCTGCACGACTCTCCCTGTCTGCACTTGAGTGATCTTCATCAAGTACTAGAACGCATTGGCTTAATGAATTATTAAATGGGAGTCAATAATGAATAAATAAGAACAACAAAGGCAAGCTTTGGGTATTTAATTTGCAGAGGTGGTAAAGAGCATTGCTAATGAGCTAAGCTTATAGCTGTCACTGTGTTCAGTTCTAGTCCATGTGGGGTTTTTTTCTGCATGCTCTTCTATACGCAGAGTCGATCCATCACAGGAGCTGTTGACTTGAGTTTCTGCAGTCAAACGTATTAATTATCAGCTTGTTCTCAGCCCCAGGGGTGATGGGAGAGGACTTTTAATCGATGCTCATTGTCACAGCTACTTTTTATGCGGTTAATTGGAAACTGGTGACAGTGGAAAAATTAACTTTTTCAAAAAT
>JAOTRN010000041.1:17775605-17789092 GCA_028566695.1 Bagroides melapterus | reverse complement strand
AAAGTTTGCCGAAGTCTTATCTTTTATCTTGGATTTGTTTTAAAGCTCATCATTGAGCAGTTTTATATCAAACTGTAAGGAAATAAGTAAAGAAAAGAAAAAGTGCCCAAACTCCAACTGCTTTTAATTGAGGTAAGTAACACTCTGCCACAGGTTAACTACATGGTTTTAGTGCTTAATATTTGGCAAAACCTTTAAATGACATCCAGGTATTAAGGTTAATGTTTTCATTAGGAGAAATGAAAATATTCTAAACAACACAGGTACATAGTTATTTGATCACCATGACAAACATTTAATGTTGAATTAATAGATAATGCAACAGTTTTTGCAATGTTAAACATGCTGATAAGGCATAAACATATACATGCATATACATTCACTGATGTTTATATATATAAACATCCACAAATATGTCTAATAAAATGAACAAGGCCATGCCCTCAAGCAGTCTGCCAGCTCAAGGGTAAGCAAAGTCAGTTCAATATAATTAAAGCCAGCCTTTTAGAGGACATCACAATTTTAAAGGCATCCATGTATACAGTAAATGCACACCTTTATATCTCTTTGCTCATGCAGCCCTGCCAAGGACACTGGTTGCATTTTTAAAGGCATTTAATTTTTTGCCACGGAGTGAGTGGGGGTGCATAGATGGCATACATTATATCACAGCGTTTCAATCAATATATGAAACCGACAAAAGGACAGGACGTACAGAGCAGGTTTTTCTTGATCACTCACTTGACCGTCTCCTATTTTTTGATTAGGATTGAGTTTATTAAGATCAACAAATGAGCCACTCATTATAATTTAATAAATACTATCATATAAAGTCATAGTTGATGAAAGTGGTTCTCTTGTGTAGTAGGGTTATGTTAATCAAACTAGCTGGTTTCTCCGGCAAAGTAGGGTTGAGTTCATCTGACTGGCCTCTCAAGTAGATTTGAGTAGATTTGAGTTTTTAAGATCTATTCTAGTGTTTTGCAGCATGTTTAAAGATTTCATCAGACTGGCTGTGCTCCTTGGTGAGATTTTAGGTCATCAGACTTCCTGTTTTATGATGTAGGCTTGATTTAACCAGGTTTTAGGTCAGACCAGCAGATTTGAGTTGATCAGGTGTCTTCTGCTCCTTGGACTGAGATAGTCACAGGCTCATCTGTAACGCAAGCTGCATTTAACCTGACAAGCACTTTTATTTCAACTTGATAAACTGCACCTTGCTAGTGATCTGATCAGAATGATCTATTAAAGAATGTGTGAATGAAAAAGTCAGCCCTACTCTGGTTAGGTTTCAGTGAATCAGTCTCAGTCATGTGGTGTCCAGTAATGTCCTGTTGAAACATGTTCAGAGTTTATGAAATGGCTCATTGATTTACACGGTCTGACATGATCAGAAGAGATCCCCTGTTGCATGTGTGTGAGGAAAAGATCTCTTATCTCTTTTATAGATAAGCCTCGAGCTGGAAATGGGCCAACTAAAGATAGGAGATAGGATTTGAATCATGTATGAGTTAGAAAACTTGACTTGATCAGCCTGGCACACTGTAAGCAGGTCTAAGCTGATTGGACTGGCAGTAGTAGGGGGTCTCAGATGATCAGACTGAAGTATACAGGAGCTGATCAGTCTGTAGTGGCAGCTAAGTAAAGAAATGGAGATGAGCTGGCCTGTGAGATCTACACTAGACTTGTGAGCAGCTCTAATATCGAGCCTCCTTCTCAACACTCCTGACAGCTGCTGAGAGATAAGCACTGTGCACGAGCAAGCTTTCCATATGACGAGCACCTGGAGTGTCTATTCGTATTTCAGAAGATCGGTCACGTGATCTGGTCATGCTCCCAAAAAGCATAATCTCTTAGAGACAGTGAAAAACAGAATGAATTCAGGCTCTAATGGGGTAAAAGCACTGGCAAAGGGATCAAATGCATCTAGCTTGCAGTGGGTGAAAAAAACATGTGGTTTTGGATGTTCTGTTTGTGCATGTGTGTGTGTAAGGGTGAAGCTCTCTCTCGCGCTCTCTCTCTCTCTGTCTGTGTGTGTGTGTGTGTGTGTGTGTGTGCGTGTGTGTGTGTTTTAGAAAGGTCCCATTGGGAGGCAGCCTCTTCTTTTCTCTAGAGAGCATGAGTGTGAGAGGCTATAATAGCAGGGAGATTATGGAAATTAAACCAGAGAGATTAGCTAATGGGAATATAATAGGCCTGGGAGCCTGGGTCAACCATACTAGCTTCAGCATGCAAATGAACATGGGCTGGAATCAATATGCTTTAGAAAAATAAGGAGATGGGTCAGAGCAAAAGCCTGGGATTTGTATCATATTGCTGTATAGCAGATCAGATTTACATGTTTCTGCATTTTTGCATTGCATATAGCTTTCTGATAAACTAAATTTGCTGGTTGGTCTAATTTGGCCTTCACCCTGAAAAACTCACTGGGTTCAGGCAGAGCTTGATAAGAAGATTCTGTGTTGGTACATTTAGGCAAACCTAGTAGGAATTCATATCTGAACTACAATGCACAAGACAGGAAATGCTTGTCGTCAGTCAACAACACGAGTTCCATAAAACACAACAGGTAAAAGGATTGGACCATATTTCAAATCCAATCCAGACCTCAGCCGGGATTTCTGGTCAGCATTAGCCCTGATACTGACACACAGTATGGGAGATCAGTATAGTTCTAACCTGAATATCATGTTTAATATCATATGCTTCACATATTTCTTTCACAGAAACCAATCCATTCTGTTTACACAGCACTAAATCCCGTCTTCTTCTAACAGACTACACAAGTTATTGGCTCAATCAGTAAGATGGTGGATTAATTCTAGTTATAAACAAAATTTGTCCAAATGTACAAGTGCTTGGAAAAATTAAAAGCTTCCAGTATAAATATGTCTATAAAATATAGATATTAAATATAAGTCTGGTCCAAATATTTCCCCACAGCCTTTCCACAATTATTCTCTTGAACTGTGCACTTATGTGTGGCTGGATTTCCTGTGCACAACCTTCCCTCTTTCCCTCTTATTCTCATTCCAGCCAGCACAGCAGGCCCATCCATCAGTAGCCAGGCACAGGACACCTCCTGCCTGCTCACAAATGCATGAAGCCTGCAATAAAATTAACCTTGTGGCAATTGTTTTCTCACAAGTTTGATGGTCCAGTGGCAGCTCATCTGTTAGTGAAAGGATATATAAAAAAAAGTCAAGCACAGATCTGCGAAAAACGATGAGCACAGGGCCATGTCGCAGCCGAGCTAGCATAGGATTATTGAGTCGAGACCCAATCAATCAGCAAGCGAGAAGACAAAGAACAAGGCATATATCTGAATGATTATTCAGGCGTGTAACACAAAGGCTAACAACGCAACCGCTGGAGAACTGAGGCGTTTTAATTGGCCATTTGTTCTCATGAAAACTCTTACTTAGGAACACCAGAGCTACATATCAAAGTCATAACAGCAAAGTAGATAAGGTGAAATAGTAAAATGGGATTATGGCTGTCCAACATCATAATCATCAACATCATCCAAAAATCATATCAGGAAACTGCTAGATGTACTTTATATTATATACTGTAGATTAGTTAGTGCTAGTGCTGCATGCACATGCTGTATGTCAACCAATATTATTGACATAAGGATTTTAATGCAGAATATAAATATGATTAGTCAGTTGGTATAAACGCAGACAGTTAAACATACTAAAATCAAAGAAACTATATTTGCCTTTATGGCATTTTAGAGATGCAAAGCAACCTACTTTTATATTATTTATACAAAAGAGCAATTGAGGGTTAAGGGCCTTGCTCAGGGGCCCAGCGGTGGCAGCTTGGGGGCCCTGAAATTCATGACTTTAACCACTACGCTACCACATCCCCATTTAATACGCAAATTCCCCAACTTTAGAAAAAGTATTGGCTTTGAATTTTGGAAAATAGAATTTAAATACACTTTTTTTCAGATTATTCAGCATGGAAAAGTGAGAAAAATAAGCATTTGTACAGCAATAAATTTTAAAATCTATGTGTATACTGTGAGTGACAAAGGAGCTGGTCAGTGTTAGGACATTAATAATGCTAATGATATGTCTATTAATCCTCAAGTTTATGTAAGGAACAAACCATAACAGAGTTTACTTTTGTGGGCTGATGCACAAAGGTAACAGGGCTTACTTATTTTTCTATAACAGCAGAATAATTAAACAGTAAATAATTAAATAACATTTTGGATACAAGTCACTTTTTATTTGTTTATAAGATGTCTTGTGAATGTCAGCAAAAAAAGTTAGTTCCTACTTATACATTTCCAAGACAGACTGTTTTGTTCTCTTTCATTTATTATTACTATTATTATTAATAATAATAATAATAATAATAATAAATCACTTGTCATGTTACAGAAAAAAAATTTAGTTCACTTAGTTTCTCACTCAGTATCTATATTTTCTCTCTCTTTTAGTAAAAAATGTACATTGCCAAATAACTGATAAACTAAAAAAAAAGCCCTCTATCTTGAAAAATTTCTGTGATTGAAAATTCAAGCTAAAACTTTACCACTGACTGTTACAAAGCACTGACACTGAAGACTCCTTCCATATAGATATTACATAAAGCTCTCGTTGAAAAAGATTCAAAAGCAGCAATTACTCATCCATCTGTTTATGTGGAGGAGACATCATACGTGTGTGTGTGCGTGTGTGTGTGTGTGTGTGTGTGTGTTAGTGCTGAAACAATAATGTGTTTGAAGAAGCAGACTATTAATAAAACAGCAGAAAGAACACTGTAGAAATTATTTAATCAAAATCTAGTGACCAATCAGAATTGGGAATAAACCAGCGGTATAATTCATCATATTTCATACAGTATGAATTTATGTGAAATCAGTTAAAGAAAAAACAATAAAAACCTAATGACTAATCAGTTTGTAACGCAAGTAGAAAGGAATAAGAAGGAAATCATCTTATACATGTCTACTTCTATATGTAAATGTACATGTATAATTACAGTGGAATTACAGTGTACTGCTCTACATTTGAATAAGTTTATAATAATCAGGTCTACATTTAAATAATTACAGTGTACAAGTCTATACTTATCCTCATACCTCAATACGTAACACACCATAGCTCTTTGATGCTAAATAATAGGCATAAATAATAATAAACTGTTAATTAGTTTATTGCTTACTTTTTATTGTTTAAATTCTTACTTCACTACCTACGCATCTTGTTCCGTATTAACAGGATTTTTCTCTTTAGTATACTGTGTATGTGGAAGAATGACAAAGCTTGAGTTGAGAACAACAGTCACTGTAAAGGGTTAACGTGTGGCTGTGCTGAGAGACATGGAGCTTCACAAGACACATCCTCATATTTAACCACACTCTGATCATATTTACACACCCTGCTGCTGCAGCCTGACCTACTGTCATCAGATAGAGATAGAGAGATGCCCCAAGTCTGTGTGTGTGTGTGTGTGTTTGTGTGTGTACGCAGGGAGTGTTGTTCAAGACATAGAAAGATGGGGGTGGGCTGAAAAAAAAATCCTTCAGTGGGTGTTTATTTGCTCTCAACACCTACTAAGCGATCAATATTTTTAATTTGGGACCGAGTTATTATTTTTCACATCACTGGGCTGGGGAGCAGAGTAAAGTGGCTCATATTTTAGCGTTAAAAAGATCGATATGACAGGCTCACCTTCACTGAGCTGCATGCTCTCTCTCTTTCTAGCTCACTCACACTCACACACATACACAGGAGTCACAGGAAGGGCCACGCACCATAATGCAGCAAGCCCCACATGCTCCAATCACATCATTATCTGTGTCTGGCCAACACATAAACACACACACACTTCTGATTTACTCCTCACCCTATATCCTGATGCCCCCACTAAACTAATCCAACCATACACACACCACTTAATCAGCCTGGTTTTATGAGGCCCCTGGCTCTGCACCCGTGTGTGTGTGTGTATCGGGGACAACAGAGAGAGAAAACACACACAAGTGGATGTTATGGGCTCATTGCTGCGATAGTGCAGAGGAGAGCGTGATCTCAGATCAGGCTCGCTATAATAAAGGCATTCGTTTTCCGCCCCTCTGTACAATCTATTAATTGTGTGTATATTTCAGCCCAAATTTTATCCAGTGAGCCCCAGCCTGCCTTATCCCCTTAATAATTCACTTCTGATGGCAGATTCATCGATTGGTGCTCAACATATGTCCAGGGAGAGAGTGTGCGTGCGTGGGCGAGGGTGTGTGTGTGTGTGTGTGTCGGGGTCGGGCTGAGTAGATGTGTGTGCTATGTATTTGCACTCCTGAAAGCTTGACTGATGGCCTGGGAGAGTTATGGTGCTACAATATTGCTCCACTGACATCTCCTCCATTCAAATAGCCTCAGCGTGCTCTGTACTTTGCACCCTATGAGAGCCTTTGGAATTAGTTTGCCATATTTTAACCTGGTTATGCATGCACCACTGTTTTGACAAGAGGAGGAAATTGTGTGTACGTGTGGCTGGTGGGATTAACCTGTGCAGCCGTTATACAGCTTCCCCGTGACCTCACCACAACAATCACAACCCACTTCTTCTGTACAGCTGAAATGAGAGAGAAGATAGAGCACGAGAATTCAAATGAAATCACTGACAAACCATCCTAACTCCACCTCCTCCGTTTAAATTACTTTAAAAATGAAACAGAGGCTCAGCTATAAGACTACAAAGACCATTTTCACCTACAAAAAACACAATCCCAACACCAAGCGGCTAAATGAACAGACAGAGGCTGTCAAGAGGCTCAAAAATCAGCCTAGAGTTTAAGAAGTTAAAGCATTTTTGAGCAATTTATATGCTCTAGGGACTTTAAGCAACCCGGAACCAACTCCGCGTTCAGTGCTACAGAGGAGTTCTCGACAGTCTTTGGCTAAGAAAATGTTATTTAAAAAAAAAAAACAAGCAAGAGAAAATAAGCTAATGAAGATGCATTAAAAGATCAACTAATCTCAGAGGAAGAGTTTGTACTGTTGTACGATGCCAACAGGTCCATTAACTTGGATCGTTATGAGCAGGAAATATCTTCCGAAAAATGGATTATGTTATAAGTGTCTTTGATCACATTGCTCTAAATTCAGTGAAGGAAAAGTGTGATTATAGTGTAAATATTATTCAAATATAAAATTACCTCAGCTACCTTTTTTCAGTAGATCAAACTGGTGATTTTGCTGTTGCAGAAAAATAGACCATTGATGCTTATAATCCTTATCATTGTCCCTGGTACAATGATGCCAAGAAAGTGATATTAAATTATAAAATCCATTTAAAATGAATAAAACCTATATTGTAATTATATCCTGATTTTGTCCCTGTAAAGCTGCTTTGTTTCAATGTCCATTGGTAAAATCACTATACAAATTGAAATGACAACTCCTGGACACAACACCTGGACACAACACCTGGACACAACACCTGGACACAACTCCTGGACACAACTCCTGGACACAACTCCTGGACACAACTCCTGGACACAACTCCTGGACACAACACAACTCCTGGACACAACACAACTCCTGGACACAACACAACTTCCTGGACACAACACAACTTCCTGGACACAACACAACTTCCTGGACTCAACACAACTTCCTGGACTCAACACAACTTCCTGGACTCAACTCCTGAACACGACACAACTCCTGGACATGACACGACTCCTGGACACGTCACAACCACAACTCCTGGACACGACACAACACAACTCCTGGACACAACTCCTGGACACAACTCCTGGACACAACTCCTGGACACAACTCCTGGACACAACTCCTGAACACAAACACATCTAAGAAAGAGAAGATGTGGGAGGATTAGCAGCTTGCTCCGGGTCTTCCTGGCAACACCGGTCCATACTGTCACAGCTCTGTGTGAGGACATTGGTCTGTTAGCTGTCTTCGGCTAGCTGCTCAGGACATTTTGACAGACTGCTGGCTTCCAGCCATTACTGAGGTAAAGTTTCCTGGCCTGACAGTGAGTCTTTCCCTGTCTTCCTGATAGCATCTGCTGCTTCACCACAAATGTTACAGCAACCCAAACACAGCTTACCCAAGGGAGATAACATGCCTGGGTTTACTCTAAACATAGGCACACTACCAGAGACACGTGCTGACGTCCAATTTAAAAAAGACTCTACTAATTTGCACTATAAAAGCTACAGCTATGAAATAACCTAAAAAAATAAAATGTTTTCCTGTCTGTCCAGTGGATGAGAACATCAGTCTGGATTCCACACAAATCTGCAGGATGTGAAATGCTAGAAGAGTATTTAAATATCATCAACATCTACTGAGAATCTGTCTAATTTGGAGGTCTGTCTGATCTCATTCCCAGAGGAAATGTCAAATTCCGTATCAAATCAGAAAAGACGTTAGGACAGATAACGCTGTCATGCAGAGCTGATCCGTGTCACTGTTCCAGACCTACAATTCCTCTCACATGATAATGTCTCATTCTCGCTCAGATTTAGCCGCCTCTTATCTGCTGGGTGGAAATGAAGATGGACAGGTTTCCAATTAAAATGTCGGTAGAGACAAAAGCCTTCAAGAGCTATGACTTGCTTTACGGCTGGCTTAAACACATGCAATAGGTCATGTAGCTATAGAGAGACATACACAGACACATACGGTGGTAATAAGAGGCAGACATTAGTGCACATCATTACCCATGGAGCCCTGGGGCTTAGGGGCAGAGGTGCATGATAAATATTAATAGAGTGGAACAGGGTTGACGGCGAGCAATGTGATCTGCTCGCCTTTTCCTAATTGACATTTTACCTGCTGTATACCTTAACTAGGCTGTAAAACAGCGGCCCCTGTCACTCACCGCTCGCTTTCCTCTCCTCTCTCTGACATGAAAACACAAACCAGTACAAGAGATACGACTTCAAATTCATTCCGTTTTAATAGCTAGAGTATACATATCAACGAACTGAAATGACTAAAAATAAATGAACTCGAAGTCCAGCAGAACAGAGCTGCGACTAGTAATTAGTTTGATAATTGATTAACAAAATTATTGATATTTATCTGACAAATTATCCCATGTGTTTATGTAACACCCCCCTCCTTCTTTTTTTTTTTTTTTTGAGTCAGACTATTGTTCCTGCTCTTCCATGTACAGTGGGGTCCAAAGATCTGACACCACATAAAAAAAATCTGGATTTTTTTTTTTTTAATTTAAAATAGGACATATATAGAAAAACTTTATAAATATTTAAAACTAAGAAAACACATTGAATATCCAAGGTTTTGCATTATATCAAGGTTCCTCAAAATTTAAATAAGGCAATTTGAGTTAACTGTTAAGTGCTTTGTACAGAAGGTCAGATTTTCCTCATCACTAATCCCTGCTGCTGAACTGTGTGTTCAGACGACATGCTATGGATTTGATCTAAAAACCGTTCGTAAGGTTTTGGACAAACTTGTGGAATTCATGCAGCTCGAGTTGCGTTGTCAATTAAGTAACAAGGAGAAACTCTTGTAGGTATTTTATAGGTTCCACTTTCACTCAAGTCGTCTTTATTTTGTCACGTGTACATTACAGCACAGTGAAATTCTTTCTTTACATATCCCAACCTTTGGAGTTTGGGTTCAGGGTCAGCCATGATACAGCACCACTGGAGTAAAGAAAGTTAAGGGCCTTGCATCAAGGGCCCAGCAGTGGCAACCCTGATCCTCTTAACAACCCAGAGTCTTAACCACTTGCCCATCACTGCCCTAATGTGCCTTAATATAAACTGATGCACTAATTTAGAAAAGATTTTGTCTAGTGCTCTCAGACATTTAGACTCCACTGTATTTTCCATACACCTTTATTTCAGTGGTGATTAATGATCATGTGAGAGAGACTCTGACCTCTGATTTTAAATAAAATAAATAAATAAATACAGCTACCCAGCAATTGTCTCACCAAACCAGACACTGAGATGTTAAGCTAATGTTTAATGAAGTTAATCATTGAAGTGAAGAGTTGACTCCTGGAGTCTTCAGGTTGGACTCATAGAGTACCTGGAATCGACTCCCAGCATCTTCCGAGTGAACTGACTTACTGTAGCTCATAACATACGGTACATTTAAATATTTATTTCATGTTTAGACAATTCAGTTGTGTATCGTTAATCAATGCTACTAGATCGAAAAAGTACTTATATTCTAATTGATTTAAATAGCATCACTTCTTGCTTAGCTATTGAAGTGAAGTCATGCAGTACACACCACATCATCACTCTTATTAATCAACCGGGCGCAGCCGAATTTCAGAACAAATCATTGGTGTGTTTTAATAAAATTATCTAAATGAAAATCAGTCAATAATAAACAGATGCATTTTATAACACGTTTTCTTTCTAACATTTTTGATTCTACTCTTTTTGATTAAACATATAACATGTTGGTCTTGTAGGTCAGATTCAAATCTTCTAAATTAAAGCACAATCATTGAATTCATGTGTTAGAATAAACTAATATTGCTGCTATTTGCATATATATGGTTAGAAAATTGTGCCATACACTGACAGATTTGTTTCTTGTTTTTTTTTTTTCTTCTATATTTCTATAAGTATATTAAATAATGTATTATATAGAATATGTGCACAAAATTATCAGAGAAATCAACCAGTTGCACTAGAGTTGAACCGCATATTTGTATAACTTCACAAAAATGCCAGGTATTTTTTATGACAATAAACGTCTGGAGATTTTTATTAAAATATGATCATTTGACAAACATTTAATAGATTATTTTAATGCTCTTAATTATGTTGACAATGGAACAAATTTATTCCACAGCATTTGTCATGATTATTTTTGTGTTATAACAGTAAGACAAATCCAAACTTTATATTAACCTTGTCTTCCTAATACGTTAGCATTTGTATACAGTACTGCTTAATTCACATTTAATTACATAATCTAATTAAAGAAAAGACGTATATGTTTTCTGATATTTATTCAACATTAACGTAAGGAGTCTTGAGTGTCATCATTTATTAAAGCTGTATATTAAAGTCTTCAGAACAGAGGAGCTCAGCATGTGCTGCTTTAGGAAAATGTTCCAACAAAAATGTATTTTATTAATTCCGTAGATACTCCACTCTTAGATATAAAGAGGTTTAATCAGGTAAAATAACTGAAAACCATATACAGTAATTTGCTTTAATGTCATCTTCTAGGTTTGAGGGCTTCTGAATCAGTGAAAAAGTGAAAAAGAGGTGAAAACCCTGCCCTTACAGTACCTCCGCTCTCATTATCTGAAAATTGACAGCTTGACCAGACAACAAACAATCGAAAGAGGGAAAAACAAACACCACATTGTCGAAGCTAAATGGCACACGCTTTGTATGACTAGACTATTGAGGGATTTATTGACTGTGTGATACACTGGAAACTTTCTCATTGTTGACCTGCTATATTGTACTCACACTGCGACATATTGTGAATACATCACACTGGTGAACCATGGATTCAGTGTGACACGGTTATAAACTTCATTTAATTACAAGAATGACTTGCACATTGCTGCCTCTGATAACAGTACTGTCAATGTTGTGTTAATTAATAATCTATATAGTGTTCAGAGCAAATAATAACTTTACAGAAAAAATATGGAATAATGCTTCTGAGCATCTTAGAATGTGGCAATAATTACGACAGCTTATATGATATGAAATTTCACTAAAACATTTATTATCACGGTTACGCCGATGCGTTGTAACGGATCTCTGGTTACAATACGCCAGAAATAAGGAAAAAAAATAAAGCAAGCAAAAGATAAGTAGCAGTATGCCTCCATCTTGTGGACAAACTGAGCAACTGCATCTGTTCTTTGCCAAGCCAAATTACGAGACTTGTCAAAAAACTGAAAGAATCATACAGTATGAGTCTTGCAATCTCAAAAACACAAACACTCATTCAATATACGTCCATGTCTACAGCACCACACATTAAACTGTTTATATGCTGTTATTGCACATGCTGTCTTACACATTCACTCAGTTGCTGTTTTGTACAACACATTTCAATACCTCATCCAACTCCTGCTATTACACGTGTGTATATATGTTTAGAACCCTCTTTGTTTACAATCCTCTGTTTGTGCACAATGTACTGTATAATATACAGAATACACACTGGTCAGCACTATTTTGTGTATTTGTCATGTAGCGTTTTATATTGTTTTTGTCTAACTCTGCACTAAGTTGCATAGATGCACTTTATATGGCTAGGATCAAAATCAAAATTTTTAAGGGGGAAATTTGTAAAAGGGGCAAATTTTTTAGTTGCTGGAGCCAGTGACTATATGAAGTATTTGCAAACTAAATGTTGGGTAATGTCGTTATAAAATATAGCATTAAACACAACAATAAACTTGTGATGATAAAGAAATCTTACTGTGAAATGCTCTGGGGACTTGTAGTTCTCATCGAGGTAGACGCGGGCTCGGTTGTAGTCCTTCATGGCATCGCTGGACAGTAACTCTCTAACCGGAAGGGAAAAAAACGAGCTCCCAATGAATGCACATAAGAACACAGAATTAAAGCGAACAGTGATATAATGTTTGGGTGTTTTTCACGACTTCCTGAGTTTCCCATGTGATTATATGACCAGTAGAGGGCGCCAGTGAACTCTGAAAAACAGTGATTACTCGTGGACGGGGAATACCTCTTTAAATAAATATCTATCAGAGGAAGCAGGACATAGCGAAGATTTATCGTTTAATCTGGGGAGAAAAAGGGTTTACATCATACTGGATCATACTACATCATACTGGAGACACTTCAATCCTGACACTCGAATTATGTAATCAGTCAGTTCTCTTTCTTGAATTCTCATATTCATGACACGACGGAAAACGAACAGCGATTTACTTCATTGCCTTTTGATGACGTCTTGAAATTTGCTAAACATTTCAGTGGAAGCAAACTCGGTCAAATGACTATATTTGAATGATTTTATGGTACAAAAGCTGTCAAAGGGAATTTTATTTTACTATCCAAATACAATCTGAAAGCATCGGAACACAGAACCTGAAACGCATTTGGGCTAGATATTTCCTGATTTTGTGGCGATGCAATGTAAACATTTTCTTTTTCATCATGTATAAATGTAACAATTTAAATGAGCAATTGCTTCTATGGCTGAATTGCAAATAAATCGTTTTTTTCTATATATATAAAATATATATTGGGCATATTTGGCCTTGATGTGAGAGGCTCTTAAAATAAATACACTACAATATATAAATACACTACAATAACATTCACCTTCTGTGGTTTACTCAATATAAAAATACAAAAAAAATATACCAGCTTCTTCAATATTTATGTACATATTATGTTAGGATTTTGCACAGTACTGAGCTGTTTGTATCGAACACTACCGCTTATGTTCAAGCAAAGAGTTTCCACACCAAATATTAACCGTTTATTGTTTATGTTATTA
>JAOTRN010000041.1:17725359-17761028 GCA_028566695.1 Bagroides melapterus | reverse complement strand
TGTTTGTGTGTGTGTGTGTGTGTGAGAGAGAGAGAGAGAGAGAGTGTGTGTGTGTCGCTCTCTCTCTCTCTCTCACACACACACACACACACAGACACAGACACACACACACACACACACACACACACACTCTCTCTCTCTCTCTCTCTCTCTCTCTCTAACACACACACAACCTGCTATCTGGTTGGTGTAGGTCATGTAATATGCAAAACCGCTCATAACATTCAGCTCCCTGTGTTTAGTGTTTTTAAAAGATGCCGCTAAGTACAGCAGCTAAAGACACAGACATTTTACTACACTGACAACAGAAAGCCTGTAGGTTCAGGTCAAACTGACCCGAGACATTATCAGAGGATTAAAAGCACTACAGAGAGAAAAAATAAATAAATAAAAGAAATACATAAAAATCCTTTACACATATTGTCTTTATCTAAATCCCAAACAATACAAATAACATTTTAAATCTAAAAAAAAATGCTAGCATTATTTATTCAAGTTCCTGGCAGATAAAACATTAGTATACTATAATAATAATCCAAGAGAATCATGTCTTGATGTTCAGCACTGAAATACTGAGATCTGCAGCATCTGTCGTACCGTCTTCCACTTTGTTTTGAAATTGGAGGCAGACAACAAGAGCTCTGCAGGAGTAAAGTGACTTTTTGTGACCTTTCCTCTGCTTTACAGCTGGATTAACACAAGTCTGTGGAAAAAAAGGTGTGAAAGCAGACCAACAGCCAGGCATAAAACAATGTAGATCTGCTGTAAGAGTCTAGGGGAAAAAAAAACGACACCACTCATTCTCTGTGCTTTTTTGTGAAGGGAAAGCAGCAATTTATTTAAACGCGTCTGAAATTTTACTGTAATGTAAGTTTAAGCTAATATGGACTATCGGAAATTATTATACTATAATATATATTATAATTATGCCGAATTTACTGAAAATCGTCTTGGCTGAGAGTTCAGTGCTCATGCGAGTTCTACTTTTATGCATATACATGTATGTAAAAGTAAATAAAACAGTATATGCTTGTGCTTCTTAATGCCGAATTGTGTGTTTTAAAATCTGTATTCGGCTAAATTTGGCTATAATTTTATAAATTTTCTGTTGTTCACTGACTCTTTCTTTTGGTCAGGTAAAGTCAAGTTAAAAAGATTTGAGAATGCATTAGAGAATGCACATAAACACCACCACAAAGTCGTAATTACGAGTGGGAAACTCAGAATTATCTCTGAGCTCTGAGTTTCTGAGTTGGAGGCATGTCAATAAGAAATCATGGTGGAATTAATGAATGCAGCATCTTGTAGTTGACGATAAATTTGATAAAATTTAACGTTTACTTGTCGCAGAATTTGATTTCAGAAGTCATTTAATAGAAATAGAGTTTATAACCTTGCTGTATTTTTTGTAGTTAAATAAGTGAACGTACAAGGTCGTCTTTATATCATGCGCTCTCTCTGTCTCATATGCTGTTTCTCTCATATGTACATCTCTCATAATTAATACTCCAAATAACAGTTAAAAAAAATAAGGCAATTAGAGTGAACTAAGTAAGAGTTATCACAGTGTTTCTTTGGTAATATAACAAATCTTGAAAACAGAAAACTGTCAGTGGCAGTGTTTGAAAGTGAATAAAATAAAAAGCGTTGCAATTTTTTTTTTTTTTTTTGACTCGATTCATTTTTAGAGTCTGAGTTTTTCAGATTATTACTTTGCATCCAAATAGTCGAGTGTTGTCAAGTTTTCTCTCGTTAAGGCAGTCGACGTGATCGGCGATCGGATCAAGTGCAAAAATCAGTTTATGAAGAGTAGAAAACAAATTTCAGTGCGTTTGATATGCAAATAATGTGGTGACTGAGGTTACCAGCTATAAAAGTGTTGCCTTTCATAATATGCAAATGTACTGTGGGAGAAATCATGCGTGTCATTATGGAGCTTGATACTTAGCAAGACAAAACCACAAAATCCGGCAGGAACAGAACTCGATCTAGCTTGGCTTATCCAAAAACTGCACAGCTTCGGTCTGGAGGAATAGTACCAAATTCTGATTTGCCTATTCTGATTATTAGACACACCGTCAAGTCCAAGTTAGCTGCAGTCAATGTCACTGCTGGACTGAGAAAACTCAAAGATAAACTCATACTTACACAACATATGCTACCATACTAGCGTTAGGGTTAGGACAGTTGTGGCTCAAGCGATTAAGGCTCTGGGTTGTTGATCAGGGTCAGGTCCCTTACTGTCAAGCTGCCTCTGCATCGCCTTTGAGCAAGGCTCTTAACACTCACTTTGCTCCAGTGGCGCTGTATCATGGCTGACCTTGTGTTCTGATCCCAACCTCCAAATATGCAAAGAAAGAATTTCACTGTGCTGTAATGTATATGTGACAAAAATAAAGGCTTCTATTCTATTCTACTCTACTACTTAGCGTCATTGCTATATACGTAATGTCTGCTCGGCGGTGGTGGCATATACCACTCATTCAAGGTCTTACAGTTAAGTGATAAACTAACACCTCTGGTTAAAGTGTAAATGAGAGAATAAGATGGACAGAGAACAGCTTTTAGATCGTTACATCAGATCATTGTGTAGTTCTACAGCAGGGTGTGACTGCTTTCACACCATTTTTCACACACATGCTGTGAACTCCAAACTCATTCCAGCTGTGAAGCAGCAGAAAGGTCAAGAAAATCTGTTACACTCCTGTACGGCACCTCAGTCTAATTTTAAACACTGTGTTTCAAAGATGCCACAGTCAATTTCTTTTCTTTTTAAAACAAATAATCTAAAGGAAAATAGATATAGGACATTATCAGAAATGCTACTGCTAGGAAATTTTGATTTATGAACTAGGAAAAATAATTAGATTTCGGCTGCTTAGCCTTGAGTGGTGATCGCTCAGGGGTTCAAGTCCCACCACTGGCTGGCTGGCTCTTGAGCAAGGTCTGTATCTCTCTCTGAACTGTATCATGTCTCACCCTGTGCCCTGTGATCAATTGTGCACATCATACCTTCATTTCTAATAAATGTGTTTATTATAATTGCCGTTATTGGTCTTTAATAGTAGTTCTATTGGTATAATAATATTAATAATTTAATGTAGTTTCTTATTAGGATAAAAAAACAAACAAAGGATAACACAGTGGTAATAATATTATAATGAAATATGTGAGGCCCAGTTTTTATGTCTGCACAAAAAACCCTCTATAAGCAGAAGTTTATTAAAAAAAACAATTGTATATTTCTTTAACAAACACATTATTTTGATCAGATCATCCTGTTACACTTATACAAAACTCTTTTGCAACCAACTTCCCCCCAGCAGGCAATGGAAAAAGCTGCGGTTTTATTTTAAACGCTTGCTACCAGATCAAAGACGGTGTGTGTTTGCGTGTGTGTGGGGGAGAGAGAGAAAGAGAGAGAGAGAGAGAGAGATAGAGAGAGAGAGAGAGAGAGAGAGATGCATACAGTATGGTACTCATGTCTGAACAACAAATCTGAAGCAGCTATCTGTGCGATCAGACTGCAAGACAGTTACAGCTACGTTCTGATACACTCTTGTGCATGACCCTCAAGAAAACTTCGCTTTTTTTTAACATACGTGATCTCTTCCTCTTAAACATGTACAACAAAGCCAACCACGTGGTTAGCAGTACCATATATGAGGTCAAACGTGTGAACAGTTTGACTGAGTGCAGCTCAATCTGCTAGGCTATAGGTCACGGCCTTGTTCCATTCCTCCGTCTATAATAAGAAGAATAGCAACGTGAGCCACTTACCTGATAGAACTCCCTCAGCCATGTCTTCTGAAGGTTTTCAGGCTGGAAGAGGACAGGAAAGAGACAATGAGACGGTGAATTTATACACGTCAAGCAGAAAGCAGTTACTTCAGCAGGATCATGTAAACAATAGAGTTCATGTTGCTGTAAGTCAAATAATAAACATACATCACTGTCATGCCTGTAGATCATGTTTACCTTCAAAGTGAGTAAACCTTTATGTCCAGCACAGATGTACAGATTATATTAATGGATCCTGATTACAGAGAGATCTAGGGGAGGTGTTTGAGTGTGTAAAACATCAAAAAAAACACATTTACTGTCTGGTGTCTGGTTTGCCTGAAAGACCGGATTTTGTTATTATTCCTAAACTTGATTTAGATTAGTGAATGTAAAGCTTGTACATATTGCATTTACAACACTAGAGCAGCAACAAAAAACCCACTGGAGATCAAGGTTATGACAAGACAGGGTTAATACACAAAAATGCATTACACAAAGTTTGTATTTTTGTGTAAATTGTGTCAAGTCACCGTCACACCGTGGAGAAGTTTCGGTATTTTTTGTTGCTATAAAATTATAAAAGTGTTTAATCCACTCCATAACAAAACCATGAAATTAGCAGCAACGGCCTAACACACCTCCAGCTTAGTGAGTGTTAAAAATAGATCATAATCTGTTTCTTCACTCGATTCAGAACTCTGGTCTGATGCAGAGAACTTGTCCCAGGAGCAAAGGCACTGCAACTTGAGTAGTAAATATGGGGAAAGTTGGGAAGAGTAACAGAAGAGAAGACAGCACAATTCCCAGTGGTGCCTGAGCAGGCCTCTCTCTCTCTCTCTCTCGCACACACACACACACACACACACACGATTACACAACTATATATGGACAAAAACACTCAACCTTGTTATTAGTCAGGGTCAGGGAGACAGAGTTAAAATTGTGTTCACTAAATATGGACAGTAAGACAGCAGACACCAGTGGCACTTGTGTTCCACCTGTAAATCTCTGCAACTATTTCGTGTTTGTGTGTCAGGGATTCAATTCAACCTGTAGGTCTGTTCAACAAACATCGAGAAAATGAATAACGTAATGTGGCTGAATTTTAAAGACTAACCCCAGCACTGGGAATGTGTGATTAAGAATTAAAGTGCACAATCCAAGCCCGTGTCCAAATTTTTCCCCAAACACTGGACTAACGGCTAAACGACTGCCCACTCCCACAAACCAACGCAAAGCTACAAGAACTTTTACTTTTTTCCAGTATGGCTCTTGGATCTTAAACACAACCATTGCACAATGCAGATGAGTGCAAGCTGTCCAATCAGACTGGAGATGGAAAACCACTGTTGATTGCCAAGACATTATTCAGCAAGACAGAAATGTTGGCATTGACACATTTTAATATCAGGAATTATTCAGTATGCAATAAGCAAATATTAAGATGAGAACTTTATTAATCCAAAGGAAATTCTTTTGTACACAGTACACAAGAGAAATATAAATGGAATATGCTTTATACTTGCTTTATGCTCATGGCAATTACAAATTGAACCCTGGATGGTTTCCCCTTGTATTTTGAGGTTTTATTTTTTGTTTTAAATGTGCACTAATGCTTCAACTGGACAATTAACATCTAATTTAAAAAACAAAAACAAAAAAAAAAGCAGTTATATCTTTATTAAGACTGAACAGATCTCAAGTCATGTTCATGTCACTTCCTGATCATTTACTGGAACCAGTGACCATAGGCAGCGTATTCCATGTCTTCATGTGCGGCACATCTTCCAAGCAAAAGCAGTAGATCCATTAGAAATCTGAGAGCGACTGTAAAATGGATCTAAAAGCAATGGTAGTAAAATCAATGTTCAATATTATGTACTGAAGCTTAAACCCCCTAAAAAAACAGTGACTAAATGTATAAAATAAATGAAAGGAGTCAGCGAGTCATCGCTGCATGCACCGTGTTCACTCAAACTCACCAGTGAAACGTTCGGCACAGAGCACAGAATTCAAAAGACCTAATTTCACCCTGAAGTGAAGAGACTGATGAGATACACTGGCATGATTAATTATTTAAAGCAGCTGTTAAAATTGTGCCGGTGCTTCTCATGGAATAGATAAGCGTTCCACTTTAATCAGCTTTACGGTAATACGTTTTTAAAAATATACCTGTTAAGACAGGAAAAGAAGATAGAAAAAAGAAAACAAAAGGCATGCCCGCAGGCCGACTGTCCATTTATCTGTTACTGTCCATTAAAACCACTTTGTACTTGAGTGTATACGTGTGTGTGTTTGTGTGTGTGTGTATACATATATACAGACACTCAAGCCACTATATCATGACATTTACATTTACAGCATTTCCAGAGCGATGTATAAAAGTCATTTTAAAACGCTATCAATGAATACATTGATTCACAAGAACACTGGTTCACTAGATTACACACTTAGGATACCATCAACCTAAAACTCTGTTCAGGTTTTTTAGGTTTCAAATATAGACATTAAAAAAATTTAATTTAAAATTTAAATGTATTTTTATTTTATTTTTTTCTATATATCTTATATTTGAATCATTTCTACCACTCTACCTCTCTTCTAAGGATCAGTCGTACAAAGCATTTCACAGTCATACTGTGTATGTTTATGTATGTGATAAATAATTTTGGAATTGGAATTTTTTGTAAAAAAAAAAAAAAAAAATAAGAAGAAGAAGAATAAAATACTTCACTAATAAAATAGTTCAATCATGACTGTAGTACTGTGTAAATAAATTAAGAGTACACCATGAACAAATGTGCGTGTATGACCAAAATGTTCCACTGAGTACTGCGTCAGCTATATGTGGTTGAAATGATAAGAGATTCTTGATTTGACTTGACTAAATTGTCAAAAGCATGACAAGAGCTCACACGTGCCTGGTTACCTTTACTCAGTATATGGAACAGAAACGTGAGTGTCATCATGGTGATAGGTATTTAATTACAGACACCAGACTCACTATTAATGTGAGTGTAAAAGAAACTTTTGTGTCGGTTTCTGCTTCTAAGTATTATATCAAATATTTTAATGAGAGGACACAGTGGCTTAGTGGTTAACACGTTTGCCTCACACCTCTGGAGTATTTCCCACCTCCGCCCTGACTGCGTGGTGTTTGTATCTTCACACTGTGCTTTGGGGAATTCCTCTGTTTTCCTCTCCCAGTCCAAAGATATTCATTGTAGGTTGAGGGTGTAAATGGGTGTGTGAGTGAGTAAACCGTGATAGGTTAGCATCTCATCCAGGGTGTCTCCTGCCTCGTGGGAAAAGTTCCAGGCTCTGGTACAGGATAAGCAGTATAGAAAATGGATGGATGGATGGATGGATATTTTAATAACCTTCCCTTCTAAAAAGTGAAAGCAAACATCCACAGAGTCACTATCATAAGCCAATGCACTTCAACCACATTAACATGATTAAAAGTTTAGAAGTAAACAGCATTTCATCTGTTAAGGTACAAATATGATATTTGAGGTAGAGGGTGAGGAAAAGGAGAAAACTGATCAAGAGTTATTAGTCAGAACTGTGTTCTTAATAATATTGATACAGTGATTCCGATTTCCTCGTCAGTCTTGTAGCACTGCTGAAATCTTTATTCACTTGCTTGACATGTAGGTTGAACAAATTAGACAACAGGAAAAAACGCCCGGAAACTTCAGCCTACAGTATACACACACGTTCTCTTCTCACTATCAAGAATTTTCTGAAGGTCTCTCCTGACCGATTGCTATATAAACCAACTGTAAATATACAACATTTTGTAATGGTGTGCCTTTTCATATTAGTCCTCGAGATCCTTACTTTTTATGACCCGACAACCGTCTCTATGTCTGTCCACGTACGTGTCTGAACGAAGCCACCTCACATTTTCCAGTGGCTTCTTTTGTTTCTTAAAAAATATGCGTCAAAAATACCACAGTGACATTTTATGAGCTTTGATCAGTCAGTTAGTGAATGAGTAAATGAGTTAATCACAAGCTTTTTATTATGATTATACTAATGCTCTTTTATACAAATTAGACATAAAAAAAACAGAATTTTATATCATGTGCATTGCATGTTATGCTAATTGAGACAAAAAGTTACAGCCATGATTGATTGGGACACAAGACAAATCGCATTACCATAAACAAAGAAAAGTGCATGAAGAAATTTCTGATTCAAATAATATTTGCAAATATTATGCAGTTTAATTGATACAAAACTAGATGCCTTGTGGTTATATGTATTACATGACTCTTTGTAATAAAGTCAGCTTTATTTCTAGCTTGACTGACTGCTTTAGCTTGTTTAGCACTACAGAGTCAGGTCTTATGTTACGCTGTGGTTTTCTGTCTCTGGTTACAATGTGTGTGTGTGTGTGTGTGTGTGTGTGTGTGTGTGTGTGTTTAGCTGTGGCTGTGTATAGCTTTCACATGTGGCTGGTCAGATAGCGGAAACAACAGCTCTGTACCTGGATTATATTCCTCCAGGTGAATGAATGCAAATGTAAATTCAAACCTAAAGCACTTGGTGGTAAAAGAGTCGATTGTATATTTGTAAAACAGTTGCAGGATATCAGTGTTAAAGATCAGTGACCTTGAGCAGCTGAGTATACAGGGTCGCTCTCCTCTTACCTAGTGCCGCTCTCGAGAGGATGAGTGCAGAAGTAGGCCTCACTTCCTCTAGGGTTTCCTCCAAAATGAGGTCTGCACCTTCTCTCTGTTGAGTATCTGTTAATTTGAAGCTAATTAGAGACAGGTCTCCACTGAAGGAGGGCTAAGAATACATCTGTAACTCGGTGAGGTCTCCGTTAATTACTCTGCCAGCTCCCTCTCTCTCTCTCTCTTTCTCTCTCACCCTCTCTCCCTCACCATCTTTATGACCCAGTTCATATTTTTTCAGTCAACTGAAATTCAGCTCAAACATCTGCTGCATGGTTCTTAAAACCCAACCCCAAATCTTTTTAATACTTTTAAAAAAAATACCAGATGGCCACCAAAACAACCTGGAAACGAAGTCAAATATAGCATGCGTCATTCTTTTTTTTTTTTTTTTTATTTAAACAAATACATCACACACAAAGCACCTGAGTCATTTGCTTCTTAAAGGCCATGACTTCACCATACAATATGGTAAAAATAATTCTCTTCATTTCAACACAAGCTCTCTCTCTGTCTTTTAATGTATTCTTGATACCAAATCTCACTGGCTATTCATTTTTATTACAGGATAGAACATGATTTGCTCTAAATAACAGAGCATTTGTACAAATATACATGTCAAACATCTTGTTCTTTATGTAAAGAAGAAATCAGACTCATTCTGCCAGAGGGGTTCGTACTAGTAGTAAAAATTTAACACCAAATTCCACCGGATAATCCAACACATGACTCGATCAGCACAGTGCTTCTGAGATTTGATTCTAGAAACAGCTGCATTAATCTTCATCACGTCCAATGGGAAATTCTTTGTACATACAGTATTGTGTTAAAGTCTTGCTGTGTGTAAAGAAATTCTGTAAAGTATGTCAGTGACATGCAAAAATGACACACAAGCCTATATAGACTTATATAGATAAATGGAACTAGCATATTTTTATTATTTCTATTCATTGCATACTTTTTTCTAATTATGCTTGGATGAATAAAGGTATATCTCATCTCTGACTATAATTAATCAGTAAATAAAAGCAGTAGAAATGTCAGTATTATGGGTGTCTAGCTCTACATTTAATACTGCATCAGATCCATGAGATGTTTAATCAGGGTATTGACTTGTAAGCTTTTAGGCACCATGGAGAAGACGCCACGTTCTCCTGCACAAGAAGACAGCTTTCGTTAAGTTTCGGTCTGTTACATAAAAATCCTCAATAATGTTCAAACAATTCTCTGGAACTTTTTTAATGAATAGTAGATGTTCAGAAATCTACAGTTTTGCACTTATGCACTAGTGATGTACTCATTCAAAAGATAGATATTTCTTTGAAAAAAAAAAACCTGATGTACTCTATTTTATATCTAACCTCAACACAACGGCTTCCTGAAAATCCGATCCTGGTATTTTTCATCCTCTGTCCATTTTTATGTATTAGATATCCAGTCTCTTTTACATCGTTTGCCTCCTGGATCAATAGTTCAATTCTGCAACAAGCTTCTGTAACATCTTATGAATTTTCCAAATCTATTTTAAGACAATTTCAAACATTTAAAAGGCAGGAATTCTGTCTTAAACAGTGAGTAGTGTGTAAAGTCACTACACACAGTAAAGCTTTGAAGCACCAGCTCTCTATTTAAAAAAAATCAATAAAACCTCAGACATTTGCCAAAACAAATCCAACTCATTTGAAATGCACTTTAAACAAATCCGACCGATTTAAAATTCACTCACTGACTCATTCACTCACTCACTCACACATACACACACTTACAGTTTCTACGATACAGCACTTGCAAAAAAAAAAAAAAAAACACAAACCATGAAGCTGATTTAGAGAAGTGTGCAATTCACCAGGAAAGTGGTGAACAAATCTGCGTTCTGCTATACTCAGCGTAAGAAATGAAACAGTAGCAGTTCAGACTTGCTAACGTTATCCTTAATGAGCAGCTGAGAGAGAAAGTGAGAGGGTGAGAAAGGAAGCGGTCATGTTTTTTGCCGCCGAATCTAAAATGACAACTTCAGTGAGTAAAGAATCTGCTTCACAAATGACAAGCTAGTTCATGCTGAGACCATCCGATCTGCTTAGAAGAATAAACACGTCATGTGCCTGAGCGTACGTCGCGTTGTAGAAATGCGTTCTTTACTGGAAAGCATGGAAAGACTCGACGAGCAAGGTAATCAGTTTGGGCAGGATCGAATCTCTCTCGGTTTTCCTAATTGCAGCTATTCATTTGTTCAAAATCAAGACAGGATGGAATGGCTGGTTTATTCACAAAAGCTCCCCACACACAAAAGAAAAATTAGTCATACTTACCATAATACTTGTTTACACCTCCCCTGAGCACAGTAAAGAGCTCTGATCCTGCCAGGTGAGCAGGCCACCACAGTCTGTTCTTTATAAAAATGTGCCTCAATGTTATGTAATTATCTAACAGGATAGAGCCCAGATCTGCACAAAAGGTAATATCTGGCCAATAACTAGACAGACAGACAGACAGATTGACAGATTATTTTATTGTAAATGTATTTCTTTCTTCTTCTTCTTTTTTTTAGGAAGCTTATGCTGCTTCGTTGCTCTCCTGGTGTGTTTTCATTGCAATTTTGCTGACCATATTTGTTCTCACTTTACACCGTTTGAGGACAGAAATGTTCCCTGGTGGTTTTGTTTTGATGGTGTGATCCGCCCTGACAGTGAGAACAGCGTGACATGGGCACGTCTACACAAAACTGTATTATTTACACCAGTGTAGCCATCCTGCACCTCCATTGTCCATTTACTAACAGTTTCACATACAGTAAAGTGTGAGTGCCTCTGCGGTAGCTGCTGCTAAACACACCTACTCACTTCTTGATCCCTGCTGAGGACTGACCTTCCACTTCAAAAGCTTCATTACTTAATCACTGCCTTGCTGGGTATACGGCCCAAGTGCCTCTACCTCACATCTATATTTCAGCAAAGAACACAATTAAAAAACAATCCCCAGATTTAAATCACGTGCTGGACCACCAGTTACACTTCCTCTTAGGAACAGTGTCATACTACGCACAGAGGAGTGATTTTAAGATGAATTGTGTCCTTCACATGTGCTAAGATCTGTGTCGTGTCAGTCAGTGGATTTAAAAATACACCTAATCTAATTGCACCGCAGGGTGTCGAGTCAGTATCAACAGTTATGTTACCTTCAGTGTCAGAAGATACTGAATACTGTAATCAATAATATTGAACGGAAACTGTTCTAATTCTGTTCCAAGTCTCGTCACATCAGATCGGATCATCATCATCATCAAGGCCTCTCCTAGGAAGTTAAGGGACACATGGCCACCTTGTATGTTTGTGTAAATGGTGTTGTATTTTTGCATACGTTTGTAATGCTACACTGAATGTTTCCTGGAAAGGTGTACAGCAGTGCTCATTTATAATTAACCAATATCACACAAACAAGAGTGCTGCTATACAGAACGACTGCACGGCTGTGATACGGCTGTAGGCACAAGCCTGAGTCAGAGCGCTGTAGCTAATGACAACCAAACATTGTAACAGCAGGAATGTGAGTGTAATATTGCTTTAATACAACAGCCTTATGAATAAAGAATTAAGAAATTTATATTGATTATATAACAGACACAATATTGCCAAATAATTTGTTTATTTTTGCTCTGCACATGGAAAAAAGAACCCAAAGAAGCCACACCTACTGAAAGTCCATCGGTTAGTTGGCTAGCTTAAATGTGATTCTGCTTAGACTGGCTTCCATTCTTCCTGTTCATCTTCATCTAAACAGCTTTCATATTTTAAGCAAGTTTTATTCATGGAAAACGTATCGCTTGCCATGTACGCCGATGATCTCACAAAGTAATAACGGTTTCAGTGGGATTGTTGCAAGAAGTGTAATTTTATACAGACGAGGCGTGTGATACAAACACTGAAATGCCCCAGTGCAGTTATACTAAATATAAGCACTCTTGGTGGACTGGAACTAACTCTTTTACAATCTAAGCACAAGTCAGGTTTGTCCTCAGGCCTGCTTCACAAAGTTCTATTCTCTACTGACATATAAATCTGTCAAGTTTAAACAAGGTAGTTAAAAAGTGTATAAAGTCATTATCAGATCAACTGTCTGCATCCTGAAACTTGCTCAAAGGATTTGTTCAAACTTCAGAATCAGGGTTCTGACGAAAAGAGGCTTGCGAACACAATGGCAAGATTTACTGTAAAGCTGAAATTAATCAGTGTTGTGAAACAGTTTGAGACTGACTTATTCTTAAAGAAATGCTAGTGGGCTAAACCCAAAATGAATAAATCTCTTTAACAACGAAAAGTCACAATTCAGCACCTTGAATGTCCAGTCAAGTGAATAATCACCCAATGCTATCTTTAATAACGTGTAGAGAAACCTGTAATCTTGAAATCTAATCTTAATTATTGTGATGTGGAAGTTACAAATACCCCAAGCAAAAGTTCTAATTAAAAAATAAACGCATAACAGCCGGTGCTTTTGCTGGTACAGCAAACAGACACACTCCACAATCACTTCCTTTATCTGCCACTGTTGCAACTTGCAAAAGATCGTCAGCAATAAAAATGATAACAAGAAAAGCAAATTTTAAGAAAAAGACAAATTTAAAAGGGAAGGAAGAAAATGAGGGATCTAGCTCTGGAAAAACATGGTGGTGATATAATTTTCCATCCCGGTTTATGAGACTACAATTACTGAAAAAAAAAACAAACAATTAAAATATTTTCCGTTTAAATGTGACAACTGGATGATTTTATATGGAAATACTAATTTATTTAATTTAATTTTATTTAATCACCAACACAGTCTTCGAAAGAAGTCTGTCATCAAGCTCCACATCACGGAAAGGGGGCTGCACAGTATCTGGGGAACATCAGCCAGGCTAAAAATACAGTCTGAACAAGGACAGAGCTCTCCGATCCAAGCCGAGAGGGAGAGAAACAGAAGGAAAATGCAATCTCTGTTTGCTGTCTTTCCTTGTTTGGATTGTTATGGAGTGTCCCTCTACGACGAGGCAAGCTAAGTCAATCCTCAGCAAGGGTCACTCATTATAGAACTAATTAGGCCGAGGCCGCGGAGAACGAGAGAGAAGCTAGAATTAATCAGTGGCCTTGACCCATTCTTCCTGAGACAATGGAGACATAGAGACAACGACGGAGAAGGATCGGAAGATTGATAAGCAACACAAAATGCCTGCTATCACTTTTGCAGATTTGTGCTTTGTTAGTACAGGATATGACATCACACTAAGACTAATTGCAACAGTGCTTTCCAGGAAGTTAGTAAGGGTATAAAATATAAGGTCTGGTTGATTTCTGGTACCCCATCACTTCTCTAGTCACAATTTAAAGACTGTCCTGAGTAAACGTCTAGGTCTACACTAATGGTACACCATTAGACAACTTAAAAGGCTTGTAATGTTAGGATGTGGCTTTAGCAGGAGAACAGGATGTTTTGTGGGCTTTTTTATGACCACCACATGAACCACATTGGCTTTAAAAAAAAAAAAAAAAAAAAAGACACTCAAGAACCAGATTTGAGATATTTCTGTCCACTCCAGCTTCAGTCACAGGTGCTCAAGGCTTTACGTTAGAATTCCAAGCCTTATTTATAATGGAAACTTAGAAGGGAAAAAAAAATGGTATGTCATGTGTGATCCAGCGGTTTTCACTTAGTCATAAATTTTGCAGTTTGTGTGTTGGTTCATGTACATCCTGTCATTTAGAACAGGGAGTGGCATGAAGTGGCATGATGCCCCAGCAGTGGAGGTTAAAAGTAGTAGCCGGGACAAAGCCACAAAATTGGACGTAGTAACTATATATATAAAACTGCTTTCTTTTATCATTTATGGAGATAATTTGAGATATGAGGTCACTGTTAGAGTTGTGCACTTGACCACCTGATATCTAATATCTTCCTGGATGGGCAAAATATTCTTGAAATAACTATTATGTGTCAGCAGAGGTGGCTCAGCAGGTAACATCTTCAGGGTTCTGGGTTTGAACATGAGCACAGTTTACTGTTTGTGTCTCATTTCTGTGCGTACTCTCCCTATTCATCTGTGTCCGCCTACCTCTAAAAACATCTCAGTAGGTAGATTTTCTAAATAGGGGTAAGACTGATATTAAGTGTGAATGAGTGTGTGAATGTGTGTGTACTGTATATGGTGCCTTGAGATTGCCTGGCATCCGGTCAAGGGTATATTCCCGCCTCTGTCCCAGAGTTCCTGGGATAGCCTCCAGATCCTCTGCAACCAGGATAAAGCAGTTACTCAAACTGAGGGTGTGTTAAATGAACTATGTATATGAATTTAACAATAAATTAATTATGTTTGGGTTTTTTTTAGTTTTTGGTTAGAAATGTTTCTTCATAGACACTTTTATCCACAAAGCCAAACCAAACCACCATATTTCTAATTGTGAACGTTCCACAACCCAAAAAAAAAGTCAGTTGAAGAAAAAAGTACATTGTAAAATCAGTGTGGTTATCTGACACAGTTATTTGGCTCCAGTGATGCAGACCGAATTAGCTTTACTGAGTACTGAAGGATTAAGTATTGTATTGTCTAATTTAGGACTACAACATATGAAGAATTCACAGGATTGGGCCTGAGATCATAAAACAGAGGCATGAATAAATGTTCACAGAAACATTGTTCTCTACAGAATATTAACTTCATTGCCAATTGCCTGGGCACTACACCAGAACTGGAGGAAAAATAACTGATTTCACTTACAAATAAGACATTTTCTAAGAAGCATCCCAATAATGAGAAAAGCACGAAGTTGGAAATTACATCCACATGGATTTCCACCAGCAAGGAACAAGAGTCTCTCCTAAAATTTCCAGCTAGTGTACAGAAGTGTACTGAACTGAGGCAGACTCCTAAATGACTTTATGACAGTTAAGAAAGTTCTCATTTGAGAGAAATTATAAGGGAGATTAGAAACAAGAAATTGTCCTGAAGAAT
Source organism: Bagroides melapterus (assembly GCA_028566695.1). NCBI lineage: Eukaryota > Metazoa > Chordata > Actinopteri > Siluriformes > Bagridae > Bagroides > Bagroides melapterus. The sequence goes on along the minus strand of JAOTRN010000041.1, from coordinate 17,745,578 downwards.
TGTCAATACCAGCAGTAGAGGACAAAAATTTGCTCCCATATATGACCTATTTAGTGAAGAACACAGCAACAGCCTCAGGTTCTCCATCCACACACCAGGAAGAACCTACTATCTATGGAACACTTTTCTGGCCACAAGCTTCAGAATCAAATCTACAGCTATATTGTTACACAACAAAGTGTTCAAAGACTTCCGGTTTGAAAAATGTTCACGGTGTCTGCTTTTTAAAAGTTAACAAGTTTGGTTTGAAGCAGTTAGTTGTGAAAAGAACAAGCTCATCTCCATGGTTTCTGACAGGCAACAGTAAATACGTCTGTGGTTGGTTGCCTGAAATGTTAGTACAATAGCCTGACTATAAGACTGACTTGATGAGACGATCAGTATCATAACCACATAATGAGTATTTGACAGATCTACTAGACGTCTCCAAAGTGTGTGCCACCACCATTGATGTAACCGGCTCATTCAAATAAATTCAAATAAATAACAAATGGTGGCACCTTTCTGATTAGTTCAAGTGCTATCTTACTGCCTGCTGCAGAGCAGTCATTAATGCTGATAATGTAGTCACACGCAAGTGTAGGTCTTCCAAGTGTACACAGTGGTCAAAGCCTTGTGTTCAAGACTCATTAATAATGGGGATGTGGTAGCCTAGTAGTTAAGGTGATGGGCTACCAATTGGCAGGTTGTGAGTTCGAATCCCCGCTCCACCATCTACCACTGCTGGGCCCCTGAGCAAGGCCCTTAACCCTCAATTGCTCAGTTGTATAAAAATGAGATATGAATGTATAATCGCTCTGGATAAAGGCATCTGCTAAGTGCCATAAATATAATAACATTGTGTATCCAGGAACAGGTTTTTCAACAACGTGCGTACGAAGGAAAAATGTCAAAGTCTTAAGGACTAAGCACAGTATTAAATTCAGTTTTATTTGTTAGCAGCTTTTAACAAAGGATACTGATACAAAGCAGTTTAACAAGAATAAAAAAAACATCAGAAAATGAAATATAATATTTTCAATTTAAAGTGATAGTTATCCCTAAAGAGCAAGGCGGCAAGGAAAATCTCCCTGATGAGACTATATTCAGAAGCAACCTTAAGAGGACCCAGACTCAAAAGGAAACCAATCCTCATGTGGATGGTGTGATACGGTACATCAGTTCTAAATTCATTACACTTTTACAAGTCGTTTCTTTTGAAGTTACCGTGTTCAATGATGGAGACTTGAATGCAAAACTGATCCTGGTAACTAAAGTCCATTCAAATACCACACTGTCTTAAAACAATAAACGCATGTAGAGGAGATTTGGTTTTCTGCCCAACTTCTCCCTCTGGAATATACGGTGTCTAAAAAATAGTGATGCTGAATTCTCCAACTTTGGACATATTCATTTCTCAAGAGGTCAAGTACAGTTTTACAAGGCCCCAGAGGACCTGCTCAGGACTATAGTTAGTCTGTCAGAGATTTAAAACCCAGGATTCACTAAGGTCAGTTTTGTTTACTGGTTCAGAAATAGGGATGATACAATGAAATTTTGGCATCATAACATCAAGCTATCATAATCGATCATTAAAAAACATAAGCCAGTAGGGAACATTAAAGGAAAATTGTATTATGTAATGTGTTTATTAAAGCTGTAATGGATTACTTGTATAGAGAAACAGACAGGACTACAGAATGATGTAGAAGTCGAAGCCAGACACAAAAAGGGACGAGAACCAAAGGAGTAGGGATCAGTAAATTGTAATGTACTCGACCTGGCGTACTACGATAAATCCTGGTACACTACGTCTAACTGTGAGACTGTGACCCTATTCAGAAGATATAAATGCTTGTTTTTGTGATCTCAGCTGGTCTCATTTTTGTCACATTTTGTCACATGCTTTAGTTGTTACGCTCTGATCGTTCTTGGCGCAACAGGACATGTGGATGTCTCGTTAACGTGTGAATTAGTCTCAGATTTGATTTTGTCTCCGCTTATGTCACATCAGATTACTTGTTGAAACTGTATCACGTTCCCTCCTTTCTGAAAGGCACTGTACTTCACATCAATCATTCCCAGTCACTGTCTAACTATGATGACTGAGACTATGATGTAGTGCTAATGGGTCATTCAATTTTTAATGCTATTTTTATACAGTATATAAAAAAAATCCTAAAACTGTTCATAGTCTGAAAAAAATATAGCACTGATGCATCCACATTAACTGCATTTCACTGTAAGTGTATTATTTATAATTTATAACAGCTTGTACTCTGTGGGTTTAAATTAGTAGATAAATAAAAAAAAAAGCTGACTCTTCCATTTACTGATCTGTTTAACACCTTGGTCTTGTCTTCATTATTGTAGCGCTGCACCCATTTTCTAGCCTGTATTATGAACAGATGTGCAAAACCAGAGCCACTTATGTACATAACCATATGGGCGCATTTATTATATTGCTTATATTAAAGTATCTTGAAAAAGTACATTGCATCATTGTATATGGCATCAACAGGTTAAATAGGCTTCTCTGTGTAACTCGCACTATATGACGAAAGGTGTGTGAACGCCTCACCATCACCACCCATATGTTCGTGTTGAAGATCTCATTACAGGTTTTCTACTTTGCAGTCTTAACAATAGATTTGGAAGTGAGGCTGTTGGATGCTACATGAGCATTAGGTAGGTCAGGGATTCAACGTTCCATGTTCAATGTGGTTTAGATCAAGGCGTGTTCAGAGCAATCTTGGCAAACGTCTTGGAGTTTGCTTTGTGCACAGGAGCACGGTCATGCTGAAACAGGTATACTCTAAGTTCCAGTGAAGGAAAATTATACTGCTACAGCATACAAAGACAATCTAGACAATTGTGTGCTTCCAGCTCTACAGCAACAGTTTAAGGAAGAACCTCCATCGGCTGTGTTGGTTAGATGTACACATACTTTTACGTGTATACTGTATGTCTAATCGTGATGTACATAAAACAGCATGTGAAACAATACAAAGCCTGTTTGAGAGTGAGACATTTTTCAAAACAAGAACACGGTAAGCCAACCCTACATGATCATGGAGAGAAAGAGACTCAGAGGCTGACAACGATTTACAAGCTAGGTTTGGACTGGAACAAGTTGATCAGAGACCAGGAAAAGGAAGAAGTGTACAGAAGTGTCTGTAAAGGAGGAGTCTGTGGGGCGTTTGAAGCATCTGTGCAGCATCTACGGTGGTCTATTTAACCATTCATCAGGAAAAAGCCCTTTCCATGTACAAAGCCAGCATGGCGCCAAGACACCTAAGCAAAAGGAAGAACATGAATGCTCTCATACAGGCTCACGCAAGAACAGGCAGTAAACAGGAAATGGTTAGAGGCGTTATACCCTGAAGATGTGAACAACTCAGTGCTTCCTTTAAACTACAGTAAGCCACTATCCATCTTCAGACACTCCCTAATTACTCTCAGTCAGCTGTCACCGTTTGTGACGCAGCCCACAAAACACAGCAAACCGCTGACCAACCTCCGTTTCAACTTTACTCTTACATCCTGATGCTCCAAACTCAGTCGCCAGCCTGTCCACACATCTTCCTCTCTTTCTTCTTCTGTCTTATCTCCCGTCTTTCTCCAGAACACGGCATCCTGTTTGCTCTGCATGCAGGACAAACTCAGACTCACAGCATGCACACAAGACATTTCACAGGCTGTCACGTTTGCAGTGTAGTGCTGATATCTCTGTAATTGGGCTTTTCCTGTTCGGGAGAGGATGTGAGAATGAGAGAACACTAGGGGTGTGTAATGTGGGGGCTGAATACAGGACATGTAACTAGAAAACAAGATCATATTACACCAGTTTTAGCATCACCTGACTGACTGTTTCCATTAGAAGTAAATTTAGAACAAGCCGTTTCATACATCTCTGAATTTGTTCGAAAAGATTCAAATCCTAGAGTACTAGATTTCTCCCTAGTCCACATATGAATCTTAAACTGCACCAAAAATCTGGAACACATTACCATTAAACATTCATCCCGCTCCATATAATCATCCAGGTTTAGCCATCAAAATTGAATAAAAACAGCTCAAAACATATTTTTCTCTTTAGCCTTTAATTAGGTTTTATTATTAGACTTACTTTTACTTCCCATTTGAATTAAATTTTTATTACTATTATTATTAGTAGTAGTAGTAGTTGTAGTAGTAGTAATAGTATTACTAATAGTAAAAGTATTGGTATCAGTATTTTTATAAAACGCCAGTGCTGTTAGCAATGCCGGGTCTGGCCGGTTATCAAACCTGGAATAAGTCTGCTTTAAAATGACTCACAAAAGAACACACAGCATCTCCCACTACAGCTAGGCAAACATATGGTTCATTTACCACTCTCCAGTAAAATCCCTAAATGACAGAGGCTAAACCACCAACACTATGTCAACTCATCAATCAGCTGAGGTTTTGACTGATTCCTGAGAAGCATCTCGGATCGTGCTGTAATTCCGAGCCTGTGTATATCCCGTTGCAGCAAATCAATAGCAAGATAAAACACTCCTAATGCAGCTGGATTTCTCAGAAGGAACAGACCACACTCAGGCACTCCCGAAGTAGCGGAACAATTCAAAACCAGAATAAAGTGCACGGAAAAGAGTGCGGTCAAATTTAGCGGAAATAGTCCTGTCGTTAAAGACGCATTCTGCCAGACAGGCTGGCTCGCTCCAGAGTCTCCAGGTTAGCTAAAACAAAGTGCTACGAAATTATTTGAGTATTTAGTTCCATGATATGGAATGATGTTTAGCCAACATTTTATATGAATTTTGATGACCGTATCTGTTCCTTTAAACAGTGGCACCGGGCAGATCTTTTGGCACGGCAGATTTCTTCCCAGTGACGTCTACCCACCTGTTACATTACCAAACACTGCGCAAATCTAATAACGTGCGGTTCATGCTCGGCAAACAAAGCTCATCACCGTCGTAGCTTAATGTGCTCTTCTTTTACGAGACAGCTGTCTCATTTAGTCCTGATCAGGTGCCAATGCTTGTAAAAAAGCTGGTGATGCCTTGCTTCTATGAGCTTTTGGTATTTACATTTGGAGAAGGGAAGAGAAACACATTCTCCATCTGTCTAGCTGCAAACCCCCCCCCCCCCCTTGAAATAGCACAGACACACAGCTCTCGACAATAATGAGCGCAAGTTAGAGTAACATCATCCTAACATCATAACTGCTGTCCCTTTGATTTTTTTTTAAGATTATGTGGAATTGTCACTTGAACCGCAGAGGGGTGTTACGGTCTGAAATTTCTAATTCGATAGTGAGAAATTAAGAAAATATGTATTGCAGGATCCGATTTCTGTAAATGATTCTAGAGGACATCTGTAGCAAGTGTGTTCAGTTTGCATAGGATCTGTGTATAATAACAGAGCGAGAATACAAACGTCTGTACCCCTCGTCACAGTACTACATACATACATACACCTCATTTCATCAAGCTTTACTTGTATTAAGGCACATCGCTTCTCTGACTAGTCCTATTTTAACCTTTATTATATTGCTCTGTGTTTTAAACTCAGGCAATAGAACAGTAGGATTTCTGCGGAAAGATAACAGCAAAAAAGGAGCACTCTCAGATTCTGTTTATACCAAAGAAAACGTCGCTTTTCCCCACAGGATATGATGTAATGTGTCATTTTAAAAAGGATTATATATATAACCTGGGCTTAATTCTACTGTTAGGTAAAAAGGAGAAATCTTTCCAGATGTGTGCAATATGACAGATTTGGACAAAAATAAATTCCCAGAGATATTCCTGTAATTATTGCCTTACTTCACCTCCCTATGAAAAAGTCCCAATCCCAAGTCCCATCTAAAAAGCACTAAGAAATTTATGAGAACGATTTTTCCATAAACTCTCATACCCTGTCATTATTTATCACAGTGGAGTCACTGCAGTGACTAAAAGAAAAAGCATCATCTGCTTTAAAAAAAATAAAATAAAGTAAAGCAGACAGAAACGCACTTTAATCATCACGGTGAAAACGCTAGTGCTAATCTAACCATCCAATCGGTCTCTGTGATTAACCATGATTAACCACAGTATACAGCTCACACTCAGTTCAACATCTGCTGCAGGGTTTATTTTTGCTGCTTTGAATAAGGGTTAGGGTTTACGGTTTACCCGTAGAGTCGATGAAGCTGTAGAGCTTTTGATGTTTCAGTAGGAGTTAAAAGAGCAAGCGTTTTCTTCCTCCACAGCTGGACTCCGATCTATCTTCCGACAGAGACGGAGCGTTTCACAGGATGGCTTGATGGAAGCAGATGTTATGAAGAAGCACTTTAGAGAGACTTGGAGCTAAGAGTAGGAACATAACCTGACAAGTGGTCTGTGTAATACAGGACTGTGCTATGACTTAGTAAAAATGTAGAACGGGAGCAGCGAAGAAAATGGGCTTTGAACCAATTTCCCAGAGCTAGTTTCTTTCCGTTATCCATGTCTGCGCATTGCCAGATTGTTAATTAAACTAGATTGGAAACAAACTACCAGCTCGGTATTATCTTGTGGGTGAGGCCTAAAGCTATTTTCCTTATAAACAGAGATGTCGTCAGGATTGTGCAATATGGATTTAAAAAAAACTGATTTTAGATAAAAAAAAAAAAAATACATGCGACAGTCTCAGATCTAGTCAATTCTATTACTTAACCTAATATAAACTTCTGCAACCTCTCCAACCTTCACCATATCGTTACTGCACATTAATGAACGTGTCTTTGTTTATCCTGCAAGCTTCATATCTGAACACTCATCGTGTGAAAGTGTAAACCTCCAGCTCACGTGTCTTTTTAGTTGCATCCCATGTAATTCCAATAGTTATGTATTTTCTTGTCTCATTTAGAATTGACAAATTTTTCTGGCAAATGTTGTTAAAAAAATAAATAAATACACAGTTATAAGGAATGTGATCAACTGGAACCTCTGAGTGATCCCAGGAATAAATATTTCAGCTTTTTCAAAGTTTTTTGCAGGGAGAGCTGACAGTAGGAGAAAAATGAACCTTAGCTAAAACAACCTCAGAGGGAAACTCCCTTCTTTGGAATGTACTAAGTCATGCCATTTTATTCCAACACGTCAAAGCACATACATTCAGAAAGCAACGCACAACAACATACTAACAGGAATAAAAAAAAACTTCCAAGAATCCAGAACGAACATCATCACGTAAGCATAATTTCACGCCCGTGTTTTTATTTTTGTTTTGTTTTGTTTTGTTTTTTTAATCTTTTTCTTAAAATAGAGCTCAGACTTTTACATTAGTCAAAGGGACATGAGTTGGAGGGTATCTCCGAGGGCAAACTCAGGCCTTTCTGAAGGAAAGGATGTCTTTAACTGAGAAGCTCCACCGCTGTGGGATAAAAATAGGCCCCAAGAAAAAAAAAGGAACAGTAGGCTTTACAGCTGCTGCATTGTTCCAGAGTGGAAAATGGAAAATGCAGTTACCAGCAAACAGCATGCAGGCGATAACCTTAGTCCTGACCAGCAAGTCACAGTAGTTAGAGAGGAAAAAACAACAACACAGGACTCAAAGTTCACTTTAATACAGAAAGTCTCATAAGAATATAGCTATATACAATATTCATCACATGTATATTCACTATCTGCTGCAGTATGTATTTGCTGATATTAAATTTCCACATACTGAAATCTTTATCATAATTAATTGTGATGTCACAAAAAATATTATGCAGATATTATGTACCTGGCTGCCCGGGTCTGTTCTTGGTCCTGATTACAATCACTGCCATAAGACACAACCCACTGAGGGTCCAGTGACAATTCTCTCTTAATTCTATTCACTGAGGAAGAAAACCGCAGCTTGACTTTATGAGCTTTGCTCCTGTACAGAAGCAGGACGCTCGCTGCTAATTTTGGGAAACATTAATGCCTGACAAATTGCACAACAGTTGATTATCACTACAAAATAAGATCTTGTTGAATTTGCTTAATTCTAGAGGGTACGTTGGATCCACGTGACTGAACCGAGTAACACGATAAGCCCTGTATAAAATAAAAAACTGAGCGCCCACTTGAGCTGAGAATTAATTCCACAACACTGGTGTTACTTTAAAACTACTTTTAAACTAATATTATAGTTTTAGTTTCCCCTCAATGACACCAACCTTGTGAGTTTTCACAATATAACAGCTTTACGTTAATACTACATGATTCGATCACGCTCATGCTACATCATTCTATCTAGTTATTAGAAATTTCTGTAAATTAATTTGCAGTGAAATCATGTTTTGCTGAGAAAAGTGATACTTGGTTGTAAACTCTTTTTTTTAGAGTTTTTTTTAATCTGACTGACCACATATTCCTTTTTCCCTCTAGCGTGTATACCCACACACACACACACACACACACACACACACACACACACACACACTCTTACACACACAACGAGGTCAGGCCATAAATCTCAAATGGAAACTGCAGAGAGCAGGTAAACAAAGTGCTGAGTGATAAATCCTCACTATCCTTCAAGGTGATAAGCGTTAAACAAGAAAATGCCTAAACATCTGAACTACAAAAAAAAAAAACACAAAGCCTTGGTGAGAAACGTTCAATGGCCTTCCAATTTTAATCCAAGTGACAAGCAAATTACAGTCGTTGGAGAAGGAGGATGACTCACGCTGCCCTCCCTGCAACTGACTAGGAATTCATCAGCACAAGTGTTCCACAAGTCTTCCGTGTTTTGTGGATTCCCTTAAGGCCTGACAAGACCAGCAACATACAAGCCACAACGCTGGGGCAGCACGACTCTGGAAATACTTGACGTTTTCTAGGCAGGATTCCAAAACTCCTCACAACTTTTCCACTCATGCAGAGTGTGAAGGAAACAAGAGGCGCTGTGAGTTCAAGTTTAGGTGGAGCTGCTTTGGGGAGAAATTCTTACATGGAGAAATTCTCAAAGGAAATTAAAGGTACATTTAAATAAATATCCACTCCCATACTGTACCTTTTGTTTGGGAACTTTTAATTATCCACACGCACACACGCACTCACGCAAGCAAACACACACGCATACGTGCGCATACGCGCACTCATGCACACATGCACGCATTCACTCGCACACACACATTCCCTGATCACCTTCTCCCAATGACTCGTTTGCTTTACTTAAAGGTCTCTAGTGAAAACACAGCAATCTGATACTGCCACAGAGATAACGACACACAAGTTAAAGTACATGGCTTACTCTTCTCTCTGAGTGTGTGTGTGTGTATACAAATCACAGATGCAAAGCAGGGGTTAATGTATTGCCAACCTTTACTCCATGTTTGCCATAAATGGGCACCGTGTGGCAAAGACAGAATTACTGATGTTGGTCCAAGAGTTCTCTGTTATGGTTGTGCTAATGCTTTCCATGGCTGAGAGAAACCAGGACCCCTAAAACAGACATGTACACATTCAAACACAGGGTCAAAAACACTAATTGGTTGTCAAGTACACCACAGTCCTTAAAGGTTAAGTGCTTCTTTCATTTCTAGTGTATTTAATGGCTGATGTTTAATGTCTTGAATGAAACATCGCTCTCAGTACTCCCGAATTCTTATAATCCACCTCACTGTCTCGGACCAGTTTAAGAAGCTGATATCAATGGCAAGAATAGAAATATGCAGATACTTAGATATTTAGATCTGAAATAGATTTTCTGTCAGTATTTGGTACAGTGGATAATTTTTAGCCTGGGGACAAGCAGATTTCATCATCTTCATGCTTTTTTGTTTGTTTATTTAACCAAAGAAGAAAGAAAGAAAGAAAAATTACTTTTGATATTTGTCTGTGTTTAAAACTTTCACTTTCTCATGGTGTTTCAACGCTTTAAGTATAGCACGTGTCTTGTTTTACTAGAACTATTTTTACTCAGCAGATAACGTGTGTACATCAGAGTATGATAGACGATCTTTTTCAAAACATGCAGTTACTTGTTACACATCGTCACAGACTCCTCTGGTGAAGTCCATCTGGTTAATGATTTATATACCAGAAATTCCAGAATTAAAAAAAAAAAATCCAGGAAAAAATTTTAGAAATTTGCTGCAACCTCAACTCTTACAAAACATTCAACCATTGTTCTTGGGATATCACATTCACTACAATCTCTTTGACAGAAGGACACACAGACAGATAGACAAAAGGAGGAGCAAGCAAGGTTAACAGTGATAATTAAACATCTAACAAAGACTTTCCTAACTCTCCTTCTATAACCTCACACTATAACACTCACCAGTACATTGTCGTTTGTTTATCTCCATGCAGACACTTCAGTTCTGTGATGGATGAAGCAAATCTTCCAATCTTATATGGGTAAAGATGCTGAGCCAATGAATAGAGAAGTCTTAGACATTAGTCTCAATAGTCCGTCACTTCAGGATTTCACAATCATTGAAATAAACAGAAAAGCAAGCAATAATAACAACTCTGCGGTGTTTAAAGACGCTTTTTAATTTTTCAAAGTTCCTGCAGGTTTTCCATAGATATTGGCCTCTGGAAATTAGGGGGGGAAAATCAGCAAAATCCAGCATTTTTTTCCCCATCACAAAAAACATAACTACAAAGATATTATGCAGTTCTGTCTCTATCTGTATGTCTAATTTCTTAGTTCCTTTGCTATATTTATATTTAGAATTATGGCATTTGTCAAATGGCCTCATCCTTCAGCTTACGAACGAACCTCTGCATTATAATTTAACACGATTACGATTGTGATTACGATTGTGATTACTTGCAAGGATTCTAAAACTTTTTACCTACACCTGAGGATTTTTTTTGCCCTTGGGATGCAGACTTGGCATTAAGTCTCTACTGTAAAACTCACAACAACAAAAAAAAGAAAATCTAATTCCTCCCTCCACGTACTTTTGGTACAGTCTGCGTCACTTTCCCCACTCAGGAAATCGTCAACACAAGCCTGGAAAACAAGTTCTCAATAGTCCCTCTTTAATGACTTGGCCAGACAGCCATGTCACACTCCTGCATGATAGAAGTGTTCCAAACATAAAGAACTCAATTTATCTCACAGTAGAGGTAATAAAGTTGAGTGAATAAAGTTCATAAGGTCAAAAAAGCAAAGCTATAATGTTTCACACCCGAACACAGGAGCATTAGTGGTGGACTTTGCTATAATCAAGATTTGCGTCATTTAAACCTGCAGATTTCAAATAGAATTAACAACGAGACGGACATTTCACAGGATATTAAACTACGTTTCCAGATAGATCGATAGATAGACAGACAGACAGACAGACAAAACAAATACCACATAAAAAGACTTTCCTTGGAACAAACTGGTTTGGTTTAAACATGAGCCCTTTTTGATCATTTCTCAGGAAGTGCACATGTGTCGTGTGCTTACTGAAGACAAACGAACAAATAAATGATAACGATATCAGATATAAAAATAGGTCGGTATTGAATTCGACATATTCTGGTATCCATAACAGTCAAAATGATAAGAAAATTTGTTAGTACATCCCGAGCCTGACTAAGGGGGAAAAAGAAGGTTAAAGTCCACTGAGGAAGATGAACAGAGAGATGAAATAGAGTTGATATACTCTAGGATACAGTCCTAGCCACAAACATATTATATTATATAACCCAATTAATTGAATATAGAGCCGATCAACATATACACACTCATCTACAGCTACACTGAACAGAAGGATGAGGCAGATATCATCATCATCATCATCATCATCTAAACATACACAGGTGAATATAAACCTGAGGGCTAGTTTACTCCACCACAGGTCCACATGATTTGATCACACTCCACTGACACGCAGTGTTGAATGTTGCCATGTTTATCTACAGGTCAAGAACAAAGGTCAAGAGCAAATTTGAGGAACAAAATATATACATAAGGCTGTCTTTTTTTTTTTTTTTTTAGAGCAACAGCCACTCTAAAAAAAGTCTTTTCACACTCATGAAAGAAGGATCACTTTATATTAAACTAGAAGTATCTCCAAAAGATTCCAGAGATGATGTGGAAAAGCTCAACAAATTTACCATCTTACAAACTAAATTAAATCTCCAAAGCCACAAAAAAAGAACAAAAAAGAAAAGATATTACTCATTTGTATCCCAACCACTAGGACAGCAGATGTCATAACATCCATTTCCTAACTTAAATAAACACTTTCATGAGGTAACCTGCTCTTTTTATTCTGAAACTTCATGATAAAAGTGTGTGCGGATAAACTGCATAGCAAAATGGAGACAGCAGAGCACACACTATTATTACAGAATGGGCATCTCTCTCATCTTGTACACTTTTACACTCTTTCTCTCTCTCTCTCTCTCTCTCTCTCTCTCTCTCTCTCTCTCTCTCTCGTTGTCTATTAAAACAGACTAACACAAGCAGTGGAAAAATCAACAAAAACAACCCAGGCAGAACAGGATCAACTACGCAAAGTAGCCGAAACCAGCCGTTTGTCAGAGCGCTCGCTCGCTCTTCTACACACACACTCTCCCTTTGGCTGTACTAGGCTGTGATTAGCCCAGCCCTTTTTTTTAAGTGAGCTCTGTCTTACGTCTTTCATTTGCGCTTCATGTTTACATTCCATCGAAGCGGCACGTCGGAACATGCACGGCAAACGAAGAATATGAACCGTGGCTTGCACGCCCTTGCTGAGTCTGGATACTGTAGTAAGGAGACACCAAACTGCAACCCAGAGGTATAATAAAAATACACAGCTCCCAGTTCAACTTATTGGGAGCGAACATGCCAGGTCTCAGATCCTTTGACAGATCGGGGTGGCTGGTCTGAGAAAGTGCAGACAAAATAACAGACAGCAGACTGTGTGGGACACACTGTATACTCCCAGATAATCTTAACTAATAACTGCAGGCACTATATTAGTCAAAGTCTTTGAATGTGTGAGAGCTTGGGGCCATTCATTAGCTGTTCTGAGTCTAATAAAAAAAAAGGCCATGAACATGCCCTAACATGGTTAAGAACTGCTATATGATATACAGAGTACCGGTTATCTCTAGCAGGACTGGGAGTTTGTGTGAGAATGAAAATTTTAATATATCTAAATAACTTGACCTCCATCATATCTTCACCTTGTGGAACACATGGGTCAGTAATGGCTGTTACCAGGTAGTTATTACACCGTACTAAATAACACAAACTCCCTGAACGTATATTACATTCTCCATGATATTGGATATGGTGTAAATTATAATCAAAATGAACCAACAGAGAATGCTTCCTCTCTTAATTGTGATTAGAATAGTGATTAGAAATATCACTACAGCAAAAGCGGACTAGTTTAGTTATAATTTAGCAGAGAGAAAGAGAGAAAGAAAGAGAGAAAGAAAGAAAGAAAGAACAGACAGTAGCAGAATAAATCACATCATAAATGATTAGCTAAAAGTATAGATTATAGAAATTAATAAATAAACAAACAAACAAAAAAAACAACTGATGAACAATTAGGTAAAAAAAAAATTGATAAAAAAAGGTTACAATTTCTCCTTTTATTCCAGTTTATTTGCCTATATTGTAAAGTGAATTTGTGTAAATTTGTGAATTTAAAATATATTTAAATAAATAAAATAAACAAAATAGAAACACAGTGGAATTGCAATACTGGCAAAAAAAAGGAATTAGATTTTTTTTCTCCCCTGAATCATGTACTCCTCAGTACTGTAATTATAGCATAAACAACACTTGCCCTACACACATCGGCAGCCAAGCTATCTGGCTGATGGAAAAATGCTCAATAATGAAGGTGTATTAATTAGCATGCATGGCTGTCAGACGAACCTTTCAGAATGAGGAACAGGCAGGAATTTAGATATACTAAGAAAACTGGATAAAATAAACTGCACACTGTCACCTGTCAACATAACAACGAAAATATAGCCATTCCTGCCTAGTCCTCAATCTAGATCCGAGTGTCTTTCACCTTGCTCTGTTGATATTGCACTATATAGGAAGTGCGGTTATTTGCACCTCGCTTATGGGAGTGTGTGTAAATGAAGAAAGTCTTCCCACATTCCCTGGACGATTCTGGCTATGGATCACGGCCAGACGCTGACATACTCCACCTTATCTCACTTCCTAACCTGAAGAATGGCTCCTTTACTCTATCGCTACCTGATAGTCTACGTTACGTGTTCGACGACCTAGAAAGAGAAGTGTTTATTCTCACGTCTGTATTTCTGCGTGAGCAAGAGTCCTTTTGTCTAGAATTAATGCAAACATAAACTTCACAAAGAGTGTATTTGTTGGATTAGCCGCACTATCTTCAGTTCCAACAGATGTGTGTTTATTGCTAAAGGCAGGCACTCTTGTTTGGAAAACCTGCGGATCTTTTTGTTTTGTTTTTTTCTACTAGACTTAGCTACGATATAAAAAAGTCCAGCTACAAAAGATTTGCTTACAAAGGTCAGGATATGCAACTAAACATGATTGAACGGTGACAAGTTACCTTTTAACGCTTGATTAGCGATTAGTTAGCGGCTTACTGTATACTTTCAGCTGATGGTTTATGGATGTAAACACGTGAAGCTGAGACTAATTAGGTCATGACCTCTGTGATAGACTGACTACTCTGAGTATCACACTTGGCTTAATCCACAGAATAATGTCAAGCAGTCTGCTGCAAGTAAACTATATTATCTGATTCCTGGTGGCTCAAAGCTCTAGGGTTGGGGGGTTGATTACCGAATCTGCCCTGTGTGTGGTGTTTGCACAGTTTCCTCCTGGTTCTCCAGTTTCCTCTCCCAGTCCAAAGATGTTTGGAATCTCTAAGACTGTCTGTATTGTGTGAATGATTGTGTCCTTTCCCAAAAGCCACATGCTGACGTCTTTTGTTCGTGATCAATTACCATTTCGTTTTTAGTGCTTCCAGACATAAAAAGCATGCAGGATGAAGATGAGGGCGTTAATTTAGTGGCAGATTTACCCCACTGACTCTTTGCTCTTAAGGCCGTCAAACTTATTCCGTTACTAACATCCATCTTAAACCGTTTGTTTCATCAGTGAAGTGCTGAAACGACGCCTGAAGACCTACCTCTTCATGAAATACTTTAACTAGCACTTTCTGCTCTGTTTATTGTGTGTACTTAAAAAAAAAATAAAAAAGACTTAAAAGCCTTTTGTACATCGCTCTGGATAAAGACATCTGCCAAATTCTGTAAATGCAAATGGAAGGAAGGCATCCAGGGTGTCCCCCACCTTGTTATCTTCTGGGATAGACTGCAAGCTCCCTGCCACCCTGTATAAGATAAGTGGCATAGAAAATGGAAGGAGGGATGGATTTGATTCCTGGTTCTGTATCTAAAAGAAAGGAATGAAAGTCAAGTTGGCTCAAGTCCATTACTCTCAATAGAAGTGGGTGTGGTGGAAGCACTACAGAAGCGGCGGAGAACGGTCGATTACTCAATCTTATCCATTAAAGAGGAAGTATGTAGCAAAGACATCAAGTATCTGTTGCACAAGAACAGTTTTCAGGATGTGATTTTAACTCATCTAACAAAAGCAGGTTGATTGTTGCTTCCTTCTGTAAACCATCTGAGATGCCAAGAGATGTTTTGGAAAACTGCAGTAATTACTTACTTTCTTCTTGTTAAATCTTTGCATGAGAGTTTCACGAGGTGACTTCTGGCAACTGACATCACTGCAATTAACCAAAACGTTTCTGCCTCCAGGACCAGGACAGTTCGATGTGAACCACATATGGACAGTTTTCTAAAACAAATTCATTTGGACTTTTCCGTTTTTGTACCGGTTTCCTCAAGTCTGGCAATCTGTCTTAAGTTATTTTTACCATGAGAAAAGTTTCGTCATGGTAGCACAGATGAAAATAGATCAAAAGTTTCAGTCAGAGTCACTGAAGTGTTTGGTGATGGGCCAAAAAGGAACTCTAAAAACATATACTGATTATTTTAGCTTTTGAAATTCCAGATTAGACTTTCCCATTGAAATTCCAACTCGTGAGCAGCCAGACACGTAGGGGAAGTAATAATAAAAAATAACCTAATCTTCCTTTTATTAAGTTTCCATCGCTGCTCCAGAGCTCGAGACACCCTCCTAACCTCCCTCTCCTTTCCCAACATGCTGACGTCTTTTGTTCGTGATCAATTACCATTTTCTTTTTAGTGCGTCCAGACATGAAAGCATGCAGGATGAAGACCGGGGGCGTTAATTTAGTGGCAGATTTACCTCGCTGACACTTTGCTCTTAAGGATGTCAAACGTCCTCAACTTGCTATTAAACTCTGGAAAGTCTATCTGTGTAAAAACACATGGTCTTATATTCCGTTACGAACATCCATCTAAAACCGACTGTTTCATCAGTGAAGTGCTGAAAGTGTTTTGTGGCCAAGTAAAACTCAGCAACTTACCTCTCAGGCCAGCAGTAGCCATTTCCGCCATTAAGGCAGAAAGTGTATACACACACATACGCAAGCACACACGCACATACATTTGGGCACACATACACGTGTACATGTGCTTGTATGCAGACGTTCAGACGCATACTCACATGCACACTCGGCCCAGTACGCGGACTTTTACCTCCTGACATGTACTGGCACAAGCTCAGTGTTTACCATATAGCAACTAAAAATGAAAGGCTTGTGGCCATGTGCGTGTTTATTTAAAAGGGAAACTCCACGTCTTTACAGTGAAGTTATTGTGTATGGGCTTGCACCGTAGGATCAACAGTAAAGCACGCAGAAGACACATTCAGTGCGGCAAGCCTCATTCCAGAGAACTTTATTTATTAACGTTTATTTGGCTCGCGTAAATATAGCGCATCACTGGCATTTCTCATGAAAACAGGGCAGAAGCAGACTGCGCTAATGAGGCATCGAGGGAACGTCGAGAAAGAGAAAGAAAGACACAGATTCAAATCAGTGGATCTGCTCCGTCAACTCCAGCAGCCCGTGTTCCAAACACAAATGAATACACTTCAGACTAAATCAAGCAAATCTTCTCTAATCCCATGTCACACACAAACAAATGCTTTTCATTAACTTCATTTCCCCCCAAAAAATGTCTGCTAGAAATAAGGGACATGACGAGAGGTAAAAAAAAATCCCCATCAGTCTTCCTTCTGCACTTGAACAAACTCTTATTACGACGTTATTGATGCTGCCCACGAGTTTACGTGAAGTGTGCATGGTTACAGGATTGTAAAAACTACACAACGTGTTTTTTAATGACCTCGTAGCGTCTTTACTGTCCATTAAAGGTTTATGTTGTGTTTATGTACAACTGGCAGCAGCTAAAAGTCAAACAGTCAAATCTCACTTCACACAAAAGGTTTTTTTTATCTTGTCTTGTACAACATTAGGCTACTTTAGGATGGCTGTCTGATGGTTTACTTCCTGGTGTTTTTTTCCCATCCTGAGACTGTTTGGGCAAGTGAGAAAACAACAAATCCCACTCAGGTGCCAGACCAAAAGTACGAGCCTGAGAGCTTCTAAACGTTAAGTGGTCTAAGTCGGGTACAGAGCGAATGTGATTCCATTGCAGTGAGAAAGTGATCAGACTCTGAATCGATCTGAGCACAGGAAGTGACCTGAGCATGTTGTTTATTTTGGTTTGTGATTGATTCTGAGCTAAATTGAAATATGAGGTGCAAACTGAACCAAAGGACAGAGCTGTCGTGCACTGTATTTGGACCAAGAATAAATAAACAAATAAATACAAATTGGTGAAACAATGAAAGCACACACATCATTTCAACTAGCTATTTATAGATTATAGCTTATTTAACCTTGTGTTTAATCAAACTGACTAACTATTTATTCAGCGTTGACTTCATGCTTTCTGTGAACTCTTTATGAAACAAAGGATCGTTTGTTTAACTCTTGATATATTTCTGAGCAACGACTGAACAAGTCTTACAAATGTTTTAAAATGTACACTTCTGTTTTTTTGGGGGGTTTCATTTGTTTATTTTTGCTTTGGGCTTCATTTAATTATGTGGTGCATGAAACCAAACAAAACCAAATGGCAACCAAAGCAAAGGTGTCAGTGTCACTCTGATTCCTGACTCAGTAAATGTGTTAAAAGGTGTGAAAGAGCTCTCAGGTACATGAGTTCAAGATACAAGATTTAGATGTTATTTAAAGTGCAGTTAAAAAGATATCTGTTCGTTTTTGATACGCTATCAGAACACTTAGGATAAAAAAAAACATCCTTTGGGCTAGTCCTTTCCAGGAAGTTCTTTCTAGGGGTAATTTGTCACAACATGCACTGAACAAAAACATAAAATTTGGGCTTGGCCTGTGTTCATCAGCCTGTACTGCAGTACAGAGTCTAATGAACCGATGAACACAGTAAGATAATCCTTGTTTTTCTTTTTTTTTTTTTTTTACATTATTTCACTTTTAACACGCACTGTTAAACAGATTTGTCATGGAGCATGCTGCAAGACCACAAGATGTGTTTCTGATATGGTTAATCATGCAATGTTTCTTTTCTCATCTGGAAGATCTCTGGGAGACATTACAGCATTACGACATTACTAAAGGCAAACAGACTGCTGTGAATCCTTCTAACAGAGACCCAGCGTGACTTTTACAACTCTAGAACTAAATGAAATTATGTACAGCTCAACATTTTGAAGGAATACGTACTATCAGGATTTGTATGTATACATGGCAGTTAGCAGATGTAGAAAATCCCTCAGATCATCCAGGCTATAAAGAGGAATACACTTTATACTACTGAACTTCCTTCTGCTTGTGGAATGGAAATCAGCTTTTCGGACATTTTCAATCAGTATAAACAAATTATTTGATCACTGATCAAATTTTAGCTGCTTATTGATAAGGACTTGGGACATCTCAGACAGTAGAAATGGGTTTGATATCACCATTTAAACATTTGTGTGCAATTATTTTTTGGTTTATTTCGAACCTTTCTATGAAAATGCTGCCCTAATAGGCTAGGTTAAAAACAGAAAACAACTATATATTCTTAAAATCCCAAGTAAAATCCACTGACACACAAAATCCCACACACAGAGTCACACACACAGAGTCACACACACAGAGACACACACACAGAGACACACACACAGAGACACACAGAGAGACAGAGACACAAACACACAGAGAGAGCGAGAGAGAGAGCAAGAGAGAGAGAGCGAGAGAGAGAGAGAGAGAGAGAGAGAGAGAGAGAGTGTGAGTGAGAGAGAGAGAGAGAGAGCACGAGAGAGACACAGAGAGACACAGACACACACACACACAGACACACACAGAGACACACACATAGAGACACACACAGAGACACACACAGAGACACACACAGAGACACACACAGAGACACACACATGCACAGACACACACAGAGACACACACAGACAGACACACACACAGAGAGACACACACACAGAGACACACACACAGAGACACACACAGAGACACACACAGAGAGACACACACAGAGAGACACATACAGAGAGACACATACAGAGAGACACACACAGAGAGACACACACAGAGAGACACACAGAGACACAGAGACACACACACACAGAGACACACACACACAGAGACACACACACACAGAGACACACACACACACACAGAAACACACACACACACACACACAGAGACACACACACACAGAGACACACACACACACACAGAGACACACACACACACACACAGTGACACACACAGAGAGACACACACACAGAGAGACACACACACACAGACACACACAGAGAGACACACACAGAGAGACACACACAGAGAGACACACACACACATATACACACACAGAGACACACACACAGAGACACACACAGAGACACACACAGAGACACACACAGAGACACACACACGCACAGACACACGCACAGACACACGCACAGAGAGACACACACACACAGAGACACACACAGAGACACACACAGAGACACACACAGAGACACACACAGAGACACACACACACAGAGAGACACACACACAGAGAGACACACACACAGACACAGAGAGACACACACATACACAGAGAGAGACACACACAGAGAGAGAGAGAGACACACACACACACACACACACACACACACACACACACACAGAGACACACACACACAGAGAGACACACACACAGAGAGACACACACACAGAGAGACACACACACAGAGAGACACACACACAGAGACACACACACAGAGACACACACACAGAGACACACACACAGAGACACACACACAGA
>JAOTRN010000041.1:17699559-17718183 GCA_028566695.1 Bagroides melapterus | reverse complement strand
TTATAAAGTAATTGAAAAGTTACACTACTTATTACATTTTGAATAGGGTCATTTGTAATCTGTAACCTATTACATTTACAAAGTAACCTTCCCAACACTATATATATTTTAGACCACACCCACTACATATTCAAATCTAAATACAGCACTAAACATATACAAATACAGGAACTGGGTTAAAACTCTAGTACCCCTATAACAGTGTGAAGCTGTAAGGAAATAAATATATTTTATCCATTCATCTTCAGTAGGACTTTTATCCTGCTCAGGGTTGTGGTGTGTCCTGTCCCATACATCAGTTTTTTTCACTTGTCACTGTATTATGAAGTCACCACTAGGTATTCCTACTACTGGTTGTCATAAATATAAAGTTTTTCAGTGGGTGGCGCAATTAGCTTTTCACTTTTAACAACAAATCAGTTTTCTTGCCACTAAAATTAAATGTTCTGTAGGAAAAATTGACATTTGTATATAACTCAGCAGTGTATATCTGCATCACATCATGATTGTTTGGATCATGTTCATTCTACTGTCTTTACTTGCTGCACCAAGTCACTCTGTATTTGCATAAAGTAAACTTTTCTCAACTTTGTAGCATTGCTGGACACACCCACATCTGGTCTCATTTAGGTGGAAGTCACCAGCTCTCATTGAAAGCGAAAGGGCTCTGGTTGCTTTCTTACTATGAGTTGCTTAACATTGGGCACAATCCGGAGTTACACATACTCATTCAGACTTAGGGCCATTCAAAATGAGCTGTTTTAGATATATATATATATATATATCATTTAAATTATTCATAGTCAGAATATTCCAAGATGATGTGTTCCAATTCCCAGATGATGAATGGTTTGCTCTTGAGTCTTTATCATTAGGGGACAAAAACCTTAGACCTTACATTTCTTTCTAAAATGTATCCAACATTGTAAAGCTTCTTTTATATATAATATCGGACTATCTTCTGTATTTCTTTTTATAAAAAACATGCCTTAAAAACATGACTAAACACAACTTCATCTTCAAATCACAAGTAGTCAAGACAATGGATTAAGTTTTATTTTTGAAAACTTATAAACTTGGGTTCAGTATTCAAAACTTGTCATAGTCATTGGAGAAAAAGAGAAGAAATAAGTATGCATAGCTTCTATCAAGATTTACAGTGTATAGAGCTTTGCTAATCCATGTACTTCTCTTTTTATTACAGCTAACAGGAAAGGACTGTGAATAAGTCTGCTGAAAAACATTAAAATTTAAATGCAATAAAAACACAACAAATTCTGATATCTGCGAATAGGATTGGTTCACACCATTGTCCAAAATACACCTAGAATAACCAAGGAATGACCAGGAAGAATGTAATGACTGCAGGATGGTCATTCTCGTAGAGAAAGCATTAATGTTTAAAGCATGCCTCATTGAGATTCTGAAATGGAGAGAGAGAGAGCAACAAGTTATTCAGAGTGCCCACAGCTGTGTCTGGCAGCGCAAGAAGGGTGTGTGGGTGGGTTGGAGTTGCAGTGGGGTAGTTACAGTTGTTATTACCCTCAATCTACTCTTGTTTTGCATATACTCAGCCTTGTACCGCAAGACAGAAGATTTGATCCAAGTTTAGAAGAACCTCATAAAATATTATTGTCATTCCTAATTTGCCATTTAACGTACTGGGTCCAGACCTGAGTCTTTTTCACATGCAGAAAGGGAAACTTTTCTGGTCCAGCTGAATGATGAATGATTACCAAATTGTCAAAAAGTAAATTGGCTCTAGACAGATTTAATAAGAGGAAAAAATGGTCACATTTCCCAGTTTACCTCAGTGTACTGTTTTAGAGGCTGTAATGTGCCTCTGTGTGGGGCTCTGTATGGTGCTGGGAGAAACAGTTGGGGGAAAACACACGTGCACCAGTGGAAATGGGTCTAAAAATAAACGCAGTAAAAAATCCAGGGGGCTGATAACATGCACAGGTAATGTGTTCCATCAGCTCCTGCAAATACTACACTACTGGCTCTGAACAGGATATCCCAGTGGGAAACACACAGAGGAGGGGGAAGTGTGTATTTGTGCGTGCATGCATGCATGTGTGTTTGAACGTCTCTGCTCCATTGGCTGATAGCAAACTCCAACTGGGGCTCAGCGCCCTCCCCTAGCACTCTGGGTAATGGAAAAAATGATGGAGGAATTCCAGTCTGGGAGAAAAAAATGTGAACTTTGACCCATCTCCTTCCACTGCTCAAATTCACTTTGCCAAAAATAGAAGGAAAAAAAACACGATAACGGCACTTTGCTTCTTGAAACTTGTGAATCAGCATTTTTAAGGTTTAAGCATATATCTTGCAACGATTACAAACTTGGACTTGTATGACTTTATTATGTTGTTAACACACCACAACATGTCTTCATATTACAATGTGAGGTAAGTTAAGTAGTGTTTTGCCAGTAGTGTCATTCTAAATTTGGTTCCTGCTGCACCCTGCCTCTTTATCTCACTCACACACAGACACACACACACACACACACACACACACACACACACTGACTATAGAGTGCTTTGGAAAAACAAACACACTCCTGCTCCACAAATCAGGATGTGAGTTCTCATGAAGCCAGGATTGAGCCTTTGTTTTCGAACAGCCACTGCTTTGTGTCTGAGTGTTAGTATGTGTTACAGTCTCCCTGCTGCAGGGAAAATTCTTTTATTTTATATGTATTTTCCCCTTTTTCACAGGTCATCAGAGTGCAGTGTACTGAAGGTCTCTTTGTTTTGGGGTCTTAACCACCTTGTTTTTTTTTAGAAAGTACAGCAAGACTAAAAAAAAGCGTGTAATAAGCAACTTCCTATTTTTTTAAGTGCCGGATAACAGTTCGGTGTTGGGCTTCACATCTTAAACATCACTTGAGAGCAAAATCAGGTTCATCTGAAAATAGAAAGTTCTTCCGCTTTCTTTTTGCCTCCATCCTCAGGGTGCCTCTGTTCAACTGAAACAGTGAGCGTGTCTATTTCCTCATACCAGAGGCACTAATTAACCCTGCATATGATTCCAATTTGGACCAGTCCACAAAGAGAACAGACACCCAACAGTACTGTTAAATGTCTGTGGTGATTTATTTCAGTATTCCTGTGGGCAGGCCCGATGTATCGTCCTCAGAGTAAAAGTGCCCTATTTCCACCCTCTCTCTTAAGCAGGCTGTAATACCCCCCTGCCCAAACCACCTAACCTATGTGGCTAATTTGGAACATGGCATCCTTGTGGGAAAAGTTTTAGTTATTTTCTGTGCATACACTTGACAACCATGACCTAGATCCTTTTTGGTTCGAAATGTAGATCTGATTAGCATGGAAACAGACAGTGTGCTACTTATCCAAATATCTCGCTAACCTTTCTGTCTGATTGTTAAAGTGCTGGCCTACTGTAGAAGTCCAAAGAAGGTGCTATATAACTTTCATTACTAATCTTAGTGTCATCAAATTCTTTGGTCATCTTCTCATTCATGTACAGTGTGTTTAATATCTCTCTCTCTCTCTCTCTCTCTCTCTCTCTCTCTCTCTCTCTCTCTCTCTCTCTCCCCAAATGTCCTCAGAAGGGCAGGAAAATGTGTCACCTGTGTCTGGTGGTAGGGTGTGTGTCTGTATATGAGTGTGTGTGCATACATGTGTTTGTGTGTGTGTGTGTTAATTATTTTGTTTGTTTGTTTGTGGTCATTAGACAACATAAGTTTAAAGCTTTAATATAAATTGAAAATGTTAACCTGCCTCTTAAGCCATCAAATACAGTAAATTCTGTAAAATAATACATTTGTTCTTGATATGGAAAAATCTAAAAATAAAACCATTTATACAACTAACCAACTACAGCTGTAAATAAATAAGTACATAAATAATACCATTACCACCTTTTTATTTTATCACAAATGAATGTCTGCCCCAACTACAAATCTATATCACCTGAATGAAGCCAATTTAAAAAGGAATCAACTATTTAAACAGAGATTGGGTCAGTGTAGGGCCTCTGACACGTTAATGCCGTAAGCCTCCCACTTTGCCCAATTTTCATTGTCCTAGACATTTTTAGTTCTCTAGCATCTCTTTTACAGCACCCTGCTGTTCTTGGTTCCTGTTTGGAAGAAGATAAGCCTCCACAATGCCTGTGATCACATGATTTAAGGAGAGAAATGTGTTCTTGGTGATTGAAGACGATGAGGAAACGACAAGGTGTTCTTAAAGAACAAGATATCACCTGCTATTTAAGGACACACACGACCCCAAACGTTCTCATCCACATTATAATGTAGAAACATATTATAGCAATATAACAATAAAAGGCATATCAAAAACCCCAGTTAATATAATATTTTGAAGAACCACACACACATTTTAAGATAAGATAACTTTACTAATCCCGAAGGAAATTGCATCTCTAGAGATTGCTTGGTTAACAAACATAAGGAATAAGAAATAAGTAAAAAATTAAAGTAAAACAAAAAAGAAGATATAAAGATACGAGATATTTACACACACATTAACACACACACAAAAAAAATGCAGCCTGTCCTCAAAACAGAGGTACAATCTAACCCAGGCCAGGTGATAGACTCAGGAGGGTTTAGTAGATAACATGCATAATAATACTGAAATAATAATAATCTGATATATTTGATCACATTATAGTTGTCACAATTATGGAGTCAATCAGAGGAAATATGAAGACAATCCCAGGAGATATGAGCTACTGATATATATTTCTATCATACCAGGCTGGATTTCAGAGATTCATTTTAAACTTTTTTTATTTTATTTGTATAGCACTTTTAACAATGGACATTGTCTCAATGCAGCTGTACAGAACATGAAAATAATACTAAATAATTATACAAAAATTAGTCAATCAAGATTAATAGCTGTTTATATTGTGTTTATACTTTAAATGTATTTTTTTTTTTTATTCTGTTTCTATACTTCTGTAAAGCTGCTTTGAGAGAATGTGAATGGTTAAATGTGCTTTACAAATAAATTGAATTGAATTGAATCAGCATCACATGGCACAATGGTGCGCACACACACACACACACACCTGTTTGTCTGTTTGTACAGTATGGCAATTTAGAGATGTCAGTCTCTAACACATGTCTTTGGATTGCTTGAGGAACCTGGAGAACCCAGATGAAACTATCAAAGCACAAAGAGAGAACATGCAAACTCCATGCATGTAAGACCTAACCTGATGTCTCAACCCCATCAACAGATGTTTGAGGTAAACATGCCAGCTACTAAGTCACCATGTTCATGGATATCATATTCAAAACAATATTGTCTCTTAGGAGTTTGCTGGACTGGATGGACAATTGACAGATTGGTGGATGCATAAAAACCCACTGCTGACATCCAGCAACTGATCTTTGTCAAATGTTCATACTTCCTTAAAGCCTTCATCCATTTTTTTGCTCTGGCAGGAGCGTTATTTCTATTCTGTTAACAGCTTTCGTTAAGCAGTGATTTAATCTGGACACCCCTCAGCTCCTCATGAGCTTTGCCTTAATTCACCAAACTCTTGGCCCAGATCATCATGAGTTGTTATGTCTTGTGATCTACCATTTATTTTGATTAAAACTCTCAGCTATAAACAGAACAGATCAACAGAGTTTCACATGTTTCATCCCTCTGAGAAATATACAAACTTCTTTGCAAATGTCAAGTGCTTTTATATGCAAAAAGCGTCATCTAAAATATATACTGCACAATTCTGATACATGATCCCAGAACAAAAAGATGTTTTGACCTCATTTTTTAGGACTTGCTATCTGCAGGGCTTATGCTCTTAAAAAAGTTCCTTAAGGTTCTATATAAAAAATATATCTATATAAAATGATTCTTTGGAGTGTAAAGAGTTACAACAGATCTATAGCTCATTATAATTCATAGAATTCAAGGATGTCATGTGAAATGACAAAAAGATCAAAAACTGGTAGAAATGGTAGAAACGCTGAAATAAGAGGTACGATAAGACTTTAAAGGACAAACAGCAGTGGTGGGCAAGTGGTTAAGGCTCTGGGTTGTTGATTAGAGGATCAGGGTTCAAGCCTCAGCACTGCCAAGCTTACCCTGCTGGGCCCTTGAGCAAGGCCCTTAACCCTCTCTGCTCCAGGGGTGTTGTATCATGACTGACCCTATGCTCTGACCCCAACCTCCAAAAGTTGGGATATGTGAAGAAAGAATCTCAGTGCTGTACTGTGACAAAATAAAGACTTCTATAATCAATACAATTTAAATTATTTTATAACACAATGTTGTTTTTTGTTGAACTCAGTTTAGATATATTATATATACATATCTTGTTTAAATTTCTATACTATAATAATAATAATGTTTTTTTTTTAATTAACCCTTCAAAAAGTAATCTATTGTGAGTTTTCACATATGTATGAGTGTAGAAAGTAGAGGAGCTCTATGTTTTTTATGGGTGGCAACAACTTGACAATACAGTGTACGGTATGTTGTATATCCTGTACTGTAAATGTTATTATACAGTATATGAAATGTGATTTTAAAACATGTATCTGTGTAAAGAACCAGCATGAAGCTACCATTTTATGGCCAGAACACTTTTTATACAGATTTTTTTTTGCATATAGTTAGATCTATAAAAATGCTAATGTGCTAATACAGATTCAGAGTTCTGCAAAGGCCATCTTAGTCTACAATCGTGCTAACCACTAAGCTATCATGCCCCCTGATTTCATGACTAAACTATATTTTGTTTGTTAGGACTGGATGGACAGTTGATAGACTGAAGCATACAGTAAAACCCTCTATTGACATCCAACAAATGATTCAGAACATGAGTGGATGAGCGTCTTCATCCATTTCTTCTTGCTTTAATCCAGCAGGAGTTTTCCTTTGAAGACGCACATGACCCACAGGTTGTTTTCTCTCAAACATTTTCTCTCAGTTGTTTTAAAACAAAATGAAGGATATCATCTGTTGTACTTTCACATTTTAAGGGTGAACATCTCATCTCTGTAAATGTTTTGTATTTCTCTATAAAACATATTTAATTGGTTTTGATTTAGATTTTTTTGCAATGGTGAACTTGGAGAATTTAGGGTTTTACAGATTACAGTAAGAGGTTTGAATAAGACTTGAAAACAGGTGAATAAATTGTATATTGTGCATCAAGTTACCACAACACCCAAGTCTCTGACCATGGCAGCAAAATGCATATCCGAAACTACATCCAATAAATCAATAAAGGCCAATAAATGATGAGGCAGACACGCGTGACAGAGAGAGTTTTTACCAACTTTTTTCCTTACATAGTCTTATTTATTTTCCAACATAAGACAGTACAATAAAAGACATAACTGATTACTTACATTTTAAAGTTTTGTGATTATTAGGCATTATATTAGTTCACAGGCGTTAGCAATAGGAACAGATTAGTAATTTCTGCAAATAAGATTTTTATTTCAACGTAAGGATAATAAACAAATGAATTAGTTAATGAATGAATAGTGTTAATTGTGGTGTAAACTGAAATTAGGCAGGAATATAGTGAATGAATACTACCATGAAGAAGCTGTGGGTGCATTAGCGAGAAGCTTTAGCATCAATACAATATTATAATGTTTCTCTACAAGTGAGAAGTCTGGAACATCACCAAGGTTCTCATCTAGTCTATAATAAATATCTTCAACATCCACTGGCCTGACATTGTCTT
This sequence comes from Bagroides melapterus, assembly GCA_028566695.1. Taxonomy (NCBI): domain Eukaryota; kingdom Metazoa; phylum Chordata; class Actinopteri; order Siluriformes; family Bagridae; genus Bagroides; species Bagroides melapterus. The sequence goes on along the minus strand of JAOTRN010000041.1, from coordinate 17,710,473 downwards.
TAATACCAATCTCTGGGAGAAGACAGAAAAAAATGACAGAATTAGTCTGATTTAAGATGTGGATCCGATACATGCGAAGGATATTTTCAATGATGACTATATGCTAGAAAATGAAGGACAGAAGGCAAGGATGGTGACTTGCTTCAACCTGGAAATGAGGTAAGGGCATATGTGCTGAACTACTGTATATAGAATTCATGCTACTAGCAAATTGTAAAATGTTATATATAATACATATATGCAGGAATGTCTGGTGGATAGTTTATAAGTGTATGGCCTAAGGAGTTTTTTTAATGAGGACACGCACATCTGCTCTGAATGTATCCTTAAAATAGCCAGCATCATTAGCAAGGCCTTTGTCTATTGTAACACTAGATGTCGCTAATGTGCACCATGCTGAAGTGTTGCTGCTTCAGAAAACATGCTTTCATTAATATCATTACAAAACCACCATATGTCATGTAAATAGTGAAGTTTTCCCTCTTTCCTGTTTGGTTGCTTATTTCCTTTCTAGCACAAATGTACAACTAGCTAGAAAAGGTTTATGAATTAACTGATGATAAAATAATGTAAAAATCTTAAAACGTTATTAATCTTAAGAGTTTTAATGAGCACATATCACATAAATAACAGTAACCTGCTTTAACATACATAATATTAAAAGCAAAATAGTGAGTCTGGCCCTGGAGAAAGAGGAAATAAATGTGTGTCTCACATCTCAAGGGTCTCTGGTTTGAACCTGATCTCTCTGAGTCGTTGTGGCTTGTGTCTGGATCAGTTTCCTCCTATACAGCCCAAAATATATCATTAAGCTAGACAAAATTGCCCTTGCATTGTTCCCCCCTTTTATTTTCTTTGAAATATATATAAAAACACGGAAGATGCCCCTTACATTCTTTGGGGATTAGAGTACTAACATGCACAATGAAAAATCCTCCAGAACTGGAAATGTCAGTCATTTATCAACATCTTAGTAATGACTGTAAAACAACAAAACATTTCAGTGAATTGAGTGGGATATTGATAGTGTACTATTTTTGTCCTAGACCGACCTCATTCTGCTTCAGGGAACTTGGTATTTTCAGTTTCAGCCAGTCTAAGAGAAGAGTTACAGTTTCTAGGAATGTTTTAGTCCATTATTTTGAGCAGATTGAATTAAATCAAGCAAACCATTACACAACAGGTCTATGACTCATAATTTTTCCCTCAATTCAGACAGAGTAACACTGCTGTGAATTACATTTCTTCTTAGAGCAAGCAGTGTTGATTTTGACAATACTGGTATCAATATGTCTGGTACTGTAGTATTCTGATTTTAGCAAATCAAATTATTTTTAAATATTATAATTACACTTCAGTATTTAGAGTTGTTACATTAGGTTAAAGCCATAAAATAACCTCTTTCTAGAAATTAATTGAATTCATAGAATGTGGAAGTCATTTTGGATTTAATAATACTATATTATTTTCAAAATAATTACAATATTCCCTTTTCTGTTTTTGTTACAGTCAAATCCATAAATCCCAAGCTACATACAAAAGAGCAATATAACAAAAAATCAAATAAGTCACCAGTCTCCTCAATGGCTAGCTGCTTCCCCCCAAATAGTACTATGGGAGTAGTACAAATACATGAAAAACATGCACAAGTACTCAAAGGGAAAGTACTGGTGGTCTTTCAGGAGGATTTTCAGGATTTTCAGATGTTTCCATTAATTTCTTGATTGATTGAAATCAAAGGCCCTCATTACCCTATTTGCCTTTATTTAGTTACTACAGAATATCTGTCTACTACATACTGTATTTTGATGCGGTGAAAATTCAATCAAAAATTAAAATTAACATTAAAAAAAATAAAAGATTGAAAAGAGTGATTATTGGTAGGAGTGCAGGAAAAAAAGCTTTAGCGGTAAAGGTTATAGTCTTGCTTAAAACATGTCTCCAAGTGTTTGTTTTGGTATTTGACTAATCTCTTTGGAAAAATCTTCCACTGTGTGGTCTTTGGGTTTGTCCCTGATGAAAAATCCAGCTTGGTCTGATGAGATACCAGCTGCCAAAACACAGGCTGAGCTGCTCAAGCTGGTAGACCATCACTGCCAGCTGACTACAAATTGCCTCCTTGTTGTGTTATCGTCTTATAAAATAACTTGTCTGTTGCATTAGTAGAAGTAAGTCAGAAGTTTTCTTTCCGACAGCACTTACCAGCTGGGGTGTTTCTTCCATTTCTATCTCTTTCCATGTATATGATGGTCTTCCTTATTTGCTTCTCCAACTCTGTATGAGGTCACTGTTGTCTATTCCAGGTCTCATCAAAGCTGTTTTACCAAAGTGGCCCAAAGTTAGTTTGCTATATAGGTGGCTAGTTTGGACCTTCCTAGACACCACTGTGCTGGCATTGGGACAGGGTTGGCAAAAAAAAGTGCTCTTAGTAACAACACTTAACAACAACTTTCAGAGGTGACCAAATGCTGACATTTTTCATAACAACAACAACAACAACATGACCCAATTATTGCAATAAAGCACTTTTCTAATACCCCTTTCAACATTATATACCCCTTCTATTTCCTACCTGGGCTGCTGATCCCACTGAGTCATAATTCACTATAAATATCCTATCCTGTCTGTTTTAAATTCCGGTTGTTTGGAAGTTATTATCTCGGAATAATAAGAACCAGCAGACCCAGTTACCATGTCATTTAGGACATGTTTAAATGAGTGTTGTTAATAGTAAAACACCATAAATTCTCTTTTGCGGATAAAGTTAAAAACGAAAGTACTATTTTTTTTGTTCAGCAAGAAACCGGGGGGATGTAAAATAAGTGTTTTGCATGTAAAAGCGACTACCATTAATGTAGTTCATATGTTATTCCACAAGATGTCAGCATTGAAATGATTTGGAGCCACAGCAGGCTCAAGAATCTGTAAAAATGTCTTTTTAGCAGCCATGAACTGTAGCTCAGGAAGAGTCAGTTTAGTTGATAAAACGTGCAGAATGCTGAGATAAACATTTAAAACAGACAACAGTTAAAAATAAACAAATAAATACATAAATAAAATAAATAAATAATAACTCAATCATTAAAATAATCATTAAGAAAGAAAGAAAGAAAGAATAACTCAATCATTTATGTTCAGTTAATGTTTATTCCAGTCAGAGTCTTAATGAATCCAGGGCCTATTCCTGGGAGAACACATGAAGGTGGAAATATACCTTGGATGGAGTCCCTCACTGGACACACACTTTCACACCTAGCAAGGAAAGGTAGAATAGTCAATGCAGCTATATGGTTGTAAGAGGTGGGAGGAGACCGGGAAACACACCCAACAACCTGAATTCAGGATCAAACCCTGGAGCTATGAGGAAGCAAAGAACTATGTTGCCATAAAAAAAATGTACATGCAACCGATCATACACACACACACACATACACTAGTCTTAATATCACTGTGAGAACTGTTAGCCTCAGCACAATTTTCATTAATCTAATTAATGCTATTTCTACACTTAAATCTAATGATAATCTTCTCTAACCATCCCAGTAAATTAAAGGAAACCTGTTGGTTCTTGTATTTTTAAACTTTGGAGGAAGCCAAATACACACACTCACACACTCTCACTCTCTCTCACACGCACACACACACACACCTGTCTGGGCCCACCATCACGTGTTTTTCTCTGATATTATTAAGTCCAGAACACCGAGTCCAAGTCCACTTGATTACGCTTTACGTCTGCATTGACTCCCTTCCTGATTAAACACATTCAGTCACATCACTGATCCTGTGAGCACACTGAACAATTCAGATGTACACACACTAACAGGAAACACATGGATGAAGGACAAACACACTGATATTCTGACTATTTTTAGAACATTTGTGCATTTTTGAGCCAGGCAGGAAAGTCTTTGGAATACCACAGTGATAAATCCATAATCTTGTTAACACAGCTCAAAATATCTCATTTACTTAAAGCAGCACTTGCTATTTATAAGCTTGAATACAAAAAGGAAACAAAGGCTTTTGAAACAGAGCTTAGCTGAGTGGAATTGTACTATGACGTAGTCACATTTACACATTTATCCCAAAGATGCTATACTCTAACGTGTCACAGTTCGGCACACAGTTATCTCTATTTAAGATAACTATAGACCAAACGAAACAGTGTGTAATCATAGTGTTAAGTGCTAGTGTCAGTGTTTAGGCTTTTCATTTAATAAATGTAATGTGCTCTGTTTTAGATGTTGATTTTATGAGGCTTTAGGTATTTCACGGTGTGTATATTGAATTTGGTCTGGGATGAATAGAAGAAACAACCCTACACATACACACGTGGTTTTTGATCCTTGAAACCTTCTGAAAAAATACTAAACAAGGAGCAAACAACTGTGAGAGAAAGATCTCTATAGAGCAGAATTTGATTGAACAAAATGAGATTAAATAATAAAACAGAGAACTTGTGACTGTACATTCTCAAGGTTTCAGTATGTATGTAAGATTGACAAATTAACTGATTCATTCTGATTACATCAATCAGGCTGAAAATCATCTCACTAACACTAGACCTCCACCCTGACTGTAACAGGAATAAAACTACACTGATGACTCAAATCTTCAGCTGTCCCTGTGATATATAGGATGTTTATACAGTAAATAGTACAGTAATGTGTGACTACAGTGTGTGATAAATGTGGAGCACAAAGTCATGCATAAATTAGAGAATACAAGGTAGATGACTCAGATATGAACAGATCATTATCTATCAACTGAATAAACCCGCACGGACTTTCGCACACACATGCTTGCCTTGTCTCTTTTCCAGATGAATCACTCCGTATTTACAATGCAGGTTGGCGCTGTGACATTGCGTGAGTGTGTGCAACACACACTCACACACACACTCACACAAATCACCCAGCACACTCCCTCATTCACATGCGCATACACACATGACTAAGCTCTGCCAAGGACACTGTCTTCCAAGCAATGTGAAGAGAACAGGAGCTTTATTTTATGTTATTTTATGTCTATACTTCTTATAAAAGCTATGTTTAAGGTGTGGCAACCCTTTAAGACAAAGGCCAGAGAGAGAGAGAGAGAGAGTGTGTGTGTGTGTGTGTGTGTGTGTGTGTGAGAGAGAGAGAGAGAGAGAGAGTTTGTTGTTGCTCTCAGAAATACATTAATCCCATGTAACTCATTAACCTGATATTATAGTAGTGTGGGCTTGTTGGAGCAACGAAGAAGCACAGAAATACGCAAGACATTCAGTTTCTCTGTAAATCAGATTAGAAAGCGAAGCACATGAGCCAGCAGCTAATTCACAGCAGGGTGGATTCTTGTAAGTATCCATGTCTTATAGCAGGGTGGATTCTCTTTCAGTTAGTAGGTGACATAAAGTGGGAATACAAACAAGGCGTAGGAGGAGCAGAGACACATTATGTACTCGCTGAAGCTGCAACTGTGTCTCTTGGCATAAAGAGAAAAAACTATGTAATGCCATGAATCCCAAACAAATTACATATACCAAAATAAGTAGTAAACCTGATGCCATCGCAAACCGGTGATTTTGCGTTTCTTTAACTATTACTCTGTAAATGTGTAATTGAAGTAATTCTTGGCTCATCATCTTGTTAAAAGCTTAAGTCTAAACCTCCTGGCACAGGAAAGCAGGGTTTTAATATGTTGAGCTATCTACAACAGTCTCTTTGGACCACCAGAAAGAAAACAGTCCCAAAGCATCAGTTACACTACTACATTTTAATGTGTATCAGTAATCCTGTTCCTCACCAGACATGCTTTTGTTTCTTTCTCTCAGAATTTGAATAAAGTTTTGGAATAAATAAACATTGACATTGAGTGGAGATTCACTGGGTTCGAATGGGAATGTGTTTACAGATACAGTATATATAAACATTTCAAAATTACAAAGTACTTTTCATCGCTAGTTTTGTCCTTAATAAAACCTTACAGAGACTATGAGTAAAAAAGTCAAATAAGTGGCTGCTGAATTATTATTATTGTCCATGAAAGTACAAACATGTTCATGTAATATGTCTACACAAATAGCTTGCACCCATAAGCAAAATCTTTTTGTAGATATCATTTTATTACAGTTTTATTGCATCAATTTGAAAGATACCACATTACCCCATTGCGCTGTTCTCAAATATTCAGTATAGAGCTTTTGCTTGACAAGGTCCAGGCTCTAAATCCACACTACAACTGAAATTCTGATTACCAGTGGTTGATTGGCAGTACAGAGACCTGCTGGGACAATGAGGCTGCAGCTGTCGATTAGAGAGAAGCAGTAATGCTGTCACAGGCCCATGCAGCTATCCAATCACCCAGAAGGAGCCCACAGGGAGCATGGCTGCATAACAGCTTGCCATTTTGACACATCACATGTCTACTGAGAAAAGCTTAGTGAGAATTCTGCCTCTTGATTATATTATCTGCTTGTTTATCGGCCAGTTATTGTGGTCTATGTTTTAAATAATCTATAAAATACATCAGTAATAGAAACACTCCAGTATTTTTTTTAACAAAATCTCAATCTGCTGCTCCTGTAGTGTGTGTGTCAAAAGAATGACAATTCCTGGTTATGAAAAAAAGACCAAACGCACATATTGTTAGTCTATTCACACCAACTGAATTCTATCATTATTTTATATTTAAACTAGAACCTTTACATTCTAATAATAAAAGTCTTAAATTATTTCTTACTAAAGCTGTTTCTTAGTTTTAAACACTGGAGCAGGTCCAGCTATTTATACAAACTTACCCATCCCCCCCCCCCTTTTTTTTGTGATATCCACATACCATCGTCCTTAAAAAAATAATTTGATGACCCACCAAAATCACATCGCTACAGATTCTTCAATGTAGAAAGTGATCATATCTCCAAATATTATACAGATACAAATGTCTTTGTAAATCTGATCAGTTTACTGAAATCTGTATATCTGTGATGAACTGGCTATACTGCTTCACAAGAGTTAAACCATTTAGAGATTTGAATATCGTAATCAAGATTGAGTCCATGAGGAAGTCATTACATACGTAGATATTTTTATGCTGTGAATTTCAGTTCACAGTTAGGACACGAACTGATGCATTCTGAAAAAGCTGAAGGTGAAGAGCAGAGCAGCAAACCAGCAATAAATTACAATGGTCTTATCTAGAGATTTTAAACCATTGTTCTAGGTATTCATCATAATCATGGACAATCAGCCTTTCTTATATTGGATATCTGTCTGTCAAATTATAATATGAAGTTTTATAGAGGTTATTTACAAGCTGATGAAATAGTAAATCAGCATTTATTTTTACACCAAGCCCTCAATTGTAGCTTTCGGTTTCCAAGAGTAGCCATTAACATGATTGTGGTGAAACGTGGCATTGGTATTTCTGTTTTGTATCAGATTTTAAAAGAATTTCTTTTTATCCAAGCTTTGATAATATCTCTTGTATGAGAAACAGTTTAGGGTACTGCTTTATGACTTACAGATAACTGTGCAGGGAGTAAACAGGAACAAATGAATCATACTGCACACTGTATGATGGTCAGATTGGATTTAAAAAGAGAACATTAAGGGACCTACAACAAGATTGATTAAAATGAAAAATATTATGATCAGCAATGTTAAAGTCGGTGTTTAAGGTTCCTGTTTGTTCTAAAATACAGGAACATGCTAAAATACTTCTCCGTGGTAATCACACAAAAGCCTACAGATGTGGTAGATAGAGATTAGGATGAAAAGCTTAGGAAAAGATTAGGAAAAAAATGTACTGACTCCAGCTCAGTGACTTTCGAAATAATAACCGCTATCAGCAGAATATTCTGCAGAATACATTTTTAATATTAAAAAGCAGCTGTGGAGAATCTGATTGTGGCACACAAGACAAATTAAAGTGGCTTTTTTCCTTTGACTATGTCTGCTATGCGAGCCACAAAGACAACCCAAGACAGATTCTGTCTTACGTCAAGGAAATGAGCTAAGACAGCTGGTATATCATTTGTGGGATGAGGTAGCAAGTCACATCACCTTCCATGAATTTGCCTTGTTTTAATTTTCATATAGGCTCATTTCCTTAGTGGGGATTTATAAATTCAGTTGATGGCAAGAAAAGTAAATTCCCTATTCAATAGCATCAACGTCTTTACCTTCCTGTATAGGAATGATGCGTGTCTGTATAAAGGGAATACTGTGTGAGAAGGGAATAGTGCAGGAAGACAGATGACTCCCTGTTATGGCATTTCCTTCCGTACCTGAGTTAATAGCCTCTAATCAACTGAGTGACATTGCCCAGATTCAGCTAAAAGGCATGCACAGATCTCGTGTTCACTGATCTGTGAGAGGAGAATCATGCAATGTATAAATCATCTTCTCAATCAGTCATTCTCTAAAATAATGAGGGCTCTGAATGATAAAAGTGTAAAAGCTACACAGTAAAGGAGAATGCTTTTGCACAAACGCTTGTGTGGCTAATAAACCGAGTCTATGTTAATGTCTGTGTGTATGTACCCTACTTCTTGAGAAGAGACTATTGTTTTGTTTTTTTCCAAATATCTCATCTAGCATGGCATTGCTCAGTAAGGCCTAATTCATCGACTGATTTAAAGTAAATAGTAAAAAAAAAAAAATTCACGTTGTCTTGGTGATGGCTGATTCTTACCCCAAACACAAGCATATTTTTTGCATTTAAAACAGATACTCTGGTTATTTTCCATTATAATCATTTCAAATGTATTTACACACCAGCACAGTTAATGATGTCACTAGATTTGCTCTGTCAGGCACACAGAACCTTTTTTTGCTGCAGAACCCACTGTATTAATTTAAAATCACACACACACACACACACACACACACACACAGACAATATATATGTTCAGCCAATTTAAAGGCAACACAAATTTGAAGCTGAATCTCCTAAAACCAGCTGCGACATATTTTCAAAATACTGCTCCTGCTCTTTCACATGGCAGTGTAACATGCTCGGAGCTAAATGTTATCTGACCTCTTCCACATACATGAGCTCAGAGATGCTGACAATTGGGTACTGCCACTGTGATTGACAGGAGAGAGTGAAAATCATCCCTTCCACCCAGAGTTCACAGCCAAATTTCTTCCCTTGGCTTGAGGACATGGCTGGCTGTGGTGTCGTCAGGTTTCATATCTCTGGACAATAGGGGAAACGTTTTTTATTTGCACTAATCTGGAGCTGTTCAAATTGTCGATTTCTGAGTTCTGCAAGCTGTAGTACAAAAAAAAGTACACACACATTCTTAAATAAGAATACCAGCTTAATAACTCTAATAATCTTTTAAACCATGTTTCAAATATCACATGTACTGAAATATACACATAATTACAGAAATTCATGGAAACACAACGTATTTTAGTCCCTGTTACATCATCTTTTATTTATCTGTAACACACCAGGAAGAGCCTCAAACGTGAAAGATTTTCTCTGATAAATTGGTAACACTACTTATTATGTAATAAGATGCCATGTCAAGGTCAGTATTTTATTGCAGCAAGATTGATCAGGACATTATTGGATTTCTGTATGCTGAGTTTCATGACTCTGTGTGTAGCTGCTGGTGAGCAGGGCAATGGGAAAGAGGAGTTATTGTCTCCACAATAACATCAGTACAGAGATAAAAGGGACTACAGCTTTTTTTGATGGTGAAACACGATATACAACTGCCACAATAGGATAAAATCTAAACCTAGTAGGCCAGGTAAAAATGAAATGCTTATGAAACACTGCGAATTCCTAAAGCCCTGAGTGTAATCGTTCATATAAATCAATATCCACAACTGTAGAGTGTGGCATCACAAATAAATTCATTGCTGAATTTTCAAGGTGCAAAACAGGTGGAAATTCTATTTTTCTAGCCTCTGATAAGAATACATGATATAATAATAATATAACTGCTTTGAGATCAAACGAGACAGTCAGGATCAGTGCAATCTGGTGAGCATCCATTATTAATCAGTGAGCAGAATGTGAGGGATAAAGGTGTGTTTACAGCCAGCTCTAGCAGTAGTAATGTGATAATGATCATAGATTAGAGGATGAGCAGGAGCAATCCTGATCTCCACCCAGGAGGCACTACAAGTCACAGATGGGACAGCTGGAACCCTCCTGTCCACAGCAGGGTGTGACACACATAAGAGAGGCCACATTCACATCCAAATAACCACATATCTAGACTGAGGGTTTAACTGAAACTTTCCTGGCACAAATGCACCTAATTCGTCTCACCAGGTTCAGTAGGTGTGTCCAGACAGGGAAATCTGGACCTTTATTGTTATTACACTAGTGCAAGATCCTGAAACTCTACAACGGGTCCTCCTGCTTGGAGGCATTTACAGATATGATTCCTCTTACATGATTTTTTTTTTAATCATGTAAACTTTACAGAGGACCTGAAATCACACTTTTAAGGTTTCCTCCTTAATCCAGATCAGGAAGGGTTGGATGTCAAAACAATTATTCAAACAATCTAGACCCAAGCAGCTGTGACAGGGCAGCAGTGTGGTACAGAGAGTAGCACTGTCACGTCACAGCTCCAGGGTCCCTGGATCGTACCATCATGGGTCTGTGTGAGGTTCTCCGTTTTCCTTCCAAAAACAAGCCAGTAGGTAGAATGTCCAAAATGTATTATCGCTAGGTGCGAATGAACGAAGGCCATCCAGGGTGTTTTCTTGCTTCATATCCTGACCATGATTAAGTGGTTACTGAATGAGTGAGTGTGTGTTTTGGCATCTGTTTTAAATATACAGTACTGTGCAAAAGTCTTAGGCACCATATTATCTGTAGAACAAATTTTGTTCTATAAGTTTATGATGTCTGCATTATTATGTACAAGACCATTCCCTACAAAGATACACTAAAATG
>JAOTRN010000041.1:17663076-17699459 GCA_028566695.1 Bagroides melapterus | reverse complement strand
TCATTCATTTTAGTGTATCTTTGTAGGGAATGGTCTTGTACATAATAATGCAGACATCATAAACTTATAGAACAATATTTGTACTACAGATAATATGGTGCCTAAGACTTTTGCACAGTACTGTATGTATGCTTGTTTTTCTTTTTCTAGTATTACTCCAACTACAGTTGTGTTCCACTTCATGAAGATTCGGACCTTCAATGAGAAAAGGCCAACCCTGCTAGAATCCCGGGGCATATATACATGTTCCTGCTCCAGTTCCTCCTCAAGATTCTGCTTCATGAAACTTTCCTTCATTCTAAGAGTACAGTCCATCTACACGTGGACTTTATGGCCAACAGCCTCCTAACTAATACACAATTGTCTAATTTTATATTTTAATTCACACCCTCTACTGTCACCCAAATGAGGATGAGGTTCCCTTTTGAGTCTGGTTCCTCTCACGGTTCTCTAAAGTTTCCATCTAAGGGAGTTTTTCCTTGCCAGTGTTGCCTCAGTCACCAATGGGCATAAATACAAACACAATATGTCTATTAATCAGTATTTTTTGTAAATTTGGTATTTTCTAGTATAATATTAAACTCTTTGTATTATGTTCATGTTCTGTAAAGCTGCTTTGAGACAATGTCCATTGTTAAAAGCGCTATACAAATAAATCTGAATTGAATTGAATTGCAATGAATTTAACCTAAATGTGAGTCTCTGACACTTAAATCTTAAATCTTTGAACGAAATCTAAGATATTATTGTCCTAACAACATATAGTAATAATGAATGTTACAGTAATATATTCACTGGTTTGCAGACACATTCCTGATTAAGTAAAGGTGTTAATTAGTGGATATAAAGTGACACAGATCAATGCTGTGGTCATTGCGAGTGAAGCTGAAAGAACAAAAGCAGTTTAAAATGCTTGACTTGTTGACATGACTCTTCAATTACATTCATCACATCTAAACAGCAGGCTGATTAAATGCTGCTGATGGGGCTGCATGCTTCGATCATTTTGATTTGGCTACCTGCATTTGTGCTGTAGTTAGTCACCACGGAGAGGCTGCAGAGCTGAGCGCTCTCGCTATTGTCTGGCAGGTTTTGATGTGCATGCACAGCTTTGTTCTGCTCTGTTGGCTAAATGAATAGAGCACACACCAGCTGGAGCAGATGTGTGTGTTCATATGGACCCAAAAGACAACTAAACCTCCCACATTCTTTCTACACTGACACATGACACAATACATGTTAGTCACTGACACGGACTGCTTGGGAAATAAGACAAAGAATCCCACATGAACTCAAAAGAAGCATTAATCTGCATTAATGCTAAACATTTCTTCCAGACAATGAGCTCACAATTACTCTTTATTTCTCATCAGTTTTTGAATGCCATTTTATACAGTATCTTATAAGGTGCGTTTGTATACGTGTGCCAGTGTGTTGAAGCTAGACGGATGTTTGTAGCTGATGTTGATTATGTGAGGTTTGGTAGATGTGATTTTCCACTAGATTTTCTGTTTTCTGCTCCAAAGCTTCATTTCATCTCCACCCATGAAAATCTTCCCAAACCACAGACACACCACCATATTCTGGAATCAAGCCAGTCTGCTGATGGTTAGCTCTAACACATATTAGAGTGATTTTTTTTTCCAAGGCAAAAAAAGCTAGTTGAATTTAGAAATGTTTGTCAGTTCTATGTGATTGAATTTAGTAATATTAATATAATTCATTTTTGTACTTGCATTAGTTTTTTCAAAGAGCCTAATTAAAAATGAACACTGAGCTCACACCTCAGCTGAGAATCACACCCACAGTATTACAGAGACATTACCGCTGCACTATTCTATCATGTATGGGCTAGTCGCTTAAACTGAACACTACAGTTATAGTTTCTCATCAGCATCAACATCCTAATAAGATTTCACAATCTAACTCGTTTACGTTAACAGTGCTTGAATTGATCACACTCACTCCACTTCATTCAATCTAGTAATTCAAAAAACTTGTATAAATTAAGTTGCAATGAAACAATGTTTTGTTGAGAAATGTAATATTTTTTCTTAACTCTGCTGACTGACTGCATATTTTTTTCATTATAGCCACTCAAAGTACTGACGGGGTAAGCATTTGTATTCCTTCTTAGGGTTTCTCTAGCATGAAATGCATTGGTTCAAACTTCATGTATGTTTTTCAGAAGATTAAGCTGAGTGAACCCTGTGACGGTTAGAGAGGTCACTAATAAACACTGAGCATTGAAATGTTTAAAGTGGCATCAACAAAGTTATGATACTTCCAACAAATTAAAAAAAAAATTGACAGTACTATATATACACCATTCAGAAAATATAGGAGCCACAGGATGAGAGCACACATGAGCTTTTGGTACTAAAGGTAAATGCACAGGAGATTAAAAAAAATACAACAAAAGCTTTTGCTTTACTCTTACAGCTAAACACTAATTAATCAATGCTCGGAGAAAAACTAGATAACAGATAAAAAAAAATAAATCACAGCGCTCAGGTGTACCATGTTAACCATTACACCTTCCCCACCTGCTACAAACTCATAAATACTGTCCAATCTGAAACTCTAACCAATGAGTAAATAAAAGTAACTTGAGAAATGCTTTTTTATTTGTAAAATAAAGAAATAATCTGGTTTATATTCTTATTTTTGTTAATTCTACCACTGAGTCTTTTATCTATAGGTTTAACAAGTCTGATCTTAAAGTGCTGCCTGCATTTTAAAGACTTATTATGGTCTGAGAGGAACCAGGTAATAAGTGTTAAAAAGATTTGTATTGATGGAGCACTGTAATGTCTTGCTGTCCCATCTTATGTGTATTTGTTTCTCCAGATCCACTGAACCACGGAACTGGATAGAAAATAGTGAAGATTCAATTTATTACGATTGTGTATCTTTTTACTATCTCTCTCTCTCTCTCTCTCACACACACACACATACATACATACATACATACATACATACATACATACATACATACATACATACATACATACATAGATATATAAAATCAGAGCTGATCTAGCAGCACCTCTTCACCCATGTGGATACATTCTTTTCTAAGATCTCTCTCTTTCCTAATGAAAAGATCATCAGTTTCTGTAGCCACGGAAGTGCTGAGCTCACATCTGTGGACGGAAATGGAAATTCACCCATCTTATTGGCCTTCTCCATCAACCACATAATGACAATGAACTATGACTGTGTTATAACCATCAAACACAGCACATTTTTACCCACTGGAAAAAGTACAGTGTGATTCATTAGCATAAACTGCAGGATACATGTGGCTCCTATAAAGTAATGAACCTACTGATATTTACATACGCTTCACTTTAATGTAAAGCATTCGAGCTCATGTACATGAAACAGACCAGGGGATAATGCTCGACTGCTTCATGTGTGGAGTTTCTATTGGATGTAGTGACCTGCAAGCTGACATTTTGACTTTAAACACAGGAACAGTGCCAAGACCAACATGTGCCAACTAGAAAGGGAGAGATGAAGGACAAAAAAAAAATAATAAAGAAAAAAAACAAGCCAACATGATGTCTTAAAAATAAAGGCCATGTTTCTCTACCAAAGAAGGGAAGTAGTGGTTTTTGGGTTGATACTGGTTTTGAACTGACCTTTTCATGTTATTTAGGAAAATGTCAGCACAAAGAAAAACACAATTCTAATGAGTTGTAGTGAAATATCAAGGTTGGTTTGTATGTGCAATAGCTGGCAAAAAAGAAAGAGATTTAAAAACATGCAGTTCAGACTGACATCCCAAAGGGGCTCCCATCCCCCCCGAAAGAAGCTGGAGCAACACCCTGGGGAAGAAGGGGGCTGGGAAGCGCTCTCCCTCCCTCTCTCTCTCTCTCTCTCTCTCTCTCTCTGGCTCCCTTTTAACATACTGACAGATGTTGTGTGTGGCCTAAGGCAGCAGGCCTGTGCTGAAGAGAACGAATCACTCAGTACATCTCCTCCTCCACTGCACTATACACACAAAGATTCAACTTAACCACAGGACAATGCAGAAATCAACAAGAAGACTCGCAGTTTCTTGGGTTGCAACCGAACCCGCATGACCCGCATGATTTGTTAAGGTGCGGCCTGTGCTGTTTACCCAATCGTCTAGTTTATGTTAATATTTGAACCACAGTTGTGATCTTGCAAGGGTAGAAGTCTGAGTTTTTACAGCAGAGGGGGATGGGAGTGTATGTGTTTGGGGCAACTCTGGACTGACAGCACGCACCCATGCAGCTGGGTATCTGTTGCTGTTCCTCCAGCTCTGTCAGAGGCATCACTCTTTTCTTCTGTCACCAGAGAAAAGACAACAAAATGCACACATAAACAAACAATTCACCTCAGTACCTTGTGTGACACGTAGACACTTCCCTTGGTATGATTCACTTCCACCAGCTAGCGACTGTGTCTCTCTGTCTGTCTGTCTTTATTTTTTCCCTTCTTCCTTTATTTCCTTCCTTCCTCTTGAATTATTCTTCCCTGTATTTATATTTCATCTACAATCATCTTCCAGACATATATCACACTCCATTTAGGTAAGTTAGCATGTCTGTGGATGATAAAAAAAAATAGAACTGCAGGCAAACAATCTTCTTACTATACATTCAGTTAAAGGCAATATATAAGGTAATGAATGAATCGAGTATTCCTTTAAGCTCATCTGCATTGAGATGAAAGTGATCAATAGTACATTAAGCTCAAGACAAGACTTTTAGCATCACTCACAGTGGTTAGTGAAGACAGGCTCAATAAGGCTCTGATGATAGGGCAGTTCTTTACGCCAGATCAGCAAAGCACGCTCGGCAGTCATTTTGGGGACATACAAAGAAAAGAGCGAGGAGTAAGAAAGACAAATGCGTCAAGAGACTTCAAGCTTTGCCAAAGCTCTCGCTCTGCTCTGCCAAGGCCACAGCCTGCTTTCCTCATTTACTGGTGAAACATGGAAGATAGTCTTTTCATGCAAAATATACAGTAAACAAAATTTGAGATTATTAGTCTGCCATGCTTATTGTGCTGCACTTCACTAATGAAGCCTAATGTATGAACCAGGATGAACCTGTCTGGAACAAGCCTGAAGACTCTTCAGTAGCTCACAGGTTCATCTAGTTCATCTAAGTGGATCATCACCATACTGATTTCAGGGTTCAAAAATGATTTCTTTAAGTAAGCAGCATTCTCAGTTTGAAGTAACGTCTTAGAACTGAATAAAATGCAAGCTGCTATCCTGTTTTACTACAAGATTCATAACGCAATGGGGAGTTTGCCGGAGTTAAAGGCTTCAAACAGCCGACTTCATAAATCATGACTGCTGTATGTATGTAGACATGCTGCCATTAATTGGTTCGTTCCAGACACACGTTGCTAAAGAACTAAAGAATAATAATGTACAGTTGCATGACAGAGGAAGGGGGTAGAATATTAAAGAAAACCCCCTTTGAACTGTGTGTGTCTTCAGGGTCTTAAAGCTACAATGCAAAGAACTTAAAAATAAACAAAAAATAAAAGGTATCGAATAAGTATATTAAAACACCTTATACCTCCAGGGTTGGGGGTTTAATTCCCGCCTCTGCCATGTGTGTGGAGTTTGCATGTGCTCCCTGTGCCTCAGGGATTTCCTCCCCCTGTACAAAGACATGAGTTGTAGGCTGATTGGCGTCTCTAAATTGTCTGTGGTGTGTGAGTATTTGCACGATTGTGCCCTACAATAGATCTTGTTTAGGGTGTAGCCTGCCTTGTGCCCCGAGTCTCCTGAGACTCCAGGTTCCCTGTGACCTTGTAGGATAAATGGTGTAGACAATGGATGGAATATAATAGAACGGACCTAAGCAGCTAGGAGTAACCAATACTGTTATTCTGAGCCAGTCCTGTATCAGGGGTCTAGGGTTAAAAATGGCATCACACACTTGACCAGACACATCAAATGACTTGGGTGTCAAAAATTAGGCATTGCAGTAGTCTGAATTGAGACTGACAGCCAAGAGACGGCAACCGATCAGAACAGAGAGTAAGATTTTAGTTTCTTTCTTGCTAAATATGTAAGAAATGATTTGTTAGTAATTAAGTTGGAAGCTAACGAACGGTAGCTGGTCTTCACTGAGGAATTGGAAACCATCACTGAGTGTTTTAGAAGAAAATGCATTCAGGAACAACAGATTAATCATTTTTAATCCTTTTAAAGTTGCTATAATGTTTTGAACATTTTGTGAAAACTAGTTATACCACTTTATCACCCCCTCCTCGGTCTCTTAGAGCCAATAATGGAGAAACTGCATAAGGGAGAACTGACATAATGGAGAAAACTCACAGCACAAAGTTCTCCACCCTTAAGACTTTCCCTGTGGTGGAAAATGTAGAGTGAAGAGCTATCACTGGCTCACTTTTGTCCTAAATGTTAAATAAGTCATAAATAAACGAGATGCATTTCACAGGCAGAAAGACTCGACATTTATGAATGTTAAATCACAATTTGGGCAAAAAAAAAAAAAAAGACCCAGACATCCCTGGCCAAAGCGGTCAGCATTCACCTGAAGCCTGGTTGAGGCACAGCAAAAAAAATATGCACGTTATCACATTAGTGCATCCCTGCATGCTCTGGCTGCACTAACATGCAGAAAAAACACCTGACTGCACTAACGCTGAGGGGAAAACACCTGGTATGAAGCCAGCCAGATCAATGTGGAGGAAATCAGTCATGGTGATGAAGAACTTCAATACATGCCGGATCTATAGGGAGCAGGAAAGGATTGTGTATACGGTGCCTCTTAGGCTGGCTCCATGTGTATGTGGCCTAGCTTTAAACATAGGCTTAACTTGAGGTATACACACACACACGGCTGTGTGTCAGCTCCAGTCTCAGAAAGTATACAGTGGTTCTGAGCGGCTGTGTGTCTAGCAGTGCATGTTTATGCATCAGCAAAAGGAAGGTTTGCTCACAGGAAGCAGTCCAGCACCTGCGGGAGGAGAACAGACTTGGGAAAGGAATATTAAGCTTGATTTAATCAGTACTTCCTCCCTTGTCGATATGACAGATGGCCCAGGGCCTTGACAGGGAGATGGGGATCATAGCTGTCCCAAAGCTCACAGTGTCAGGTTTCTCTTATCCTTGCTCAGGGGAGGAAAGGGAATCTCAGTGCTGATGGTTATGAAACCTCCATTGCTGACAGTTGCCAATCCTGGAGGCTCTGGAATTTTCAAGTATTACTGTCAAGAGTTAGTGGCGATGTAATCGAAGGCTTGGGAGAAGAGCTCACTTACAACTTCGAATACTTGCCACCACTTGTATCAACTGTTCATAAAGAATTTTAGCAAATAAGCCAGGGCAAATCTTTAGTCAGCAAACCGGTTCAGCAGGATCAATGTACACGTCAAAACGCAAAAGAGAGAAAAATAACGGCTTTTAGCGGTTTTTTTCCTATGAAACCTGCATGCTTGCAGCTCTTAGTGGATGATTTACAATAATGGACTTTTTCTTACATTACATCGTATTCAAAAAGTACCAAATAAAATTCACCATTAGGCTCCAATGCTTTAGCTCTCCCTTTTCTTCAGTATGGCAGACTATGCTAGACTTCTCATGTACTGAATTATATTACGACCAAATTCCTCCCCAAAAAAAAAAAAAAAAAAAAAAAAAAAAAAAATTATTGCAACCCGATGTTTAGATTCCCTCATGGGATCAAGGCAGAGGACACTATTTTAAAGCCTGGTCTCTTTTTTTTTTTTTTTTTTTTTTTTTTTTTTAAATCTCTCTTATGGAGAAACAAGATAAATCAACAACTCTGCAGCCACATACTATAAAACGAACAAAAAAAAATTACAGCTATTCAAACAAGAATTATGAAGTCTGTTGTAGACGTACATTAAAAGCAGCATGTACCTGTACTGCAATAAAGTTCTATTAATCTATATATCTATCTATCATGGTCATAGTAAATGTTGTCAAACAATTTTTCCCTTCAGTGTACACTTTATCACGACTCACATTTTAACTACTGACTAAAGGGTTGTGTTATACTAGGCAACAGGAAGTTCGAGGTACTTATTTTTGTACTGTTCTAGCTAGTGTATGTGGTAACACTACCCAGCCCAAGCCTTAACCTTTTAACAAAATACACAGACTAAATACACAAGTGATAGATGATGGTTTTGTTCTTGATAATGTATTTAGCAAGGCAGCTAGTGTTAGTGAGCCAGTCGTGAAACCGAGAGGATTTTCACCTCGGTCACTGACGGTCAGTATTTCTGTAATATTGAAGAAACAGTAACAATTGTGAGTACTTCACAAACTGTCCATGAACATTCAAAGTAGTTTGTCAGTACAACACTTAGCCATGTTAGCCATATACTTAGCATGGATTATGCAGATTGATACAAAGCCCTGAACCTCTCTGTACGGACTTGGCACTCTCAGGCGGGAGATTAATCCATGTAGTGGAGAAGCGTGAAACAGCCCACGTTCTGAAACATTCTTCCACAAAATTTTACCATTGGAGAATGAAATCCCAAAATAGGATATCAACCACGTTGCCAATTGTGATGATATAAACTCTGCTTACCAAACTGGAAAAGAACAAGCCAGGAGACGACAGCATTGTTTGTATATTTTATTTTATGTACACCATGTAAAAAAATTCCACTGATCTGAGGACAGTGGTCAAGTGCCTTTGCACTGGCACTCGCACAACTGTCCACCTTCAAAAACCTTTTCAGAAAGGGGGGAGGGGGAGGGAAAAAAAAAAAGAAAAAAGAAAAAAAAAAAAAGAGATCCATGAAAAGTACACGAACCTACCATTGAAATGCAGTGGTGAGACGCTTTGCGCTTAGCAGTGAGCTTTAAATATACCTCCGCTCGGGTTTGGCTCCCTTCCCCCATCTCCCTTCCTCCCTGGTTTCCATGCTCACTGAAGTGGCTCTTTAAATTCTCAAGGCCCTATAAAAGGTCATCTGCTGACTAGAAAGACCCTTTCTCTTCCACCTGAAGGAGAAACAAGTCAACAAACCTGCAGCATAAGAACATTTCAATTCTGCTTGGTGCTCAGAGCACACAGGTATGGAATTCATAGTACCAGAACAGCAGTTTTATGTTTTTTTTTTAAAGCTTTAATAAAGATGTGATGCATAGGAGTTTACACTTCTGTCCATTTCTCCAGTGGAAATTTTCATTAGAGGGAGACGGTGGTGGGAAGGAAAACAAATACAGATTGACAAAACAGACTAACTGCAATAATACAGTGTACACAACTAGTTCCTGAAAGCATCTTGTTTTCTCATCCATGTCCAAACCTGATAGAAAAGAAGTCACTTTCCAGGCGCTGGGTGTGATAGTTTGAACCAGAGGGCTGCTGAGAGTGTGTCCACCGTTCACAGCCGTAAAACTCTAAATTAGTGTTCGTTGTACAAGTGTCCAGCAGGCCACTGAAGGTACAGATAAAGTGCTTTTCTTTACATGACACATTAAATAATTAAAGCAAGTACAAATGAAACTCTGTGATTCTCAAACAAGCCATGACACAGTTTCCCAAGGCCCTTGGACCAAAATAAAAATGAAAAATAAACAAGGAAAAAAAAAAATAAATCCACAAAGGGACAGGCCATTTAAAGAAATTCGGCCCTCTGGTGAAAATAGATCTAATCAATGACAACATACTGCATGTTTTAAGACCTACACAACGATCTCTAGATGCAGAATACAAAGTGTTTCACATTTTCAGTTTTGAAAGAAAAAAAGTAAAAAGACCTTAGAGTAAGCCATGTTATTTACCATCATATGGATGTTGGTCTTTTCCTGGACTAGGTAAATGTCACTAGAGCAGGCTGCCTGATGGTATCCATGATGGATTCATTAGCTATAGTAACTCCACTGGCAGGCAGGAGATCTTCACCAACAGAAAACAGCAGCGGTGGGATCAATAGTATGAGACTGTAGCAAGGTTGCCTGTGCTTCACCGGCAATAAATACATTCGGATGTAGTGTTGAGCTACTCATTATACTAAAACAGATGTCCTGAACAAATTGATAGGGTAGAAAAACAGGTGGAGAAAAAGGGTTCTCTTGTGTTTCCCAGATGTTCCTGCCTTCTTGCTCTCTCAAGCCCTCAACTGCTCTGCATTTTGGCTGATTTCTCCTTCTAGGCAGGTGGAAATAAAGCACCTTCACTCATGAGATCTGTAGCAAACGTACTCCATCCTGGTTGGGAATGACAGGAGGGGAGCATGGGGTCCTGAATCCAGCCAGAGTCCAGCCTTCCCCTCTTTCACTCCTAAAACAACAAACATGCACCACATCAGTCAATAAAAACACTCTCTGAACTGCCACATGTATGTTTAATGCTTTTTTTGGGTTGTGTGCATCAGTGGTTACAAAAGAGATAATGGTTTAGAAATATTCTCTGTAAAATAATATTACAGCTAGGAAATTGATTACGAATAATGAATGTGTTTGTATTGCCGACAAAATGAATATTTTTCCCCCGTTAGGACGACGTGTCATTTTAACGTACAAGTTTAGCTTCTAAAACCATACCAAATATGGCTATTAATAATTCTGGCCAGAAACAATGTTTATTGTAGCTTAGCTCCATTTCACATACTGGTCCAGATTTCCCACTCTGAATCAGAGGAAAATAAAGCACATCAGCACATTCTGAATTTGGGTGAATAAATAAAACTGGACCCAATGATATCATCTGGCTAGACAGCTTAACAAAAACTTCCCAAAATCTTCCCATTCATACTCCCCTTCTTTCAGACCAAACATGTATGGTATCCAACTAACCTGGCAGGAGAAAAAGATTCAGTCACTGAGTCAATATTTAACATTTATCAGCAAGATCAGGGTCAATGTTCAAAAAAAAAGAATTCTAGGCTAAATGCATTTCCTAAACCTCTACATAAAGCCACTTGCGTCACGAAGACCAAATATATATAAGAAATAATGTGAAGTTCAATTTATTGAGTTCAAGCACTTTGATAGATTTACAGACAAGCTTTAAAAAGATATTATGATGTAGTGTAAATGAAAAGCGTTCACCCTATCACCAGATCATAAGTCACCTCCCTCTCCCCAATCAATCACAAAACTAGCCAATCCTGGTCTTCTGTGAGCTTGTATCAAGAAGAGGACAGAAGCACTACCCTCAGAGCACACTAGGCTACCCTGTTTGTTGCAATATTTGTTTCCTTCTCCTATTGTGAACTGTAACAGACCATGATGTCTAACTTCAGAGCAGAGGAATAACACATCTATCACTGATGCATCTTAGTTTCACTTGTCCATGCATGCCAAATAGTCAAAGGCATTCAAAGTCTTCATTCCAAAAACATGGAGAAGTTTAAATAAAGAAAGTGATACATGCTTTTCAGAGCTAATTTCTGTATATGCATGATTTAATCCATAGTTTATTTAATTTTTCTTCAATGCTAGGATGAGCTTAGAGCTTAGAGCTAAAAATCCTTAGGCTTATTTACCATCAAAAACAGCAATTTTTCAAGCATTCTTGACCTTGCGAATGGTTAATTAATGCTAGTTACTTGCATCTATAGTCAACCTATTTCTATTACTGCGACAATGATAAAACTTGTATGCGACACGCATTACAATTCCGTACGTCAGGTAACAGCCAATTCTTTTATCCCCCCAGCAGCTCACATCCATCCAAATCCACAGGCAATATTAATGTCCATTTGCAATAGGTATAGGGCCACAATAGGGCAATAGTATATCACACAAATATTACAGGCCTATCTGGAGATCAAACATAACTCTCCACTATTTGGCCACATGGAAACTGCAGAATCTTATGACACCATTAATAGATCAGACCTACGAACTGAAAATCTAAGAATGGAGAAACATTTCTAGGACACATTATATGGCAGCTGCATGGCATTGTACTGCTGTGCTTGAAAACATACAACATAATTGCTTTAACACAAGAAAGAACGATGAGGATTCTGTTACCGCTCTGAAGTCTCATTTAAATAGATTTTGCTTTGGCTGTTACATAAAATCATTAAGTAAAACCGAACCACATGAACCATGACTATGGAAAGGGAAAAAAACTATATGTTTAGTATTTTGTAGTATTAAATGTGACAGGTAAATATTTTAGAGCTTCAGCTGTCCGCTTATCTAGTTTTTGCTTGCAGAACAGAAATTTAGCACGGTCATTTTAATTTTTAATAATACATCAATTCAGAACTTTACATAGTGAAGGGTGGGAATGCCAAATTCTTGTAACCCCTGACTAGATCCGCACAATGAATTAAAACTGCACCACCAAGCTTCTTTGTTCTGTGCTCATTGGCTGAAATTACTTTCATTATACTATACCCCTCTGCATATGTATACATATATAATGACAATGAAAGATTATTAAATTACTCACAAACAACCTATCTAATGTTAAACAACCTAACACTTCAAATAACTAATGTTTACAGTTCTCAGATATTGCAATCAATATGGCTCCAATTCGCTGGATGTTGCAGAGTATTTGATTGGATATACAAAGATGGTCAAGAGGACCTGAAATTATTATTAAAATACAGAACAGTACAGTTTATACCTCACCTATGTCTCGCAGTGTGACAGCAGAGAGGTGATCTCAGAGCTCATGTGACCCACTGCTTTTGCTGCCTCAATGATGGCTCGCCGGTACATGCCCTTTTTCTTGCGGTTGAAGCGCAGCCGAAAGAACTCACGAAAGGGTGAAAGTTTAGCCACGGAAAGCTGTGAGGTGGTGGGGGAACCAAACCAGGCCACTTTGGCTTCAGGCCATGGTGCATCTGCCTCATCCTCCTCTCGCCGAGTGCCACTAATGCTCAAAATTCTGGCTGGCCACCAGGGGAAGCCATGTATCTTACCCCACACCACATCACCAACTGTTACAGCGTGCCCCTCCTCCGTTATGCACTTGCTCATGCTACGTGTGTGTAACCTCACAGTCAGTGGTGGCACCGTCCTACCCTCGGCCCGTGATGCTGATGATGTCGTTGACACGGAGGACGATACACCTATAACGTGCTCACCAGGTGCCAGCTCGCACAGCTCTGGTGATGTCCCATCTGAGCTAAACGACTTAGACTCGTCCAGGCTGTCACTGCTACACACTGAAAGGCTGGATGAATCTGCCTTGCGCTTTCCAAAGTTGATTAGGAGTGTGAGATCACCATGCCGCTCTGTTTCTTCACCTGACCACAGTTCCAGGGCATTTTTGTCCCCAGAATCCTCAGGCCGAGCCAGACCCGAACCAGGAATCCTGGGACTCCTACGCCTTGCTTCCCCTACAAGTTCTGCTTCATACATAGATACGCGCTCCACACCATCCCCACGGGACTTTAAGCGGATCTTAGGTGAAGGGATGTCCTGATCTGTCAGCCTTGGGAGTTTGAGTTTGGGGATAGACACAGTAAGGCCAGTCCGTATGGACTCAATTGCAGATCGCGTCTCTTTTCTGGGCTCGCGGCTGTTGTCATGCTCCCCGAGTCCATTCTGCATCAGCTGCTTGGGGCAGAAAGGCTTGACAGAACCATGAACTCTGGATGGGATTTTCATTACTTCCCCTTTCCCTTGTGGAGTGCTATATGAGATCTTTATCACTGGGCTGTGAGGAACTACATCACCTCCTGGGAACTTCTCGTCTTCCTTTCTCTCTTTTCGACAACGCTTGCTTTCATAGCATTGCGCATCATCTCGCCGCTTGACTTCCTTTGAGGCATCTCCATCTTCCTTCCTGAGTCCTTTAGGTGGGGCCTCCTTAGCAAGTTCCTCCCCTTGTGGTGCATTCTCCTTCCTGGAAGGCTTGGCCACAGTTGACCCATCTTTACTGTCCTCGTCGCTGGTGACAGTGTTCTTGCACTTCTCACATAGCACCTGTCTAGGTCGAAGTCTAATGGTGCTCATGGTCATGCGGCCAGGCTCTCGAGACCGCCTCTTCTTTCTTTTGATTGGTCGAGGTGGAGGTTGAGGAACCCACTGACTGTATGTGTGCCGTACCCACATGGGTTGAGGAAAAGGAGCACCCTCAAAATAAGGAGGGTAGGTAGGCTGGCCTGGCTGTACTGGGATGGGTAAGGGGACGGCAGGTGGCTTGTCAGGCTCTGTGTTCTCATCCTTTGGTCGCTGGGCTGACTGAATGGCTGGTTTGGAGCACGGCTCGTCATTCATCACATCAGATTCTTGTCTGGATATGAGAGGCTCTTCTGACTTTCCTACAACATCTGGCAGGCAGAACAACCCAGTCCTAGATGGAACAAAAGAGACAGGCTCTAATAGCAATTTGAAAAAAAATCACAGCCCTTAAAAAAGTTCAAATGTGTATACAACCATAGATGTTCAAATCTGACCAATGTATCCAACAGATTGAAAAGGATCTTTATAAATAAACACACTACAAAATGCAGAGATGTTTACTAAACTAGTTCTTGAGTTGAACCAGCTCCAATGGGAAAATGTATAGTGCTTCACAAGTTGGAAATCTCATTTTATGTAGCTGAAGTGACGCTGACAGACTATGTCTCAACATGCAGAATGGTACCAGAAGTCCCTGGAACTGAAATTCCAAGTAAGGCACTTGCATATTTGATCTTGATAGCACTGCACAACAAGTCTAAAAGCTTACAAGGTGCATAAATTGGATCAAGATGCTAATCTATCAGCAAGGTAGTTAATAATTAAACTATTATAAGCATTAATATAAAAATATTGTGAGAACTGTATGAAATAGTCTATTTTAAAACCAAATCATAAAATACTAATGGTAAGATAGTAATCTAACTACCTTTTGTAGGACATAATTCAAAATGAACTATGAAAAACAGACACTGCCTTTCCTGTACAGAAGTCTGACCTCAGGTTTGTGCTGCAGTTCAGTCCAAAAATAAATTTGCACGTCTTCTTTATGATGCACAGAACTGACGTGTATTGGGTAGGAAGTCAGACCGTTTTGTTGCAATCAGTGAAGAGTGGCTGTAGTCAAGACAGTATACTCTGTGGCTCGTCTCTGTCATAGACAGCAAACAAAGAGGCCAACAGGCCTGCCTCACAACAGCCCCCTCCAGACTCACTGAACAAAAACAGACCCATCAGCCACCAGGGATGAAGCAAAGGAGAGCCTGGAGATTTGGTTGTTTTCACACCCTGACTGATATTTGATTGTGTGGTGATTATTAATTAATCCCTATAAGAAAAGGTTCCCCTCCCCTCATGTAGTCCTTTGAGAATGTGGATAAAAGAAATGCCTGTCTAGCATGTCTTTAGAAGAAAGAAAAAAAATCCATGTACAGTTATTGCAGGCTTATACAAAAATGTAGGCCACAACACTACAGAATTTGTGCTTCATCTGTTTTTAATGACTTGATATCTTTTGTGCCTACTCCATCCTAATGATAATGAAACACCAAATGAACAAAGATTATATAGGAAAGGTTAGAATAGCCTGACCGAGGTAGGAAAGCTGTACAAATTGTCCTATCCATGTAGAGGATAAGAGGTTCTGAGCAGCAGTGATTCAGCATGAGTATAATTCAACTCATACGCTGATACAACAGCAATTACCAAAATACAGGAAATGACGAATTATTTAACAATGCGGAATGAGGAAATCGACAAAAGGTTTTTGTGTTATAAAATCTTGATACCAATTACCGTTAGAAATGCAGTAACAGAACAAAGACTAGATAAACCGGATTAGATAGATAATGAGATGGATAAGAGCTGATTTTTCTTTATACCATTGAATAGTGTGGTTTTGAGATTGAACACAATGCTTCCTGTGGGGATGGGGGAATTCTAGACATAAATATTCTACGATTCTTAGTACATTCTAAAGTTCATTAACTGCATCATTAGAAAGGAAAACATGAAATGTGATCTGAATGATAGAGATTATGAATAAGGGAATGTTTAATACAAAACAGATTTAAAACCTTAGTGCCTTGGGAGTGACTAGGACGATATATTCATACAGTTCCTGGAACACAGCTCAAACTGGGTTGGGTGACACAGCAATATGATACTGATATTGTGATATATTAAGATCCTGATACACTTTTGCGTCAAGTGCCATCAGATTTTGGCGCTTTTTTAAAATCATCAGTCACTGATACACTGAACATTTCATTATAAATTAAAACTGCAAATTAAATTGGTCTATTTTTAGACAAAATAAAAATTAAATGAAGATATTTAGTAATGTGGCTAATCTGAGTGACTCAATGAACCAAATCGTTGTGATACATACAGCGTTACAATGTACAGAAGTGTCACACCACAAACTTGTGTATATGAAATACAGTGGTTCAACCTACAGCCTCAGCGGGAACCTTGCTAAAGGCATTTCAGAATCAGAATCAGGTTTTATTCGCCAAGGATTTCTACACACAAAAAAATTGATTCTGGCTTTTTTTGTCAGGACATCTTGTTTCTCTACAAACCTTGTGTACTCTGCTTAAACCTACCTACAGATCTATCTATCTATCTCTATCTAGTAGTAGTTTTTAAAGGCTACTAAACAGAGACATAAACCTGGCCAAGTATATAGCACAGTGATTACCACAAACAACATTCAAACACGACAAATACATAATGCAGCAATTTAAAAACAATTAAAATAAGTTATATTTATATTTAGTAACACATGCTACAGGTATCTTTTAATTAGAAATGTATCATACAAGTTCAACAAAGGTCAATAGCATTGGTTTGGTCAGTGACACCCCACCTGTCTTTGTCTTGGAAGAAAGATGGCCTTTTCAGCAGGTTCAACTTGTCTACTCTATTGAACCACTAAACAAACAAACCAAATAGCTTTATTGGTTGCTCACAATATCTATTATGTTTTTATAGAAATGTGTCAAATATACAGCTGTGAAGACTGTAGGTAATAGTCTCATAACAAGAAAGGGTAACACACACCCAAGGCAATCTGCTTCACATGTGACTATGGACAAGTTCCTTGTGAAAAGTCGATTAAAACGCCATGATATTAACCTTACGAATAGAAGCTGAGCAACACCACAAATAAAATACCAAGATAAAACATGATAAACCTGGATTTTTATTCTACTACAATTGAATGAGAACAAATTCTGCTAGCAGCCACAAGCTACAACAATGAGAGATGATCCTACTCTGGGCAAAAAGCAGGAAAAAAACATATCTGCTGATATACATATATTAGAAGCCGAGAGCGCGCTCCAAACACACAGTGTAAACAATGCTCATTATGTGAACGCAGCATTATATAATTATAAGCTACACATATTTTACAGGGGGCTAAGTGGCTAACCTTAGCTGGCAGGTAATCTTACTGAATGGATAATTTTTCTATCATACCCGACCCTGACAAAATGCTTAGAAGTGTAGGATAATAATAGTAGTGCGTATATATATGTAAGACGTGAACTCTGTGTGGAATAACAGATTTTGCTGTGCTAATCCACCTTTGGCTTTGAATAAACAGGGGGCCTGCTTGTCTTTGCCTGGCCTCTTCTTGATGGATAGCGTTTGCTTAGTTAGCCAAATTAGCTTAGCTTAGCTTATGGCCTTAGCGCGTTTAAAGCAAAATTAAGAATAAAAAAAATGACACACTTACTTTTTGTTGCAATCGAGCAAAATCCCGGTGTAGTTCCTATCTCGGTAAGTGAGCGTCACCACCAGTGTGTCATTCACTATCTGCTCGATAGTGACCGGAATCCGAGAGCCGGCCCGCAGCTCCTCGGCCGCGGCCTCCATGTTTCCTGTGTGAAGTGTCCGGCTTGGCGCTGCTCGTTCCACGGCGCCCGAGCCGCGCGCGTCGGCCTCAGATACTCGCTCCTTCTGCTAGCGAGCACGGGAGGCTACACAGGGCCACGGAATGACGCCATCAACCCACCGGCGCAATTACAGCCGCGCGGCCAGCCGTGACATCACAAAGAGGCAAGAGAGGAATCCGTTAGCGCGCGAGCCTCCGCTTCAATTCGCGTCTTCTTCTCATTCAGGTTTCCGCGTTTTGAAAAGATGTTAACACTCTAGAGATCTCCGTGCATTTAAGAGCGACTTTGACAGTGTTTCCCTTCCCGTCAACGATATGCAGTAGTTTTGAACACTAATCAATAACACTAGTTATTTGCTCATACCCACATAGATTATGAAATAAACATAAGACTTCTGTTGATAAAATGTTGTTGATTTCAGTTTGGACCTATATCGTCTATTGATTACTTTGATTTCATGTATGATTAAATCACATTGATTACTACGTCTAATGTCTGGATAAAATACAAAAACTCATTAACATATAACGGTCAACGACATATGCGGCCTCGCCTAAATGTAGTTAAAATGATTTGATCTGATCACACGCTTTATAAGACATATTTTTTTCTTTTTCCAACATCAATCCAGTAGGCCCTAAGCTTAAAATGGCTGAAGCACTGATTGAAAATGACAGTGAACACAAATGAAAAACGCGCCACCGTATGGTCAAACTCACCATCTTTATCAGTAATGAAGTAAGCAGCGCACCTCCACTTTCACACATTTACAGTAACGGCCTGTAATACCAAAGTTTGTACAGGTGGTAGCAGGTTATTATCATGAAATGAGAGTCGAGTCAAGTTATTTATCATAAGTAATCTCCCCAGTGAACGCACTCAGGCGATACTCCAGATCTTTCACCCGTCTCCTTTCTGCAAGCTCCATCTGCAGCTGTTTTACCTTGCACAGGGAAAAAGAAGTCAGTTTCACTTGTGTTGTTTCTTTTCCTTTTAACTTTACATCTTTACAAAACTAAAAACTCAGAATGCAGATATTGAGTTAGATTTTACTGTGTATAGACAGAGTTTAGTTTGCCAGTGTTAGTTGATATTAATCAGTTAAAACTTCTCACAATTTATCCTACCATACCAACTAACAATACTAATTTCCTGCTGAAAATAGATGTATGTATATGTGTACTGTACTAGAATGTGCACACACCACAAACTCTGCCTTTTGTAATGGTTAAACTCTACGCTACATGTAGTTTTTCCATACTAAAACAAGTTTTACAGGTTTTAGTGTGTGCATTTAACACATATATATATTTTTTTTAATATGTGACTCAGCCCATTTGTCCATTAACTGAGTAATAGATGCAGTAGTGTACATGAAGAACTATGAAGTGCTGATGTAGAAACAGATTATTACTGTTTTTTATTAAAAAAAAAAAAGTCAGCACGTCAATTACTTTTTTTTATGTAGGTACTGTACGTACTGTCACTTTCAGTAAAACAAAGGACTACAAACATCAAACCTATTAGTTCATTATTTCTATTTTTTCTACTCTTTTATTTTATTTTATCGTTTCCTGAAAATACATACATTAATGTGCATTCTATTCTGCACATTTTCGATGCAACTTTGATAAATGACACACATTATCTGTGATGTCCATCTCCCCCTCTGTGGGCCTATGTTTGAATTAACCATAAATCTCAGTTCTTTACCTCTTCCATCTCTTGAGCCGCTGCCTTCGCCTCCTCCACAGGTGAGCCTCGGGGTCTTCTGCGCCTCTGCTGCATCATCTGAACATGAGTTCTGATTCGCTGCTCAAGCTCCCGGTCCCTTGCCTCCCTTAGGGCACACACAACAGGCAAAAATACAAATGATCACACACCTCACTGACTGCTCAACTTGTAGAGGAGGAATTAATTGCACTCAGGTCAGCTAATTTATTGAATTGGTTCTCTTCATTAATTGAATAGGTTCATTTAAGTGAGTTACTTTCAAGTTCATTTAAGCTCTAAAGCAGACTAAATTAAAATTGCCAGCAGGATTAATCAATCCAAATGTGTCCGCATGCTACAATCATGACCACTAGAGGTCGGTATTGTAAATCGTTTGATATCCACGGATACACCGATGAACACTGACAAAATTTAAACGGTTGTGACACTAGAAATCAGGCCTGATTAAAGCTTTTTCCTAGAAAGTCATATTTTAAAAAAAATGCATCCCAGCATCATACAAACGGTTCTGAAAAGATAGATATTATATTATGTATTGTGAACATATTGTTCATTTTTGACTTAATAGTAAAAGCAGATCTATCATCTGATTCATCCTGATATGATACTAAGTTTTGTGGCTTGAATAACTGCCAGAGCTCTTTGAAAATGGACTGTTTGCAAAAATATTTTCCTGCAAGCAGCAAGTTCCCATTCAACTGTGAAATTAAAATAATTGTCCAAATGTGTAGTATTGCAAAGTCCCATTGTCATAAAACACATTCTCTTTGCTATTTAGGGTACATTATGTAGTTCACATGTATGATGGTCTTTCTTACCACACACTAGTATATAAAATCTATCCTTAGTACCTGGCCTCCTCTGTCTCCTTGCGAGTTCTTAATGATGTCTGTTGGGCTTCTCTGTGTGAGTCATTATTCACAGCCTCACCAATGTTGTTTGGATTACTGCAGGTGTCCACAGCATTCTTCAGACACTACACAAACAAGCAACAGTTTTATTTCATTTGTCTTTGTTTGAGTTTCTTATGAGAAGACAGGAAAACTAAGTCTGAACCCTGCTAACTAACTCTGTGTCTATCCGGGAGTGAGCTTCGAGGAGAAGTACTATGACTTTATTGTTTTCAGAGTCTTTTCAGAAAAAATAAAGGAAGAGCATAGCAAGTTTAAAAACACTGCAGTTAAAAATCAGCATCTTCAGTGTTAGCTGAACATTCAATGAGGGCTGTAGGAGAGGCCATCTTCCTGTTTATTATTCTTCTGTAACTTAAAATATGAGATCAGAAAAGAATGTTCTACCTCATCTTTCCAATATCTCTCATTCTGGTTCTGCTTGTGTTCCAGTATTTTCCTCTCTTGCATGATCGTGGCCTGGTTTCTCCACTCCTGCAACAACTCCTCATTTCTACGACACACACACGAGATGTTATTTGTATAACTATAAGAAAAGTCCATTTTTCATTAAAATGTTTTTTGAAAAAAAAACTTTTTTTTATCTATCTTTTTTTTGTAGAGCTTTATTTTGTGGCAGTGTTTATTTAAATATCCCCAAACAGCTAAGATATCATTTTAAGGTCTGTCTTTGTTCTGCTTAATCAAATTTATTTTACTACAGTTCTGTTTTTCTAAACCTGCTCTGGCTTAATCGTGTAAGATCAGATGAATTGATGTTATTAGCTAAAAGCTCTCAGTGTGCCAAAATGAGATGCATCAAGGGCTTGGGCTTAAGTCACCACGGGACTGAAACCAGCTCTCATTTCTCAGAAACATCACCATGTCTGCAGCATGAGTCGATTCTACTTAGGTTTCAGTACACAAACTTAAATTCGATATGAAAACTTTGTTGTGAAACTTACTCCTTTAACAGTTGGATTTCGTAATAGCTTTCTTTGGATACTAGCAATAATTACATGATATTAAATATACTGTAGATTAACATGATTGCCATATAATTGGTTCTTTATTACAAATTCTTGTTTGTGTTTCTCCTGCTCTGCTCTCAGGTGGAAGAAATTTGCTTGGTTCTTGCCCGTTTTCCTTAAAAGTTACCAAGAGTGTCTTGGGTCAGTTGAGGGGAAGGAGATTTTGATTTCACTGCAACAGCAATTAATATTATAGACTCTTAAACTGTTCTCTAACCCTAAATGAACATATGACAAACCGCTCCTTTAAAATAAAGAAATTCTTTCAAACATACTTACTTCCTTTTTTGTTCTAGTGAAGCTTGTTTTTCATTCAACTCCTTCAAGGCAGCCAATCTTCTCTCCTCTGATCTTTTCCTGTTCTGCACATCAAGTGGAGGAAGCTCTGGGAACATTCCTGTTGTTATCTCTTGATTCCTGTGATGTAGCCATTAAATATTTTGCAGACTTACTTTATCATCATTCAGTATAGTGTTTTACTCTCCACTCGATTATTATCTATTAAATCAAAGGCCACGAGCCTTTTGTTTCATGTATATTTGTGTACCTTTTGATGGATGAAGGATGAATTTGGTGAGATCTGTCTCCCTCTGCTGCCCGTAGGTGGTGCTGCGATGATATGACCGGTGTGAGGTGCCCGATATCTGCTTTGTCCATCTGGATCATTTGCTGCCTGAGCTCCTTGAAGCGGTGTACCTCGTTGTCATCCACCTCAGACAGATCCAGGCTAGAATGGAGAATCTCGGACAGCGGCAGCTTCTCCACAGTTGGCATGTCTAAAGCTGGGGAACAGAAGAAGTGAGTATTGTTCATATCATGACCTGTAAGGTCACAGGAGAGCATAAACCTGCTAAAATGTGAAGTGAAATGCAATCTATTGTACTGTAACTCTATTAGGAATTCATTACAGTAAACAAATGAGCAAGATGACATTCAGTAATACAATATGAAAAGATGATATCGAGCTGCAGGAAGCTGTAAATCAATGGGAACAGCATCACATGTTTCTGGGTAAACAAGCAATTTTGAAAGCAAACTGAGTTCAACATGTTTTCTTTGTAACACAGTTTACAAATGTATTTAGCACGTGCAGCCCCAGAGGCAGATGCAAGGCAGTGCCAGAGGTTATCCATCATTTTCATCCAGCTAAAAATATTACAGGGTCGCGCTGTGCCATGAGGCAGTTGAGCCACACGCATCATCTCCAAGGGAACAGAAGTCACACTGCTGAAGCAGAACCAGGGCAGGAAGCTATTTTTGAAGCAGGCCATCCTTTTATGCAAAGCCACAGATGGTGAGCGATAACACACACACATACACGCACACACACACATTTATATACATAAACATATGCACGCACACACAAACAGACAAACACACATACACACAGGTAAGGAAATGCTTGCATTGATTTGGCTGGCATACAGACCTGCGTGCGTGCTGTGCAAGCTGAGGGGCCGCCGAGCCACGGCTGCGCGACGCAGGAACTGCAGGATGTGTGCAAGACCCTGCTGCAGCACTTCCTGCGGCGGGAATGAGATGGGACAGTTCCTCAGGCTCAGCGCTCGTAGTGTGATCGTATTACCTGCCAGGAAAAGACAGCATGGAAGCAGTTGAAGAAGCAATTCAATTCCAAACCATCTCAGGACCAGTCTAGATGTTAATTGACAACTTATTTAGGAAAAAGCTTTTATACAATGAGTGCTGCTCTTGTTAAGTATGACCTTTTGCAGAAAATGTTTCCTGTCAGTGAAGGTTTAAAGGGAGATGGACATGATAAAGTGTGGAATTAAACCTGGGCACCAACTTTCACACAATGAGTAAGCTGTTCATTTTTTTCCTGGCTGAGTATTAGTTTGTGATGAATTTTGAATTCCCTGTAACCTCCTGTTGTGGCTGTGAGATTCATTTCACAATCACAAGGCTGCATACTCGCCTTACAAATAAAGAAAAAATAGCCATGACTCCAGGGCAGCCATTTATAATCTAACAATAATGCAATTCAATTGTAATCATTTGGTACACTGTTGGAAAAAAGATTACTTTAATAAAAAAAGTCATGGTACCAAGTGATCTTATACCATACCTAACTCTACTGGAAGTTCTGTAATCAGGTTCCGCTCCAGCAGCAACGTTTTCAAGCATCTGATGAGATTGAAGAACAACATGAGGCCTGAGTTATATGAATTGTTAAGGTGGCAATATGTATAATTTCAAGGTTTCTCCAAGCAGGGCTAAATTATTTACGTTAAATGATGTGTGCCAAATGTTTTTGCTGTACCTGTGCTGACCAATATCAACAGGAAGACGAGTGAGCTTGTTATTTCTCAGGTCCAGCCACAGCAAATGTGGCAGACTGCTGAACAGATTGTCTGGGAGACAGGACAACTCATTTCCTTCAAGATATAAATTCTTGCAAAGGAAGTGAAAAAGAAAGAAAACCATGGTAAGTTTACTTAGCTCTCTAGCAGGGGTGGGACCAATCTTACTAGACCAATAACACATGATCGTCTCCTCTTAAATGTGTTCATTATCAGAATTTACGGTTATAGTTTGTGAAAATATATCACATATAAGACATCAAGATATATCAGAACATGTAACACCTAAAAAAAAATTCAATTCATTGCCAAAAAAAGTATATGCTGTATATAGTTTAGAATTACAGGAAGGTCCAAAAGTCCACACATTGAAAATTGTATTATTATTATTATTATTATTATTATTATTATTATTTAAAACTGGAAATAAACACAGAGCTTTATTATGAATGAAATATTCAATGTTTAATATTTTGAATATTCTTCAAGTTGCTACTGTGATATATTTTTTTGCACAAAATTTTGGATTTCTTCCATGTGTTTATTTTCTGTCACTGAAGAATGAGGTGACTTGCTGATGGATTTGAGATAATCAAGTGTGTGTCCGTATCGACTTCAGTCAATATCAACTCGACTCGACTTTCTTTCATTTAAGATAATATGTGACCTACAAAAAAACAAAAAAACCTTGGTTTTATTAACATTAGAATTTGTAACAGGTGGTTTTGGGACTTCCATATCATTAGAACATTTTGTCAGCAACTGACAACAGAGTTATTTCTCCAGACATCAGCTCTGTTTTTCTAAACTTTCACTTCAATTACACTCCACAAAACGATTTTAATCCATTTGTCTAGCAACCCTGGCCTGTAGGTGGTATGTTTGACACCTCTGCCCTATAGACTGATTATAAGCGTGTGACTCTAATTGTGTAAACTCATGTAAAGATGCATAAGCATAATAAACATACTCCTAATTAAATCACAGTAATTCATAACACAGTGCTGTGTCCTTGTGTACCTTGAGTGGAGTGTACTTGCGCACATAGTCTGGAATGACCTTCAGCTTCTGTCTGCTTAGATAAAAGATGTCGAATGAGTCATGATTCATTTGATGCTCTGACGAATCATCACCTCGACGCGCAGAGCCTCGGCTCGGGGATTTTAGCGCATTCTCACCGCAGTCAAGACTCAAGTGGAGATCACCCAGGTCCTCTTCCATAGCTGTCATTATCTATCATTATATAATGTGCTAACTTTCCATACTTGCGCTGATTATGACACAACTATGCAACGGAGAGAATTCCAGTTATTTAGAAATACATTTTATGCAAGAATTGGACTTTTGTTAACACGTTAACCTAGCTAACTAATTAGCCTAGCAACTCAAGGTGAAAAAAAGATTCTTTTACCGATTCTAACTAAGCGCTTAGGGTAATTTATAGTCACCAAGCAAACCTTAAATCCATACTTAGAAGCCAAAAAAGGTTTGCAGTGTTTCTTTGCATTCCTTTTCATAACGAACGTTTCCTGCCTTTTTGGGATGTTGTGGAGTGTTGCTATGGTAACATATCAAGAAAGTGAAACAAAATCTACGGCGTGCGAAAGAAGTCATAAATGGTCAGTCCCTTATTTTGCGTTTTCACCACGTCCGTTACACACATGTAAACGAAATATTAATATTTAACGGAGTATTAAATACACAGCAAAAACACGAAAATAAAAACATATAATTATGATTATGATTGTTAAATGTAATCATAAAACTGTTCATATTTGTTCATTAAAGTATCATGTATAAATAAGTCTAGGGCTATAAAATACCGGGATGCATAAAAATGCCCATATTCATTGTGAGAGCAATAATTAAGAAATATAAATAAAAATAAACATATTATTAAAACATAAAGATGTGTAATGAACCTTCCAAGAAGATTCCACCCTTGCCCAGTGGATTAGGAAGTGGATTAGAGTGTGAAGTAGTGGATTAGAAAAAACTCTTTAAGATTTAAAGATGACAGTAGAACTTTGGGATTCCAGATAATAAAATTTCACCTGAATGCAGCTGTACCTGTTCTTTTATTGTTTAAATTTAAAGAACCAAATCATCACAATTACACTGTTATGTTGGACTACTGAATGAAAGGTTGTGAGTTTAAATCCCACTGCAAAGCTGTGACTGCTGGGCCCTTAAGCAAGTCCCTCAACCCCTCAACTGCTCAGGGTGCCTGCCAAAGGCTGTAAATGTGAGCAAAAAAATTGTAATCATCTCTACTAAGTATTCCAATAATTTTGTACAAGAACAGCAGTTGATAGTGAGCACCACCTTTATAAGGCCTTTAAAAAAAGAAATCACATTTCTTCTTTCAAGTGTCCAGTCCAACAAGCTGATGTGTTTTCAAATATACTAGTGATACATACTCAGTCCAGTTAACAACTAGTTGCAAATAAAATCGGGGTTTTTGGAGTTCATAATACAAGCACACTCAGAAGAGATCTTGTCTTTTACTTGATATTTTGGCATCAATGAGATTTCAGATCATGTCTTGTTCAGACCACAAATTCTTCACCGCAGTGTAAAAGCTGTGTAACACTAAATTATGGAGAGTGTCATTCAGAATGGTTGCTTTACTGATTTTATTATTTGAAAGCAGACTTGAAGTGAAATGCCAAAACATCTGGGTAAAAAAAGAAGCAACACAGAAATTTGATGCTGAATGATACCAAGTCATGCTTCATGCCACAGAGCTCCTGACATTTTAAGAGAATCGTTAGATTGATTGGCATATATCAAAATACAACACACATATAACATGACATTTCATTACTACTGCTGCCTATGTACGTAAACTCATGCCATAATTACAGTTCCTCCATCAGCTTCCTAACAATTTGTTGTTCAACATAAAGCCATTTATGTGCAATAAAGTGCCATAAGTGCTATAAAGCTGGAATTATGTACAAAAGTGCCAAAGGTTTGTGGTCAGCTGAATATCACAGTCATATGTGGGCATTCCCTAAACTTTTCCCTACACTTTTGCCACAGATTTTGAAGCATTTATTTGCCTACAATGTCCTTGTATGGCGTATCATTTAGATTTCCCTTCACTGAAGCTAAGAGGCCCAAACCTGACAAAAAAACATGAAAATAAAAAAGAAATAATGAAGTAATGTCGAACCAAGTGGGAGTGTGTGTTCTGAACTTGATCTGCATACATGCCCACAAATGAACTTGTGTTGTTTTCGATATATCTTGTTCTGTGTCGGCTTTAAGGCTTAAGGCTATTAACTTATGATACATCTCTGATGCTCATATTCATAACTTGCTCAGAAGCACATATCTTCCTGGTTATTCAACTGCATTTTTTGACAAAATATTATACAGTTAAAGAAGAACAATGATTCATAATCACGCTAGTCAGTGTCACCCAGATGAGGATGGGTTACATCTTGAGTCTGGTTCTTCAGTGTTTCTTCATATCATCTAAGGGAGATCGCCACCATCGCCTCTTGCTTACTCGTTAAGGATAAAAATATATATTAGAAATGCATATATAGCTGTAAAGCTGTTTTGTGACAATGACCATTGTTAAAGGTGGCAGACAAATAAATTGAAATTGATTGAGTTTCAGTCACGCTTTCTTGGCTCATCCTCTTTGTGTTTCTTAGTCAGGTTGTATGATGTTCATATGCACACTTACTTAACTGATTGTCTTTTTGGCTTTATAAAGGCAGATGTGGATGCATTTACTCTTTGATGTGCAACTTCTGGTTGGAGTCATTAAAAGTTTTTGTAACTGTTAAGTAATAATGATAATGTTTGGATTAAATTTTAATTAGCACTTAAAAAATGTTGTCTGTGTGCTGTTTGTTCCTCATTAGTTTTTAGACTAATGGAATTCTTAGTGCTAGTGACCTAGTGAACCAGTATCAGGAGAATTTATGGATAGAGACTTCAAAACACTTCTGTCCAACACCCTAGAGAAAGCCAATGTATATAATGTGTACATTTAATAGTGCTTTAGAACTAAAACATGTATGAAATGGCCTTGTAATACAAGAAAATTGCTAGAGAAATTTAATTACATTTTTAGGAGAGAGAAATCCTTAGTGTCATGTCAACTTAACTTAAATGTGCTTGGATAAATGTATTTTTTGTAAGATGTAAGATTTTCTTTTGTTAAATATATATAATTGTCAGTGTTGTGATTTGTTCACAAGCTAACTGTGCTTCCTTGTCTGTGCTTTCTTGAGCCGTTAAAAAAAGATAATTTCATATTTCCTAGATAATAAATTGGACAGGTAAGAAAGAACATATAAAGTTTTACGAAATGATGAGTTGGTATGTGAAATAAAGTGAATGACTGTTTTCCTTTGTTCCAGTGGCGGAAGTGGGATTGTAATACGTTAAAGTGGCTGGAGCAGCAGAGGAGGGGCTGAGTGGCGATGAGAGGAGAAGCGCTTCAGAGATCACCACTCAGAGAAAAGCAGCCCAACACGTCGAGCACTACACTTCACTTCCATTCTGCTCGTTCTGTCCTTCTCGCCGCTCGTCTTGCTGTCTTTCTTTCAGTTCATTTCTTTACAAACTCGCTACCAGGGCGTTCTTTCCGCTCGGGGAGAAGAGATGCTCGAGCTCGGACTGTAGCGGCATCAAGCGCTGTTTAGTTCCGCACCGGGCGAGGAATGCCATCTGAGCCTCAATGTTTCACTGGGCCAAGTGGAAGAAGAGGATGGGCGCGAATAGCTCCTCTAAGAGACCGGTCTTCGACGAGAAAGAGGACGGTGAGTAGTAAATCTTTAGCCTAAACTACATCAATCACCCTGCGTTAGTTCCGACGCATTTTTTTTTTAACCCGCACGTGCACTCTTTGGAGTTGCCCATAGTGGGATGTCTTCCTCTTTCACTTCAGCTAGACGAATGGTTTAATAATAACTTGACATCTAATTGACACGCAGATTGCGTTTTTTCTTTTTTTTTTCCACACATTGCTTCACACATCTTCCTTAAATATAGCCTTGGCAGAATCTTCACACGTTGAGCGCATTGGAGAATGATTAAAAATAACTTAAAGCATGTAACACATCAGAGTACTTTTCAAGTAGCACATTGAGATTGGTCTAAAACCTAATAACCTCTGTGATCTTAGTCCAGAAAAGACCAACCCGGATACTAATGATGAGCCATACAGTATGTCTGCTCTCTCCGTACTAAAGATAATTTACATTGTTGCATAGAAAACATTCATGATTTATCCTCCATCCACGGAAAACCATGTCTAACCGTCTGTTTGAGCTATATTGCAATCTTTTAATATGTGTAGCTTGTGCTGCTGTATGCCATGAGTTATTAGGCAGCTAACTGATTAATTAAGGGGGATTAGTTAAATCTGTCAAAACAGGGCCACTTGAGCGCTTGAGGATTTCATTATGCTAAAAAAGAAAATTTGAGTCTTGATTAATTTGACTGCTTTCCTCATGTGGTTGAGTTAAATCAGACTCTGACTTACGATGCATTTACAGTGAACTTTATGAAAGCTTCTGGATGAGAATTTGGATTTTGCCTCAAAAGCCCAAAAAACTAGGTCACATCTTAGCAGGTTTTAGATCATGCGACTCAACTGGAAACAGAAAAATGGAGATGTAGGATCGATGGGGTGATAAAATGTAATGACCCATTTAGTTATAATGTAGACCGAGAGCTATTTCAGCGCTATTTCCTCATATTTAAAAATGTGTGCTTTTATGTGCATGGGCCACTATAAGCTGCCAGAATAACTTCAGTACTTCCTGACATATGGCTAGACAGAACATTTTTCTCCTTTGTGCGGGTATGGATCGGAGTCCCTGTCTAGGCTGATTAATTTCTTGAAGTCTGGATAAAATTGGACTGTTGTTTCTGTACTTGGTTGTCTCCCTACTGAAGTCCAGAAATAGTGATACCGAATATATCTAATATAACAGTTATTTTTGTTTCTTCACCCAGCCACTAAAGGCAATGGATGTATTTCTTTTTTCATTTCTGTGTTCTAATCAAACTTAACCCAAAGCACTGGAAGCACGACCAGTAAGTGTTAATCGTAATGATTAGATAGAGAGGAATGACTTTAATTTAAAAGTAGATGCTCTGGGCTAAACCAATAAGTTCTAGAAACCAGATTATACACTGAAAACCATACAAATAGTGGAAAATACTTACTTATCTGAAGGGCTTCTGTTTTTTCCACCCTTCTATCTGCATTTTGTTTAAAAATAGCTTAAAACCGGAACATGTTGCAAGTGCATTTTTTTTATTCCCATCAAAATCTAATGACAGTCTTAACTGTTCTATATTACATTACTGTTCTGCATGACCGGAAGATTGATTACACCTCATGCTCCATACAAAAAGTGGGCAAAAAAGGAACATTCTGTGCTTTCATTAGACATCTGAGCTCTTTATATCTTGACATCTCTATTACTCTGTAGATCATATTATCATATATCATTTAAAGACAAACTGACCACACTGCTGTCATTGAAACCCTTGAAGTACAGTCTGATTATAGAGCAAACATTGCCAAAAATTGTGCTACTTCTGAATTGCATATGGATTGTAAGTATAATTTATTAATAAAGCACATTTTAAACAACTTTTAAAAGTACTGTTTTTATGCATGGCCACCGAATGTACATATATTGGCACTACAAAGGTATAGTCACCCTTAAGCTTTACCTGAAACTGTGGAAAAGTTATCCTAGATACTGGAACAGAAAGGTTTTAGATCTCTTCTAAAAAGAAGCCATTCAGAGTAGAGGTATACGCCACTGACAATCCACCACAGAGAAGCCCGAACACTATAGCAATAATCCTGCATTGCAGTCATGTTTAGACCTCAGAGGAGGACATGTCAGTTGCCCTGAGTTTGAAGACTTGAGTTGGCATTCATGAGTGCATAAATAATGTGGTGCATTTTGATAGCGCGAATGCAAAGACGGGAACTTAGAAAGAAGCCAGTGGAGTGAACTCAGTAGGGGGGGGGGGTCACATGAGAGAAGGTTGAGAAGGTTATGAACCAGACAGGAAGCAGTATTCTGTATTCTCTGTAAATGAGATTTTGCATACAAAGGGATGCATAAGTTCCAGTATATTGTATAATGACTTGTTCACCAGTGTATGTATGCAAACACGCAGTGTATAAAGAAGACTAAAACAGGATCTGGTGCTTGATGTGAATTGATTTGAAGGTCATCTGACCCAATTGAGAAGAAACAAAAGGTTTGTTATGTAGAGGGAAAACCTACTCCAACCCTAGTGCTATAGATGTTAGCTAACTAAGCCTACACAGAAATGAACAGCACATGGTATGGCAAAGGGAAGTCCATGCAGCCATGATAGTGGCATGTCTCCACAGGCCCAGTAGTTAGATAGACAGTGGGAGATGTCGAATTCTCAGATGAGACAATGCAATACAACCATCCCAGCAGGAACAGGGATGCCACATACCGAATGAATACAGAGAAAAAAATACACAGTGGAGGCTCATAGGGATAATTTAGTGAAAAATGTAGAGAATGATTGGTAATACAGCCTAGCAACACTATCGAGGGAAAACATACTCAAAACTAACCAGAGAGAAATCAACTAGGCAGACAATGCTTAGTGTGCTGAACTTTGAGAGGACTCCAACACTAAGTAATTGTCAAATCTCACAGTGCAGTCCATCCCCAAAACCTCCAGTAGCTAATGTACAATGATACACAGAGAACCTCTTCCATAGAGAGCACCATCATGCTAGCATGTGGGAATGAATTCTGACAAATGTGACAAATTCATTTGGTCATGCTTTTCAAAAATGAAGAGAATTTACCTGTGTGAAGCCAGAAAGGAAGGAGAAAACAAGATGAAGAGGAAAAGAAGAAGCAGTGGTAAGTGGTGGAGATAATCTAATGATGAAATAATTAAGGATGATAACTGTAAGCAAAGCCATAATTTAATGTTATGCTAGTACACTATTACGTTGGCAAGCAAGAAGCTAGTTGGTGCTCGGTTTGAAGCATGCCAATTATGTAACAAGCTTTCTTGATAGAATTCCTCATTGTCTTGGTATCTTTAAACGATATACATTCACTTTACTGTCCCAATAATGCAGAAGTCATAAGATAAATATCAAGACAAAAATTTTATAAAAAAGTTTTTGCACTCTGCTATATATATATCTATATATGAGCTTAACTGCGCAAGATGAAAATATTTTCAAGCCCTTGAAAAGAAAGCCTTATTTAATTTGAGAAATTTCTTTGATTTGCTTGATGTTATTGATCTACAGAAGAGTGGATTTGTTAATTAAATCTGTAGTCAGAATCAGAAATGAGTCTGTGCCAGAAAGGAGGATTAGAGACAGAAATGTGTAGCTGATAACTTACATGGGTCAGGTGTAGAGCTGTTAACGTCTCACTTAGTGTTCTTTCACACTTTCCCTGCTCTCTCTCTCTCTCTCTCTCTCTCTCTCTCTCTCTCTCTCTCTCTCTCTCTCTCTCTCTCATTAACTTTAATTAACTTGCCCAGTGACTTTCTTTGTCTCTGCCTTGTTAGATTTCTTTTTTCCCACCTCTTACAATCAGGTATATAGGCAACTTAAACAAACACACACACACACACGAGTGAGTGAGTGAGTGAGAGAGAGAGAGCGTGACAGGGAGCTTTCTTTCACAGTGTGATGGTGTTATCTTCTCCTGCCTGTGTGGTGTTGTGATGCTCTGTTTAGGCTGGCCTCTAGCAGCATTTCAGTCACCAGCGCTCCATGCTCTTTTGCTCACCTCTGCCACTGAATAGCCCATTATGGGTTGCTCGAAAAATAACCACCATAAATAGCATATCCAGTACTGTTATGGTAGGTGCCATATGTATACATGTATGTTATTTCAGGCATGCTTTTGTCTGATACAATCTAATCCTTGTTTCTATACATTGCAGAACCCACCATAATGTATGTATATATACACACTGAGCCCCAAGTTATTATGTCCTTATTTGGAACCTATATAAATCCCCCATTTTGCACATTTGGTAGATATGTTAATTGCTCTAGTTTCTCTGGAAACAATGATATTTCAGTTATTTTCTGAACTTCATTAGAGCTCTGTGCTGCAGGCCAATTATCCTATAATGAAATTCATCCAGTGGTCTTCAAGGCTGAACATTTTAATGCATCTCTATGACATCGCTTCAGCATGAACGAGGCTTAGTAACGATAGCATCAACAATCTTGAGTAGAGTATGTTTTACTTCAGTTGTATATATTGTATATATTATATACACATATATATGTTTGGTTCATAGGTGTATTAAATCATTTTGGACTTCTTGTGCACTGTGATTTTTATGAATAAACAAGACACGAGCTGGACAAGACAAAACATACATGCATGCAAGTTTTAGAGTATGATTTTCTGTATTAATAGCTAATATGAGCTGAGTACTAAATCTCTGATTTTAAAGCTTTGTACTCTTGGCTTAATTTTTAAATTTGATGATTTAAATACAGAACTAAAATAAAAAAAAACAATGCCCAGTTACTTATGGTCGACACAGCACACATTAAATAGTGGCCTGGTTTGTATGTGACCCATCAAGGGTCTTAGTTGTTAATGGATCATTATCATAACTTATCACATGACTAACTTAGTAAGAGTGATGCTTCATTCTGTGTATGCAATAAACATGTAACTTTATTTATTCTAGAGTGTGTGAGATTGTCATGATTGTATGCGTTTTGTATTTGCATCCTATATGTATTTTCTCAGTCAGCTTTGACACCACAAGCTGTTTCAAATGCATTAATATTTTTATCGGCACACTCATCGCGTCGATGGTTTTCGTTTCAGTTGCTGATGAGAGAGAGCTCATTCAATAATTGTAATTGCCGTGCTGTAATTGC
This sequence comes from Bagroides melapterus, assembly GCA_028566695.1. Lineage (NCBI taxonomy): Eukaryota > Metazoa > Chordata > Actinopteri > Siluriformes > Bagridae > Bagroides > Bagroides melapterus. Next base: position 17,665,780 of record JAOTRN010000041.1, on the reverse strand, counting down.
TTCCACTTCAGTGTTGCTGATTGAAAAGCATCACCATCACCAAGCTGTTGTCATGAATCCGTCATGAGTGATGCGAAGCAGGTCGTGTTGTAGCTTATTCTTCTCTCTGCAAGCACCTGATTTTTTTTTTAGGCAGATTTCCGGACCAAAATGTTGTGGCCCAGCAGCTAAAGTGCTGCATTATAAAAATCGTTTACCTCTCAGATACTGAAAATGAAACTGAGGTACTTTACTCTCTCCATAACAGTTTTGTGAGCTAAACACCTCTCATGCTGTGTGACAGGAGCAATTTCTCTCTCTCGTTCTGTGACCCGAAATTTAATACCAGTCATGATGTCAGGTCTGGGGGCTGGGTGTTCCCCTGGCAGCAGGGGGAGCATGTAAACAGAATGAATAAATAACGTACTGCTGCTGCTGGCTAGTGGCTTAGGAACAGTGGTCATTTCTTCATGCTAGCTGGAAAAGGAAACTAAATCTGTAGTCAGAATCAGAAATGAGTGTGTGCCAGAAAGGATTATTAGAGATAGAAATGTGCAGGTGATAACTTTCCTTCGCCAGGTGTGGAGCTGAGAAAACAGAACCAGATGCCTAATTGGGACTGGACACCAAACATGAAGCTCAAAGTCTTTGTTTACATGCAAAAATTTCATCCAGCCAAAAGCCAGATTCTGAATGAGTAATTTATGTTCCCTAAGCTCAGCTCTCTGTTCGATATCTGTATTCATATATTATATGTTATCCAAACCCAATGCAAAGTCCTGTTAAAATGGATCATTTCTCTATATGTCTAATTACACTCATCTTATTATAGTATACTGTATATGACGCACTCCATGGTTACTTGCACTACCATGCACACTCACGTTATGTACACTTTATGTACACCTGTTACAAACTCAGGATCCCCCCAGCCTTATATAATCTGTAAAGTTACTGAATGTTTTATATTTAATGTGTATAGTGTCTCTAACAAATGCTGTGTTTTATGTTGGTCTGTACTTGAAAGCCACAAACAGCCAGAATCACAATTCCTTATGTGTGTAAACATTCATGGCGAATAGAAGCTGATTCTGATTCTGATTCTTATTAAACATCAGGTACAGCAGTGAGACTTGCCTGAATAATGTCTTGTGTGCATATGTACCTACATGTCAAAACCTTCTAGGACAGTAACTGATGACACACTATTTACAATAAATGTTATATAGCCATTGTTACTGTTTTCTAGAATATTGGTGTCCACCAACATCGAGGTGGTTTACGTAAAAAGGTGTTGAATAGGCGCGACACTGAGTGGCGATCCTTGTGTAGCTCCTAGGACAGAAAAACCCCAGCTGTCTGTTGGGCCAATGTACAAACCAATTAGATAAGTAAAGTCAGGGGTGTATGAGCGCTGAGGTCTGATTAATTAGGCACAAACTTGTTAAAATAATAAATCACCCCCAGGAACTACCTCATTTCCTTTTTGATCATGGGTTATGGTCTGGTTAAAGCTGCAGATGTCTTGTCATTGACCTAAGTGGAAGTTCAGATATCGTACCTTCACCCATGGAATCACACACTTTTGTGAGTATGTTGCCAGTTGTTTATGATGTCATCCAGTTAAAGTGTGGTATTTACGATGCTGCCAAAATTCCACTGAAATATACAGGGACTCCTAACAGCCTGAATGGATATGTGATAAAATGTGATTAATCAAACAGAGTACTAAGGTGTGTGTTTGATAAGAGAATCTCTAGTATTGAGTACAAAAGGCATGTTTCTATCTAATGTATGAGCTCTTCAATATGAGCACATGGATAGGCATCAAATTTTGAAGCTGTCAGAAGTCCACTCAGAAACATGCCCCAATGCCCAGAGTAGGTCTCTTTTACCTCTATTACATCCATCTCTACCCTTTTCCCCAGTTGTTTCTGAACCACTATTCTTTTATGTTCAAGGAAGTGAACCTCTGTTCTCTGGAATAGTGAGAAATGGTATCCTGGTACTATCTGTCCACAACTCATCTTGTGCTGCTAGCTTTCTCCAGAGCACCAGAGGCTGCCTGCTCCTACTGTTTAAAGAGACTGAAGTGATAAATCTGCTGAATGTTATCCATTTGCAGTACATCATAATTGACTTTCCCAACCTTCTGCCTGATATTGAAGGGTCCTTGCAACATGGTGAATATTTTTTGACCCAGTGATGTGGAATAAAATACTAGTACATCTCTTTTGGGAACATTACAGAGACAGTGAACAATCATTGTCCCAAATTGTGAAGATTTGCTGACAAGTCCAGATTTTAATTTCTTTGTTGGACTATCTTTTCAGCTGCCTTTCATTTTTTATTTCGACACCCCTGGTTTCTCCGGATATTATGGATTTAAGATATCATTTTGTTCAAATCATATTTTATTATCTTAAAGCACTCTACTAATCCACCAGTCTGGAATGGTAATTTCTGCCATTTGTAATGTTTGCTTAATTTATGTGACATAAATGATGTGCCCTTATCACTTGTGACTCTTTTGTTCACATACAGACTTCTTTGGGAAACCAATATCAGGTAGTTCCTGAGAATTATTACAAAGTGATATCTCATAGCTTGACAAGATCCATTCCAGTTCTATTATAAAGGAGATTGGCATGATCGAATGGTATGCTTTGGGTGGTCAGCAGATTTACCACCTGACATGTATTGCAAGATGCATACCACTGATTAT
>JAOTRN010000041.1:17645528-17661489 GCA_028566695.1 Bagroides melapterus | reverse complement strand
TATACAGTATATCACACCAACGAATGGCTAGGTCAACAGAAATGGGCCATTAACTGGTGCAGTGTTTTAACAGTCCAAGTGCCATGTGTACCTGGCCATGGGGCTATAACGAGCCCTGTGGAAAAACACTTCTCTGCTTTTTTTTGGGACCAACAACTGGGTCACAATTTCTCCCATTTGAGTGTCCCGGTTCACTCTGTGCAGCCTGTCATGAATAACTGAAAAATGTGGAAACCACTGATTCTCCCCACATTGCACAGATTTCGGCAACTAGGCCACAGATTCCTAACTTGGGCTTCTGAGATAGCCAGCTAGGCCTCAGTATCTAGTGCTAATTTTAATAGTGGTCAGGACACCATTTCAGTTTTCTCCTAAAGGGGAAAGATTTGGCATCCTGAGCCAGGTCATTTGTGCCTGTGGCTTTTGACCCCCGGGATGAAGCCTGACGGCTGCTAGTACATGAGCAATTATGTGGAAATGGTTTTGTGAATTGTGTGCACCTCACAGGCTAGACAACGTGCCAAGAATACTAACCTAATCTTCAGAGACTGCCTGACAGAGGCCAGTTCCCCAGGTACCATGAGTTGAAATAAGTATTCGGACACTTTTTTTATTATTTAATATACTTTCACATTCACACACAATGTCTTATTATATTTATTCATAAGTATAAACAAAGATATGTTAAAAAAATCTTGAAAGGAAAAAATATTCAGACACAAGTATTCAATATTTATTCATAACGGTTGCAAAATCTATATATAAATGTAGAAATGTTCTTGTGTAAATTGCACCAGGTGTCATATCTAAGACTTTGTGACATCAGAGCCCAGATGTTATAACAACTGGTTTGATAATATTCAGTTGGAAATTTCATAGAACCACAATGAATCATCCCTACACAGGATTTCACAAGGCTGCATGCAACCGTTTAGATAAATCAGAACAAAAAGAGGGTTGTGCATATGATGCCAAGAATACCATACCTACAGAAAAAAGGAGATGGGAGCATCATCACCAGAGGAAAATGAATGGAGTGATATACTGGGAGATATTTTATCTCATTGAGCAAGAAACTGAATTTGGCAAAATCCTGGTTTCAAGTGCTTGTATAACCTTAACAAATGTCCTGATTTCAAATCCTTAAGTCCATCAGAGAGCCCTTTACATTTCTTAGGGGACTGAAAAAGATTTGGTTAAAAGGAATGGGGTTAAAATTGAAACTACAATGCTGCAAAAAATGCTTGTCTCTTTTCCTCAGTTTTTCATATTTAGAATAAGTCAGACATGGAAAAAAAAGTGGACATATGTATTGGAAGTATATTAAATGACAAATGTCTTACTCAATTCAAACTGGATAATCATATTTATATTTGCATTCAAATTCACATTAAGTTGTAATGTATAATGTGTAAAAACTGGCCAGCTCTGCTTTCAGGGTAAGAAGGCGGGAGATTGTTGTGTGTATGTTTGTATATGTTTTATTTTCTTCAGTTACGTGCTCTGCCGTAGTCAGGTTATCATCTGTATAACAGGTGTAGTGAACTACTGAGAAGTAAACATGGTAAATACTCCTGGCATAGCCGCCTGGTTCAGAAAGCTTGTCAACAGCTACAAAATCTGCCACTGATGTTAACAGCTTGCACACACAGACACACATTCACTCTCACACTCCTGATGCACCTGCGTGCTCCGTTACCCCTGAAGCTGTAAACAGGGATCTGTCTGGGAGATCGGATTTGAAGGTTTAGAGCATGATGGCAGTCTATATTGCACACATGCTCAGCAGAACAGCAGAGCTAGATTTTGACAGGGCCTATGAGAAAACTGAACGAGGGATTATAAAATTATGACGTTTTTGGATGTCATTGTTTGATTGTGATCCTGATTCTACAGCCGGACAAATCAAAGAAGATATTAGTGTGCTAAATGCTGGGTTTTTTGGGAGAGAAAATAGAACAGGTAATGACTGTATTAAAAACTTTACTGGCTTCATAAACCACTATTTGGATCTTCTTTCCAGCTGGTGGAAGATTTTTTAGTTTCTTGCAACATGTGTAACACACAAAGCCAGTCCACTAATTGGATTTTCACTGGTCTGCTAGTCATAGACTTACTATGCTGCACTAAACCTGCACATTATCTGTATATATTCACTATATTCTTGCACTTCTGGTTAGATTCTAACTGCATTTCATTAACTCTGTACCTGTACTCTGCTTAATGACAATAAAGTTGAATCTAATCTAATCCAATCTAATCTAATCTAATGTGAACGTAAGTGTGCATGTGACTATATGCATGCATGAGTATATGCTCATGCTTATAGTGCAACATGTAGAGACTGTTGTGCATGAAAATTACAGATCAGCAGTTTCTGAAATACTCAAGCCAGCCCATCTGGCACCAACAACCATGCCACGGTGAAAATCACAGAGATCACACTTTTTCCCCCGTACAGATGTTAGATATGAACATTAACTGAAATTGTGTCTGCTTGATTTTATGTGTTGTTCTGTTGCCACATGACTGGCTGATTGGACTGCATAAATGAGCAGGGTTACAAGCGTTCCTATTAAAGTGAATGATGAGTGTATATATAAGTCTATTGTATCTTATTTTAAGTCTATTCTATTAGGGTATAGTTCGTTTCATTGTTATTTTAGAAAGAAGTGACTGACAAAGAAAGAAACAAATAAATATCCAAAATCGAAATCAAGAATAGGATTGTAAAGATCATTAATCTTTTCTAGCTTCATTTATCTTGATATCTTGACAGATGCCAGAGATTAAGGGTGATCGAAAATGTGTTGAATGGTTACTTGCACACTGATATCAGGATGTACTTACTCACGTTTATGGCTGAGTGCTATAACATTAAAGAGTCTTTCAGCCTCCCAAGGCACTAATTGCAGAAAAACAGAGGTTGTGCACTCCCAACAAAAGGGAGTAGACAATATCCAGCGAGGAGTGAAGCAGTGAAACCTGATTATAGAGCTTTCCATTGGTAAATGTGTGTATGGATCACAGTTCCTAAAATAAACAGACACAACTAAGCTGAGCAGAAAAATTAGCACGGTGATTCTGTCAGCTCGGGCTCTGCAGACACTCATTGAGGCTGAGATGCAAGAGTTTCTTCAAATAAAAACCCATCTGCTACGTGTCCCTTATCGATCTGACCTGCACACACAGCACACCAGCCATTTCTAATGCAATCAACCGTGCAACATTAAAGCATCAGGGGGAACGAACATGAGAAATGAAGCATATGTTTTTGATCATACTCACTGATCATTGAAGTCTCTATCATGCTAACCCTAACCCTAACCCTAACCCTCTTTTAAATATAAAGAAGTATTTATTCTTTATAACAGATGAGGTCAAGAGAAGCCAGGCTGAAGGATAACAAGAAAACACACGTTTTCACAGCAGACACCAAAATACACACAAACACAGTTCAGCTGCCATATTCAGTATTTAATATTCTGTAATATGAAGGCTTTTGGGTTTTTGCTACGTCTGTGTCTCAGAACGATGCCAGTGTGTCACCCTGACATCGATATGAAGGGATCAAATAATGCTCACACTTTAATATTTATGTTTATGTAACCAATATGGAGCTGACAATTATCTGATGCCTTATTGTTTTAATAAATGCCGTGTGATGCTGCTGTTCCCTGCGTTCATGTCGATATTTCAGTTCTAAAGCTTCATTAAAGATTCAGAGAGAAAATGACTGATCATCTGATTGTGTCCTTACCCAAGTTGAAAATAGTGTGGTCTTAAGGCCATTAAACCGTATTGTTCTTCCGCACACACACACACACACACACACACACACAAAAAAAAAAAAAAAATCAGTGCTAGCTGATGATAGTAATTTGAGCATTCAGAAGTCTCAGGCGTATAGCCTTTTAGGTGGAAAACTGAGGGAGGGACATGGTATGACTGCAGTGGAAAAACAAATCTAAGTATAGGATCATTGACAGTTACTGTTTGTTGAGTCAAATCAATTGCTTTGAAGATAATTAGCTAGGCGTAAAAAAATCGAGTACTTCTTACATAATCCTGGGAGTGGCACCAGCATGTAGTGGGGGTGTTTTGTTGGAAAAGACACTTAGATGCTGAGATAGAGGAACTATATAAGGATCTAAGTGCACTAGTATCTTTCCCAGCAAAAAAACCCCACTGCATACTGCTGCCACTCATGTACTCATGGTGTTTTTCAAAGACTCACCCGTTCTTATTCATGCATAATTCTACTAATTATGGACTAACTACATTTTTTTTCCACTCTTTTGACTGTTGATCACCTGCAAACTGCAGTCTGGGGTTCAGATGAATCGTTTAACCAAAAGTTCTTTGAAGGATTTTTTAAAAAGTGGAAAACAGAGGGAGGCTCATGTCTCCGTCTGAGTGCAATGGAACAACAGAATGAAATATAGGGGGAAAAAAATCAATATATCTATTAAAACTCCCCAAATATCCTTATATGTTTAGATACATTAATGTCCCAGCAGAAGAACATCCTTACTGTCACACTGGCCAAATGACCCAACAAATTTTCACTGTTTTTGATTATAAATTACAAATAAAATGTTCTGCTACATTAGCTTTAGCAATATATGTTCGGTATATTTGAATTGAACGTGAATATCACATTGATATCGTTTTAAAGGTCTATTTCAAAACACATTAGTCATAAGCTCTAGGCTACAGACATACAGTAATATTTACTTTGAATTGCCTAGTTAAGGTTTCCCACTCTGTTCTGACTAGTCTTTTTACTAACTTATGTTTTCAAGGAAAATTTGGTTAAAAATTGTTAAATAATAAATTAAATAAATAAATAAATAAATAAAATTAAATTAAATAAATGATTCCTAAACTATGAATAATTTAACAAGGCTTACTTTGTTGGAGGACTTCAGCAGCAGCTATTGCTAGAGACTGAACTATGCCAAACTAATTGGAATTTCTCCTGCGAAATTTCTTTTGACTCTCATTTTTTTGCACAGAACCATCTCTGTTGCGTTTATTTAATTAGTCAGTTTATCATTATTTCTTATATTGGTAAAATTGGATTTTGTACTTTTTATTGCCCTATCATCAGCCTTATCATCGCCCAACCTCTTGCCTGTTTCAGGTTTTAGACTTACACTTTGGTTTTAATTCCCGTACTTGTTTCTTTAATAAACTCTATCCTACTTTTGCATCTCTTGAGTCCACGTATTCATGACATTGAACATGAGAAAGAGATTGTAAAGAGAACTGTAATTCAAGCTAGGAGTACTACTTGGAAATGCAGTCCAGGTTTGATTGGATGTTTTTGTAATAAGATGTTGGAACAGATGATCAGGATTACTTTTTTAGTGTTGGTGCACTTAAAGAGCGAGACATTTTTTATTTGAGTCAGTGGAGGGGTTCTGTATACTGTATCTAAACTGACTGCTTGATTATCATGAGATGCCTTAACCGATTAGGGATTTCATTTACTCACAGATGCTACTTCTGTGATTTCTGGAGGAACATGTCCGGCTACCTGCATTATCTATCTACACATTTGTCTCAGCATTCTGTAAGAAAGCTTTAAACTCCGTTATATAAATTCTACAAGAAAATGATCAGTCAAATAGATATATCCTTGATAATAATTTCATGTCCAGAAATTCTGCTGTAATATACTGTAGCTGCAGTATGTAAATATAGCACATCATCTACTTATTTTTAGAAAATTCAGTTGATTGAGCAATCAAATGAAATGATTTTTTTTGGAGGGCACTGGGTATTGTTCAGTGTCTGTTTAAGCTTCAGCAAACCTCAAATCCACATAAGCCAGGCTGAATTATCACGAGTCGCTGCATTCAGGTTACCCGTCATGCACAAGCATGACACTGTTTTGTGTCTTTGGACATTTGTGCTCAGGACTGTGATTAATAACGAAGAGCTTATGAAAATCACATCACCTCAGTATGCATAATTAATGACGAACATTACTGCACCTCCTAGCATATTTATTCAGCGACAGTCCTGACACTTTCTGACTGCCTGAGAAGGAACAAGACATGGGAAATGTTCTCATTGACATGACACAATGAGAACATTATATTAGGCACATATGAGGCAGTGATCACTAAATACACTAATATATATGCAAAAGGATATACTGTATCATAGTATATAGTATATTTCCAGCTATACTGCCTAGGTCTAATTGTCTCTTTGTAGAACACTGCACGTTTTAAGTGGGATGTGCGTTCTGGAAGGGAACATCTATTAGTACTGTCAGGAAGTTGTTAGCAAGTGCTCGGCTTTGTTCTCCCTTCCACTTTTAAATGTTTGTAGAACATGCCAGAGATGCGTAAACAGCAGATATAGCACTCGTTAGAAGATCCTCACCACAGGAGTCAGGTTCTTCCTCACTGAACTACACGCTCTTAGGTGTCATCTAACTGCTAATGTTCTGCAAGTTTTACAAATCAAACAATATTTACTGCGAATATCGACTCGTTATCTCACAAAAACACTCCTCTTTTGTCTAGGCTTGTCAGATTCTTGCTTTAATTACTGCCGAACAGAAATGCAGCATTGAATTTTGCGTCTCATGGCTCTCAGAGCATGACCAACATGAAAGATAACGAAAGGACGAGAAAAATTGGCATCTTAGTGCAGCCTTGAGAGCTGTTTTCTGCTTGATGATGCGCGCGTGTGTGATGTGTGTGTGTTTGTACAGGGAAGAGGGAGCATGACCTGATGTGGCCATTATCATTAGTCAGTATAAGCTGTAGGGCAGAACAGAACCCGACATTTCCGTCCCTGGATAGTTCCTAATGACTTCCTCTGTGGGCTCTCAAGCAGTGGGCTCTTCCCCTCTAAGATCGTTCATATTTGGGCTGCAAATAGTTTCATGAGTCAAGCAGCTGGATGCTAAAACTCATTAAAACAAATGTTTTTGTAGTCTGGCTAAAACTTTTTTCTCCCACCATTATTAACTTGGGATACTTTTGTACAATTAAGTTTGTTCTATGGTGCAATACAGTGGACTGGACTGGACTGTATATGGACATTATTATTTTTCTTTTGTAAAAATAAAGTTTTCTACTTGTAGAGTTGTCTAAGGTTATGAGCTCATCCAAACAAAACATTAAATTATGCTAGTTATCAAGGGAGTTGTTCAGTTTACTGAAGCATCATGCAGTTCCCGTTAATGTTGCATAACTGATTTTATCCTCCAATTAAACAGTGTTAGAGAATTATTCAGAATGTTCAAGTAACATCACGACATGTTTTTGTCCCCACAGTGTGGTTTTAATAACTTAGCACACATATGACAAGAAAAAATGAGCAGCAATATCTGTCAGTGGTTATGGTTATGGTTATGACAAAATATGTATGGCAAGCAAATCCCAATCAACTTGTGCACATTTATTGTGGTCATGGCAACGCTTTAACAGGGGGAGATACTGTTATACACAGTGACATATTACTATGATCTGGTTACTTGTTTTTCTTACAAACACAGTTACTGATATAATGATGTTATTGTTTCTATGTTTCTCAGGAAATAAGATAATCACATAGAAAGGATTAACAGTTTGTCCTAAAGTTCTGTATAAAACCCGTCCCTCACATTTAACTCATTTCTTCTACTTGCACTATATAAAATAGTTCAGGCGAATTCAGTGAATTTGGCTTTAAAACAATCTTTCCACTATTGTGAATTTAAAAACACTTTCTACTACTAAAACTTTTCATCTACAAAATCTAATAAATTAATGAAATTTATGAAAGGTTGGACTCATATATGACCTTTTCTGTATTATGTGACTTGTTTTTAGATGAAAAGAGGGAGATTTTCTTTGTTTTTAATTATCTTTATTTTGCACTTTACTTGTTTGTTACTTTACTTCAAGTTACTTTAGAAAGCTGTCAAGCGAATACATAGTGCACCATGACAGTATTATAAATGCAAATATGATTACACCCTAAATTTGAGCTAAATTAAATCCTTAATTTGTTCATAAATAAGTGAACTTGAATTGGAATGTAGATTTGTTTATAATAATGTCTTGACATTAGTATTTTACATCATGGTGTTCACCTGTTGTGTGTTTGCTCATTGATTAGTTTGTCAGTGTAGATCCTTATTATCTTGTTTTGACACCTGACTTACAATTACGATCACGCTAGTTTGTTGCCATCTGCTTATTTGGCTCTCTGCCAGTGATTTAGGGTCTGCCTTAATAAAGCACGCGTTGCGTATACACACCTGCATCCTTCCTTCATTAACTTCGTAGTACACTCGATGACCTGTAAAAATATCTAATCAGGGAATGTGTTACTCTAAAATTAGTTCAGAAAAAAACATTTGTGTATTAATCTTACCTAAGCAGGCTAAATTTCATCAGGATTGTTTGTGCCACAGCAAGAGATGAAGAGTAGCTGAGAAAATGCGAACACCTTCATTTAGACCAATACTAAAAAGCTTCCAGTGACACAGTGACAGGAGGATATGTAGCACTGTTCAAGTGAAAAAAAAACATTTGCATGTTATTGGGACAGATGCACATTTGCACTGACAGGAAGTCTAAGCATAAAAAAAAACATTTTGTGCTTAGAATAAGTTTGTGCTATTGCACACATCCTGAGCCACAATACATATCTTTGGGATGACAGCCCACGGTGTAAATCCCTATGGGTTTCTGCAAAAGAAAAGCCACCTTTACATGTTACATATTTAATGGATGGCACACATCTAATGCCAGTGAAATCACCCTGGTACAATCAGCATACAGGCTGCTCCATAAAACTCTGTTACTGCTCTAAGAAATGTTTACTAAAGTCTTCACATTGTATGAATCTGCTCACAATTTAGTGTCAGATACTGTTGAGCAGCCAGAGGGATGAAAAGGTGATATTTATGGATGTCTCAGTTATTTTAGCTTTGTAATTGAGATATGTATCACATACTTAACTGGATATGAAAATAATTCACCAAGTGGGTTCAAAGCAGCCTACAGAAGTGTCATCAGAAGGAGCACAGCTCTTTGAATTAATGGTAGGAGATTGACTGTATCCTTTCTGAGCAAAAGAAAGCTCACGGTGCCTAAAGTAACCCAATATAATGTAAATGTGTCTTATTACCACAATGGGATTATAACAAGAAGAAGAAGCTACCTAGAGATTGTTTGTATTTAAAGACTGTCTTTACAGTACAGGTCAACAGCTGGCCTGCCTTCAGTCAGTTATTTGTAAACTTGCTCAGGGTTGCAGTGGATCTGGAGAAACATTTGGTGCAACCCAGGGCACAAAATGGATGGAACACCAGCCTAGAATTCAATTTTCTTACATCAGCTCTAAACTCTGGATAGTGTTTTAGAGAATATTAGAAATGCAACCTTCATTCCCTTTAAATTCAGATTAATATAGTGTTAAATCATCATAAATACTGTTTAGTCCTTTAATATTTTTGTGTAAATTTGAAGATGTTGACCCAAAATTAAAAATGAAATGATTTTTTAATATATATGTATTTATATATAATGCTAGTATTTTATTAGATATTCATAAAAGCTTGAGATGACAAATGGGTTACCGGATCCTCTTTATTCAGATTAGTGGCTGTGTTTTGTGTAATAAATCTGATTCCCTAGACAAATGACATCTCTGCGTTTGTTTCACGGTGAGAACTTTCCCAGCAGCTTCCATTAGTAAGCACTTTATGATGACCTCCATTAGCAGCATGTTGAAATTGATGCTCACATCCTTAAACCCTTTGGCTTTAACCCAGTAGGAGTCATGCCAATAACCACTGCAGCCACTGCAGCCTCAGCCTTTCTCCTCCGTCTCAATCTACAGTACCACAGACTCAGCAGTATGATGATTTTAGGGGCAGTTTTGGAATCGGATATACACTAACCATGCCAAGTGTCCATGCAGTCCACATTCTGATAAAAAGTGCACTTACCTGATTAGGGAACTCCAGAGGATTAGATAGGGATGCAGCACATAATAGAGATGAGTGTATTACACAATGATTTCTATTGATTTGAACTGTGATTTTCTTGAATTATGTTTATGTCTTGTCAACATTTTGGAAAGGTTTGATAATTTGTCATTTTAAAAAGACTGTATCTCAGTAGGGTAAGATATGCTTTGAAGGTAAGGCCTGCATCCTGGATTTGGATGTTTTTTCCTATTTTTTCTAGCACAACCCCTCAATCAGAATAGATTTTTTTCACAGATGCTCTGGAGCCCACTGAAGTTTGGACTAACTGGACCAATCAATGCTTGTCCCAAAGCCACTCCAATTTTGATTTTGGCTCTGTTCATGGGAACTTTCAGCACAGTATGAGTGTTACTTCAAAGTCCTCTCTTTTTTTTGGCTGCACTTATTCTCAGTCCCCATATCTGCTACTGAGAAGCACCCTGTAGTGTGATACTGCCATCATCTTCACTATAAGGATGGTATGACCAGTTGATAAGCAGTAGCTGGTTTTTGCCAGACATAGTGCATGAAGATCAGGCTGAAGAGTTATCAGACCAGAGAATTTTTTTCTTCCCACTCTCAGAGTCCTTTAAGTGCTTGCCAAATTCATTTACTTAGCTAAATTAGATTTTGAATATTAAATACATATATATTTATTAAAAAACAAATTTTTTAAAACATGTTTTGACTATTGTGTATAGATTATATGGCAAAAAAAAGAGAGATCAATTTAAAGTAAACCATCAACATTATAAAGTGTGAAAAATGTTAAGTGAATACATTCCCAACTAACTGCTTGACATCATTGGTTCAATCTCTTAGGTAAAAACAGTCTCTTAGGGTTCTAGTTTTAGATTCTGTGTTAGCAACTGGATTTCAAATCCCACTGTTGAGCTCTTGAGCAAAGCACTTAACCCAAAACATCTCTGAAGCTCCAGTATTTTCTTCTTTGAGATTACGAAAGTATCTTAAAATGTCATGTATTCAAATATGAATATTGCTTTTGAACACTGATTGTGTCTTACAACAAAAGATCTCGAAATAACCATTTCTAACAAGGATCCCCTGTGGTTCACAGAAATTTAAACACAGTGGCATCCAGATGTTGAGCATGGAGATGTGAAAGATAATACTTCCCTTGAGGTTACATTCAGTGGAAATGAAAGTGTGTCCCATGGTTTAAAACTTTTAATGCCAGAGATACCTATTATTTACTGAGCTACAACTGTATTAGTTTCATCCTTACAGGCAGGAATGGGCAAACAAAATTTATGTACAATATTATGTGGAAATGTAAGGACTAGAATGTATCTGGCTGGTTGCCAATTTTTGGAAGTGTTTGAGCCAGTCTTTATTAAAGGATAGTATTTAATATAGAAGCAAATCCTTTGGCCATGAGCAAACCTGAGCAAAGAGGTTGTTTTTTTTTTTTTTACCAGCAAAGGTTTTCATCTATTTTATCAGAAAATAAATCAACACCTCTGTCCTGAGGCACTGTTTTTTTTTTTTTTATCAAAGCAAAGCTGAAGATAAAAAAAAAATCAATGTCAGGTACTATATATAATAATAGAAAACAAGAGAAGAAGATCATAAAGATTCATACAAACAAAATTTGACTCACACACAGCCATGTATTTATATTACTACATGGAACTGTATGTTACCAAGACACATGGAGGAATATTTAACATGAACTATTTAATTATCATGCAATAAAAAATTGTGAAATGATTTATTAGGTAGCCTGCATCGTCAGCCAAGTCTATGTTTTTCCACAAGCAAATCCATGGGCAATTTAAGATTAGTTGAAGGATGATGTTGTATCCAGATGTGGTGTTCTGCTGCATTAGATATGACAATGTACTAAAACAGTAAGCCATTAGGAAACAAAGACTTGTGAAATCTATATAATTATAAAACAGACAGTATTCCTATCTCAGACTTGGTGCTTTTCTTTAGTCTGCCAGAAAGGTCAGATTAATGAATATTATCGATGCTGATACCTTAAAGCAGTGACCTCTGAGATAAAAGAGAATGCACAGAGGCACACAGAATCATAATACCTCCTCTTTGTAGTCAGGATTCCCATTTTTAATGCTTGCTTCTGGTAAAATCCTGTCCCTGCAGGGTTGGCACATCAGTGCAGTCAGACAAACAAGGTATTATATTGATAAAAAGATCAGTTTTAGTTGTTGTAAAACGCAAGAGGATAGAAGAGACAGTGAGAAGTGTGCTCTTAAAACAACACCGATTATGACTCAGTGTAATAGAGAGAAGTAGCAGGATGGTGCCTGGTTTCACAAGATATGGAGCGTGGACCCAGAGGGACTCATCCACTGCTGCAACCTTCTGATTGCTCCAAGTTTCTGAGGGTCGTAGAAATATTTCTGTAACGTGTCTGAGTCAGCCCATTTTATTTAGAGCTAACGGTGTAGAACACAGAGTGCTAGGGAAAATGAACATAGAATCCAAAGCAACTACCAATTGTTTCATAGTACAAATAATATCTGAGATATTTCTTGCCTGATGGAGATGTAAGTGCAAGTAATCTATCCTAATGGGTTATTATTGTATATTTTTAGGAGCAGTGGTGGCTCAAGTGGTTAAAGCTCTGAGTTATTGATTGATGTTCAAGCCTCAGCACTGCCAAGCTGCCACTGTTAGGCCCTTAAGCAAGGCCCTTAACCCTCACTGCTCCAGGGCAGCTGTATCATCAACCTCCAAAGTTGGGAGATGCAAAGAAAGAATTTCACTGTGCTCTAATGTATATGTGACAAAATAAAGGCTTCTTCATAACTCTTACTAGTACTTGGTGCATACTGGAGGTATCGCTAAGGACATACTATGTAATAAGTACACATAGTACACAAATATCAGATATAAAGCAATGCTTGAATGTCTATTATGTAATGTTACAATCATTATGACATGGTTTAGACCTGCACTCACCTACTCCTTTTAGTCAGATATGCACTTATTCTATTAAGCAGGTTGATTATACCGCTATTACTGTATGTTGTCATGTTGAAGCAACACCTGATATTTTTCACATCACTCACGTATATATTTGACTTGCAAAGTATTACTTGTACATATTATATTGTTATATAAGAAATTATGATAAATTAATGCACTGTAGCACCAAGTACTGCAGTAAAAACCTGTTATGTTTTTCACATATATTACAATGTACATCAAATTGTATGTACTTGTACCGCAATGTAAAAATAATGAGCTACCACATAGTCTGTAACATTCTCAACATTCATTGTTATTTCAGTTCAAAATGATCCACTCAGAAATTTTTACTCTAAATGAACTGAAATTTGCACAGGGTTAGTAAATCTAGTGTTAAGATCATGTCATATTGATCTGTTGGTTAAACACTGACAGGTAAATATGACGTCTCAAAGCTAATTAATTCCTGAGCACATTCTCTTTAATATACCCTAAAGATTTATTACAAGATTGTTGTTGTTTTGTAACATTCAGATGTTTAATTTCGTTTTTATTGCTAATAATTAGATTAAATTAAGATAGAATGGATATTTGAAAGAAAAAATATAGTTATAAAATCAAAAGAGGTGGTTGCTTAGTTCAGTGAAAAAGAGAAGATAACTTGGAGTAAATCAGAAGTAGCTTATTGTATGTTATGGTCTTACCCACAAAATATTCACACACTACATTATTTAAGTTATTGTTGAATTTTTCCTCTTCTTTTCTTACAGTGAATTTTGATCACTTCCAGATTCTCAGAGCCATTGGAAAGGGCAGCTTTGGGAAGGTAAGCAGCATGACTACATCCAGTTAATTTACATACTTAGCTTGAGATCTGCCTCGATTCCTCTATGATTTTCTTTGGGATATAATTGAAGTTGTGCACAATAGTCATTGTCATAGACTATAGTGAGGTGTCTACATGCAAGTTATTTTTGAATTTTTTAAATGAGTAGGCTATAGACACTAAAATAATGACCATTCAGTAATACTATACAATTAGGAAACAAAGGAACGTTAAAGCTTGTCAAAAACAAAAGTAAACTAGTGTTTATTGTTACTATTATACACAATCCCTGCCTATACACTTCCTGTGAGAGGGATAAAAATAATACACATTAGTAAGTTAGGGCATATATTAATTTACTATGTTCTTAGAATTATGTGACTTCAGTTAATATTTGGCTTTTACCATACACACACGCACACACACACACACACAGAGAGAGAGAGAGAGAGAGAGAGAGAGAGAGAGAGAGAGAGAGAGAGAGAGAAAACGTATATATGTACATATTAGAAAGTTCAGCATTGTAGACAAACAGGACATTCTCTCATCAACTATACAAGCTGTAGGATATGGATAGTCTAGAAACTAAAATATGTAAAGTTATGTAAAAAAAAAAAAAATACATTTCCATGCGTACAAAGATTTGTAAGCAACTAACATGACTGAATCATGACAAGAGTAAGCTTTCTGGGTTTTTTTTAACAAACCGCAACTTTAGTTTACTATTCAGGCCAGAGAAGGTAAATAAAATAAAAAAAATCACTGAAAGACTGTTAAAACTCATCCTTCTGACAAAATGTATCTAGCTAATCCTGTAGCTAATCTATAGTCCAATGTGTCCTTGATTGGCTAAGCCACAGTACAGGTTCTGCTACGGAAGCCTCGATGGTTTATATTTAGCTGATATTTTTGAAAACCTATTTTTCGTGCATTAGTGTCTTAGTGTTGCTGAACTACAAGCTAGTTTTTCTTCATACATTTGTCGGTTCCGATGCAGCCAGCTTTAGCCTGCTGATATACTGTATGTTGCCAGGTCCACATCTGGAATGTGGTCCACCAGCTGTAGGAGTGACACTTATCCATATGTCTAGTATATAAGGTATATACTTACTGTAAAGAATGTTGATTTGTTTTGCTTAATCGTGAATGTATAGAGCTCTCCATCTTCCTCAATGTTGTCACCTCAAGAAGCATGAGCTAGAAAAAAAAATGATGGGGGATTTGGGACAGACCCAATATGACTCATGTGTTCTCTTTATGTCAGTTGCACATACAGAGAGAGAGACTGGGATCTGTGCTGTTGGCAGAATGTCACTATGGCTCATCTCTCAGGGAGTTTCAGCGTCTAATTACTTCAGTGTTCTCGTTATCTGAATGAGATGGCCTGCTTAAGTGGGCCTTGTGTAATTACATTAGGATTTTCAATTAATCTGAACCATAATGGTTAATTAATTTCACTGGATTGTTTTTGCCTTTTATATTTTTGCCTAGTTCTAAGTGATTTTGTGCTTGTGTCTCAGTGGGCAAGAAGGAATTATGGTGCATACTAAATACCACCCTCAGTAATAATGGAGTGAACTGTTGTGTTATATATTGTTAGCAGGTCTCACTAGAGATGTGCACTGTGCAGGTCTTTATCATATGCAAATTAGAGACAGCACTTTGTGCTAATGTGATGTAAATGCAAATTTCCTATTGTTTTTACTTGCGTTGAATCTGTTTTTGTTAGTAAGGTTCTCTCAGTGCTAAGCAGAAATTGAGCTGCTCCACCTCATTCAATATAGCAAATAATTTCAGCAGAGCAGACGAAGATGATGTAACATGGATTCCTGCTTTTTAACATGTTTACTTATCTTAAAGAGTGGTTCTCAAAGTAGGGTCATTGAAGCATTAACCAGAAGATCCATGATTTTTTAAAATTTAGTTAAAGCAGTGTTATTATATCTTTTATATTTAGTTCTTATAACTCTTAGACAGGCCACTTGAATTTAAAGCATTTAGTACAAATCTCAATAACTCAAAATCTAGGTAATAATAATAATAATAATAATAATAATATATACTTTAGTTATTATTATTATTATTATTATTATTATTATTATTATTATTATTATTATTATTATTATTATTATATGGGACAAAAGATCATTTAAATGGTATTTATGGTCATGATCTACAAATATTTTTTA